>CM032643.1:1032434-1412435 GCA_019097785.1 Fraxinus excelsior | reverse complement strand
AAATACTCTTTGATCAAATCCTGGATCGCATCTTATATGTATTTGATGATCTCGTAAGTTAGTTATATTAGTTAAAGACCGGAAAAATCTAGTATATGGATTTACCTTCAAGATTTCAATTAGAATAGTTAAAGTACATTCATCAAAGTTCTCTGAAATCTTCATACGATTTTGAATCTCATTATTTGTATCATAAAAATATAACTGCATATAAGAAGGCTTATTGTTCTATGGGATAAGTTCGTTTACGTAATGATATACTTGTCCTTGAACTCTAAATGTGTAAATACCTCGATATGCTTTAAAGAGCTCTTTATCGTATTTGACACCAAATGAAGTGAAAGCAAAGTGGTTATTATATCCTTGTGCAATTTTTTTAAATGCCATATATTTAGATTCTTTAGAAGTAAATAAGTTGTACAATTCAGTGGGTGGATCAGGCATAGAGATATGTACTTTCCCATCAGAACAACAAAATCCTTTACTTTCTCTATAAATTTTTCTTGCACCACAATATTTACAACTATTGCATGTCGGTAATATGTATGCAGTCGTTGGTATGTTCAATACATTAAAACCACTTGGTAATGTCAAATTGGAAATATGAGGTATATCTTGGTTTGAAGTAGAAGCCTCAAAATTATGATTCATTATAGGTTGTTGCATTTGTACATCATTCGAATTATTATGTTCAGATGATAGAGGATTACCTATTCTCCTACGACGATCATTGCAACCACTTCGAAGTCGTTTTCGTCGATACCTATTCCTTTGATTTTCTTGTTGGCGATGAGACATTGTTTCAAAACCACTCGAAGTATCCATATCAAATAGTTGGAGTCCAAAGTAACCAACAGGAACTAAAAGAATTAAAGAATGTTATTAACATTTTTATACTTTGAAATAAAGTTGTAGAATAGTTGAATCAACTTCTCCATCACCAGATGGTACAAAAATGTCTATTACAATACTAACAATTTTTGTGGAATAATTGAACTTGAACCATAACTGTACAAAAAAATAATCTTACATATGTTAAAATATACATACGTAAGGTAAAACTAAAATTTAAAATATCAAAATTTGTGAACAATAACTGAAAATATACCTTAAAAAGAGAAAAAATAGTATTCACAAAGAAAACTCGAGAACCAGCAATTTATTACAAATTTATAAGTTACTATAAATAAATAAATAACTATAATACTATATAAACATATAATATTATGAACAAAAATCTAAATAGTTCAGTTAGAGAAACGTACCTAAGATAGAGTGCACTACTGTAGTAAACTATAACCACCAGGAAAAATAATTGGACACTGTATAGAAGAGAACAATAAATATAAATTAGAGTTCACAAATTGTTAATAATAGTTAAATGGTAAATACTATAATAAAAATTTTAGAGAAAAAAATACAAAGGTTAACTGCAAATTGAAGTTTACAAAATTTATAAAAGAATAAAAAAAAATATTGTACCTGAAAATAGCACAATTCAATTGATGTTAAAAATTATGATATTTTTACTTTGAGAATGATATCTTGCAATTGAAAAGAAGATTAAAAACAAATTTAATATATAAAGAATTAGGAATGACTAAAAATATAACAAGCAAAAGAAAATCATAATCATAATCATAATAAAAGTTAAAAATCGAAGTATATGAAATAAGTTACATATTTTTTTGACCGAATGAACGAGATGCACCAATCTAAAGGTTCAAGGACAACGTCCTCGACGGGGATCGACCTGCCCGGCCAGGTCGTGGGGGTCGAGGGGGCAGCGCCCCTCGTGGGGGTTCGGGGGCAAAGGCCCAGTATGACATCGAATATTTTCTAATCATTTTGAGTTAAATTATTAATAAATGAATTATATTTATAATTTGGTTTGTAATTAACTTTTCAATTACATTTGATATCCCTTTTCTTTAAAAAAAAGACGTTTCTCCCCGTGCTCGAACGGGGAGACGTTTCTCCTAATTTTTTTTTATTATTTTCTTTCCCATTAAATTTTTGTAAGTATTATTAATTGTTGTAATTTAATTAGTAAAAATTTAATGTTTCCACACAACTCTTTAACTGTAATGAAAGATACTCACTCCAATAATAATACTAAAATGATATGTTCACAAACTTAATCTCCCCGTGCGGTTTTTATGTATGTATGACATCGAATATTTTCTAATTATTTTGAATTAAATTATTAATAAATGAATTTATATTTATAATTTGGTTTTTAATTAACTTTTCAATTACATTTGATATCCCTTTTGTAAAGGAAAAAAAAAATTGATGTTTCTCCCCGTGCGCGCACGGGGAGACGTTTCTCCTAATTTTTTTTTTATTATTTTCTTTCCCATTCAATTTTTGTAAGTATTATTAATTGTTGTAATTTAATTAGTAAAAATTTAATGTTTCCACACAACTCTTTAATTGTAATGGAAGATACTCACCCCAATAATAATACTAAAATGATCTGTTAACAAACTTATTAAAATAACCTAATATGATTCAGAATTTATTGTGAAACATAGAAAAATACTAAATCTATACAAACAAAATACAAACTTATTAAATTAACCTAATACGATTCAGAATTTATTGTGAAACATAGAAAAATACTAAATCTACACAAACAAAATTAACTATTTAAAGAAATTATAAAGTAATAATAATATAAACATTATTGTGAAATATAGAGAAATACTAAATCTACACAAACAATATTAACTATACCTAACTACTTACAAAAATCGAACACAATTATATTTATTGAAAGAAATACTAAATATGCAAAAGTAATAATAATATAAACAAAAATAACTTTTACATATAAATACTTATAGTAAAAGTTTATGTTCTGCTGCAATATCAAAGCTTCAAAACTTAGTCGTACAAGCTGAAAAACATAATGGAAAACATAATGGAGTAAAATAAATATTTTCATGATTTATAGATTAACATAATGGTATTTACATGCTAATATAAACAAAAATAACTTTTACATATAAATACTTACCGTCAAAGTTTATGTTCTGCTGCAATATCAAAGCTTCAAAACTTAGTCGTACAAGCTGAAAAACATAATGGAGTGAAATAAATATTTTCATGATTTATAGATTAACATAATGGTATTTACACGCTAAACATAAAAAAAAACAAAATTAACTATACCAACTACTTACAAAAATCTTAAACATGGAACACAATTGTATTTTTATTTAATGAAATACTAAACATGCAAAATATATATCTAATATCTAATAGAAACTAAAATAAATTTTTCGATAGACTTACAGTAAACAGCAATAAAGGTTAACAATTCTCGATAATTGAATAAATTTTTCTTCATTAGTTCTCCCATATAAATAGACTAATCTCTTCAGCCGACTACAAAAATTAACCGACCCCAAAAAAATCAAAAGTTCTTGAAACTATCAAAAGGCGCCTACAATTTTGACCGCCAATGGTTAATGTGATACGCAAAAGTCATCACATTTTTGTTTCACCGCCTACAATTAATAGTTTTCTGTTGGTTTTTTTTTTTTTGTCATGAAAGTCAACAATTGAGGCGGGAAGAATTTCATTTTTCCGCCTTTTTTTTTTTGGATTCTCTCCTTTAAGAGAAGGATCTAGTGCCCTTTTTCCTGTACAAATACAATTTAATAATTATACTTTGTCAAACTGACTAAATGTGAACAATAAATGAAGGATAAAATGGGAACATAAAATACGTAATAGAGCACTGAGGATTGGCAGGGAGAATTAATAAAATATATTAGCGGCAATTATTTTTAAAAGGGACATAAGCCGCCTCCCCTGTTTTGTTTCTTATGAAAAAATGAGGGATAAAATTGGAAAAGGAAAATACGTCCTAAATGAACAGTAAACAAATGATTGCCTCTTTTAATAGAAGAGGGATATATATATATTTACAAGTCCAATTTGTCTCAAAATCTAGTGCATAAGATTTCATAATGGATTGACATTGACATTTTTTATTGCGTAAATAACCTTATTTTAAAAACTCTGAAAAAAGGAACTGCTACGACCTGTTATATGTTTATGTTTGTTGACTCATGTTAGGAGTCACTTGGCCCCTAATAGCACATGTCTTTGGCGAAGTGCCTTCCTTGAATGAATGGGAGTCCAATAGGTGTTAACAGCATCTTCTGTAATAGTTTTTTTTTTTTTAGATTAGGGGTACAATAAGATGAATAGCCTCATTAACCGACTTGATGTGTTGGCGGATATCAAAAATTGGCGTTCCAACCTATCTCGATTGTCCTATCCGATTGAGCAATACTACTCGTACCGGGGGGGGGGGGGGGGGGGGGTGGGGGGGGGGAGTTTACAACCCCCTTGACCAGCCCCTCACAATAGTAGGGGGGGCCACCTTTTTTTTGGATTTTTTAAAAAAGGTGTGCCCCCACTATTGTGAGGGGCCGGTACAACCCCCCTCAAACCTTATTATTTTATTGTATTGTATTTTATATTTTTAATTTAAATCGTATTAAAAAAAAAATATTAAACTCCACGATAAATTGGGATTTTTCAATCTCCATCCCAACTCCTGAAAACTCTTAACAGGGTTGGGATGACAATAAATATCTTGGTCCGTCTCTTTGTCATTCTTACCTTCAAAACTATGACAAAAGAAATATGAAAAATTAACGAGGGAAAGAAGACCCTGCTAGGCATAACTCAGATATATGATGCTACAGTCACAAAATAAGTGAAAGTGGAAAGGTCAAAGTAAGATATAAATGCTATGATGTTAGTCTCATTCCATAAATAGTAGGAAGGTACTCCTTTTTTTGAACTCAAGTTTGCTACGCGGGCCACTTCGTGTGGAAGACATTATTAGGAATGAAGTTTGAACAAAAAGGTAAAATACCATGTTATTATGCGTCCACTTGGTCCATATTATTTCATGTTTTAATGAGATGAATTATTATTATTTTTGGAAATGTGTAGTTAAAAAGGAAAAAAAAGAATTTTTTTTACGATTTACATATAATATTATTTTGTTGAAAAATGTATAATTGATAAGAATGGAGAAAAAATATTATAATTTAACAGAGAAGGATAATTCTATATGTACTAAAACTTTTACTACATGATTTTCTTAAAAGCCAAGTGGCGCCCCCTATTGGGCATTTAAGTAAATCATGTAGTAAAAGAGAAAGTAAGTGTGGCATTGTCCAACGAAGAATTATAGGGACTAGAGGGGGCTATAGTTTTTGTGAGAGTACAAACCTTGAAAGTACAATTTTCCAATGCCTAACGTGGTGGTGCCAACAGCGTGCTGGTGGTTGTGCTGGTCGTTTTGGTTTTGAGTTGGGTAGGTGGGGGTGAGGGTGAGGGTGGGGAAGATAATAGGATTTTTTGGTTTTTGATTTAAATCTTTTTTATATTTGAAAAGGAAAAGTTACCATTTTGCCGTTTTAAAATTTGGTCAAATCTATTATTTTTAGTCAACTGGACGGAAACCGTCCATTTGGATTGTAAGTGCGAGTTTTTTAAAAATTTGGTACTCTAGTTGGCACAAAACAAAGATTTGAGCAAAATCTGCAAAAATCGAAAACGTTTGGTACCGTGCCTGCAATTTTCCCTAAATAAAACTAGAAAGAACAAGATTTCTTTTTCGTCTGAGAATCGAGAGAGACGAGACGCGTCTAAAGCATAAAGATACGAGCTTTCAACATCGTGGAAACAGTGTTGGCATCAATTGATGCGATTCATTGGTATGAGATTTAATACTTCATTTATTTTCCTATCAAAATTTCTTCCTTTTTTGCAGTTGGTGCATTGGTTGAATCACTAAATTGATTTAAGCGATGGAATCATGGAATATAGCGGCTTTTACTAAAAAAAAAAAAAATAAAAAATCGAGATCTATTTTCTGGGTTTCATGACGAATTTGAACTTGTCAATGAATCCATTTCTCGCTGACTAAGTGTTTGGCTATTTGCTACTGTTTCAGTAGTAAACTTAGTTGCTTGCCAGATTATTATTAGTACGTTGTTTTCATATATTATTCTTATTCAAGAGCTCAATTAATTGCTCGAGCCTTTAATATCACATTAAATGGGACTTATTGGAGTTTACACTCTGTTTTATGAATGATCTTTAACGATCTAATGGTAAATTTATTATGTTAAGTGTGCAGCAGATTTTCTGCTTGTCTGCTTGCTTGATCTAAGTTTTTGTTGGATTTTATAGTTTCTGGATTTGGAAGAGGAAAAATGAGTTCTTGATGTCTAATACAATCCCAGATCTGTTTGAGTTACAAGTCTTTGGTAAACCAAGACATTATAGACTAGAATGAGGAAAAAATGGATTATTTACATATGTGACATATATGGAATCTTTTGGAATTGTGATCTCCTTGATAGCCTCTTTTTCCTTGACGAATTACAGTAATTTGGATTATTTACTCAATTTGCATATGCATTATGCTAATGCAGGCTTCACTTTACAATTATTGCAATATCTAAATTTGAGTAATCATTGTTTCAGTGTTGTGATGGCAAACAAGTTCAATTCTGGGGACAATAGAACTCGCCGTTTTGTGACAATTTTTATAGTAGCTGGTCTATGTTGTTTCTTCTACTTACTGGGAGCATGGCAGAGAAGTGGGTTCGGAAAGGGAGACACTATAGCAGTGGAGACGACCAAGAGCGGAGCGAACTGCAACATCCTCCCAAACCTCAATTTTGAAACCCATCATGGCGGTGAAGCTGGAATAATTGACGGTTTTGATTCAAAAGTGAAAACTTATAAGCCGTGCCATCCTCGCTATACTGATTACACGCCCTGCCAAGATCAAGCACGTGCTATGACCTTTCCCAGGGAAAATATGATTTATCGTGAGCGGCATTGCCCTCCTCAAGAAGAAAAGTTACATTGCCTAATTCCGGCACCGAATGGTTATGTAACTCCATTTCCATGGCCAAAGAGTCGTGATTATGTTCCCTATGCCAATGCCCCATACAAGAGCTTGACAGTTGAGAAGGCTATTCAGAACTGGATTCAGTACGAGGGCAATGTGTTTAGGTTCCCTGGTGGAGGAACTCAATTTCCTCAAGGAGCTGATAAATACATCGATCAGCTTGCTTCAGTGATACCAATCAAAAATGGAACTGTTAGGACTGCATTGGACACTGGTTGTGGGGTATGTTGAGTATCTTATGCACTTCTTACTCTATTTGTTGTCTGAATATTCTGATTGTTCTTTTCCAATCTGAGAGTAATTTATCTGTTTTACCTTATTGTGTTAGGTTGCAAGTTGGGGTGCATATCTTTGGAAGAGAAATGTTATAGCAATGTCATTTGCGCCAAGGGACTCACATGAAGCCCAGGTTCAGTTTGCTCTTGAAAGGGGTGTTCCTGCTGTAATTGGTGTTCTTGGAACAATCAAGATGCCATATCCATCAAGAGCTTTTGACATGGCTCACTGTTCTCGCTGTCTAATTCCTTGGGGAGCAAATGGTGAGAATAAAATGTTGAATAGCTCTATAGATTCAAAGCTACACTGTACTGAACTGCAACCCGTAATGGCTTAATCAAATATCAGAATATTAGCTGACTTTCTCACCTTCTCATGAGAAGGTTTCTTTCCAGCAGTGTTTTAACTTTTATCTGCAGTTAGATAATTAGATGGAGCATCTGGCCATACAGTTACTTTTGGTTCCTTCTGATTGCAGGCGGAATTTACATGAAGGAAGTTGATCGTGTTCTTAGACCTGGTGGCTACTGGGTGCTTTCAGGCCCTCCCATCAATTGGAAGACAAACTTCAAAGCATGGCAGCGCCCTAAGGAGGAGCTTCAGGAAGAACAAAGGCAGATTGAAGAGACTGCTAAGCTTCTCTGCTGGGAGAAGAAATCTGAGAAGGGTGAAATTGCTATATGGCAGAAGAAAACGGATGCCGATTCATGTCATGCCTCACAAGAAAATTCAGGAGCTACATTTTGTAAATCTGAAGATCCTGATGATGTCTGGTATGTAGTTTTGCTAATATTTCCACACAGATGTGTGTCAGTTTTTCGTTTTGATACATGAAGAAACCATAAAATGTGAAATTCATGGATCCCATACAGATGCATTGTGGCATACACTTTTTATGGAGTGCCTAAAGTTGTATGTTATATATAGAAACTGAAGTTGTAAAGCTAAAATATTTTTGTACTTTATTTTGGTATGATAGGTACAAGAAAATGGAACAGTGCATTACTCCATACAACAATGCTAACAGGGTTGAAAGCTCTAGTGGAGATCTCAAGCCATTCCCCGAGAGGCTTTATGCTGTTCCCCCTAGAATTGCCTGTGGGTCAGTTTCTGGAGTCTCTGTCGAGTCATATCTCGAGGACAATAGAGATTGGAAAAAGCATGTTAGTGCGTATAAAAAGATCAACAAAATCATCGACTCTGGAAGGTACCGCAACATTATGGATATGAATGCTGGATTGGGAGGTTTTGCTGCTGCCCTTCATTCTCCCAAATTTTGGGTTATGAATGTTGTGCCCACTATTGCTAAAACAAATACCTTGGGTGTTATATATGAACGAGGACTGATTGGTATATATCATGACTGGTACGATTTTCTGTTTCATTTGTTTCAACAGTTTCTAATGTTACTCCTTAATCGTCTGAGCATTTTTTATGCCTTGCATACAACTGTTGCCTGATATTTTAACTTTTTTAACCTACTTAAAATCTTTTGGTTTTGAGAAGAAATATGTTCATCTTAGATTCTTAGTTCTTGCCATTGGGAATTGGGATTACATCTTTTTTGTCCCAGTTGAACTTTACATATCGTGGCTTGCACTCATCTCACAAATGCTCATGCAGTACCGTTGTTGACCCTGTGTATAGGCCAACCTAATATTTCTACATGCTTTGAATGCTTGAAAAATATGAAAACCTAATAAAGCAAAGAAAAAAAGTTGTCTTGTAAAGCATGACTTTATTGTGTTAAGTACATACAGGCTCACGTCTACGAAGTGTTATACCAAAGTACATGCACAACTCGTAAATGTGAACGGTCTTCATTCTGAGCAGATTGAGCTCAGTTTCTGGCTAATATCCCTGAATACGTACCTGACTCAATTTAAAACAAGCGACCTACATCAATATGCAATCATAAAAATGATGGTCTGCAACATTTCTCAACTATATGACGCGTCAAGCATAACAAAGGTTGTTTTTTTTCCTTATTTTCACTCTTTATAATCTGTGGTTCAGGTGTGAAGCTTTCTCTACATACCCAAGGACGTATGACCTGATCCATGCTAATGGTGTTTTCAGCTTATACAAGGACAAGTAAGTATTAACTTGATATTCTGATACTCGTGCTTGAATTGGAAATAGTAAGGCATGCTTTCCTATAATGAGATCTGCAATGGTACTGTGCTGTGAACTCGACTTTAACACAGATCAAATTAACATCATAGGTGTGACTTTGAAGACATTCTTTTAGAGATGGACCGGATTCTGCGGCCAGAAGGTGCAGTTATATTGAGGGATGAAGTTGACGTGCTTGTTAAGGTGAAGAAGGTGATAGGAGGTATGAGATGGGACTTCAAACTGATTGATCACGAGGATGGTCCCCTTGTTCCACAGAAAATACTGGTTGCAGTTAAACAGTATTGGGTCGGAAACTCCACTTCCATGCAGTGAAAGCCAACCAACGTCAAAGCAGGATTGACTGCTGGCATCATTCCATGGGGACAATTCTTTGAGTTCTTATACAAATCCTTGGTGTCCATTTCGTTTCACCACGAGAAAGTTTTGCCACGAAAGGGCCCCATAGTTAAACCGACTCTTGTTCAACCCTTGGGTATTATTATTTATCAAACTGTATTTGTAACATTAATGCTATTTATTGAATGGTGAAATCAAATTTTTGTTGAAAATATATTTGTGATGAAGAAACGAGGAAAGACTAAACCTTAATTTATACAAGGTACTGCATAGAATAAGTTCTCTATACTCTTATCGACTCATTAAATGTTTCGAGCTTTTCCAATTAAAGAAGTGATGTTGTTCAAGAATCTTCACTCGTCTAATCTACGTTACCAACATATATTATAATATTTTTTTGGGAAGGTCTCCTGTCTTTACTCGATAGAGCAGAAGAAATTTTTGTCATTGACCCAGCATAGAGTCGAAAATCAGCACCTACACTGTCAATATCTTACAACTTTTTGTTTAGAAAAAATATTTTCCCAACCATTGAGCAATGATGCATCCACATACTCAATAAGATAATTTACAATTGTTAGATTTATTGATTTGTCATGTGAGATTACATTTGAAATTAATTGTGTATAAAACTATTTTAAAGTTGATCATAATTAAAGTGATCTAATAAAAAAATAAATTGTTGGGCTTAGGACATTTAAATAAAATATGGGCTGAATTATATGGGGAGAGATCCATAAATTAGAGTTGTATTTGATGATGAGCCAAATATACATGGAAACTATAAATAAGGTTATGATCCTCAAGTCATATGTAATTCTCATTTTTTTGTGTCATCACATCAACATAAGAGTATAAGAAAAAATATATGGAAAAGAAAAATCCAAAATTCATAAGAATCAAGAATTACAATCAAAATCAAGAAGAAGAATTAAAGCTAAGGGATGTCCAAAAGTCCCGAACTCGAACCAAACCGAGCGGTTCTTCGTAAATTAAATACCTGAACGGGTACTCGAATCGAGAGTCGATGGGTATGGGTTGGGTCTCGGGTCTCGACCAAAAACCGAAACTAAATAAAATTTATATTTTTTTATTGGATTAACTAAATTATTTTATTTATTTTTAAATAAATTAACAAATTAATTAAATAAATCAGATCATTTCATAATTTTAAGCATTGGGCCTCAGTTTTTTAATATGAATCACCAACATTTTAATATTAATATCTACTTTTTGGTATTTGTATGCATTGAATTAATGTTATTCTACAACTAGTTATTTATATATTTTTAAATTGAACTACGTTCATTTGTAAAAGTTACGAATGAAATGTAATTAGTTATATTTATGTAGTATTGTTGTAAATGTTACAAATTTAATTATGGTATGAAATCGAATCGAACCGAACCGAACTGAACCGAATGGAACCGAACCTGAACAGTTCCATAATTATATTTGGACCTGACGGGTCCATTTATTAAATACCCGAAAATTTTGGAACTAAGCCGAACCGAACCGACCCACGGATAGCCTTAATTAAAGCAATTAAATTGAAGAATAAGACAATCAAGATTATGGAGTAAGAAGTCAAAATCAATATCAAGAACTCAAGAATCAAAAGATCCATTAATCAAGATTCAAGATCCATAATCAAAAACTGGTATTAAATAACCTTCCCAAAGATTTAAAGTATGTTCCACATTATTAACTTTCTTGATGATTTGATATTGTGAGCTTGTTTGAGAGAGATTTTAATCAGGATTTTAATCAAAATTCTGTCCGTTAACTATCAAATCAATCAACATTTTTGACTTTTCCTCTTACAAGTGGGGTCCAAAGGTTGACTATAAAATAATTAGATTTTCTAATTTTATAAATTTTAAAATTTCGTAAAATTCCAACAAGTTCCATAGAGTATAGATAACATAAATCGAGATTACAAATAAATGCCTCCATGAAATTAAAAGCTTCCACTTTCGTTCTTTATCCTCTACAATGTCAGTCAAGGGAAAAATGAAGAAAATGAAGCAAATTAAGTAATTATACAACAAGATTTCATATACGTAGATACATGGATATTCAAAAGAAAGTAATCAAGTGCACCAAAAACTTGTCAAATTTCCATTATCTTTTGACATATGCTTTCTTACATATACATTAACATCAAGAAAACATTTATCTGAAAAATAATTAGCACACCATGAAATTTGATTTAATTCGAAAATTATTGTAAAATCAAACACAAATCCAATTTCTCAGAACCCTTTAGGCCCAGTTTCCTTCAAAACAGCAGGCTTCTCAGCCATGGAAAGGCAATATTTAGCAATTTCTCTGAATTTAGGCACACTTCTTAAATCCACCTTGGTTCCATCTTTCAATGTGATGATAATGTCACCCCACTCACCAATAAATCTAGGAACAACCTTAAAAAATAAAAATAAAATTACATTAATTGTTAGTCACGTCAGATTATCGTTTGTTGATCACTTTGAAACGAAATAAAGTTCGGGTTTTCGACGCACCTGAACATCTTTGATCACTTCATATGAAAAGTCACTTCTGTCCTGCCCAGTTAATCCAGATATAACACTGACTCTCAAATTTGTAAATCTGTATCTCAAATAAAAGGCCCTTAAAACTGCTGCCAGGGTTAAAGGAAGCCAAAGAAGAGTGAAACCCAGTAGAAGGTTTGCTATGAGGTCTCCATAGTGGGCTCCGCCGTCGAAAAAGATGGTTTCTTCAGTGGCTTTTTTGGAGGAGGTGGTGGCGGAGGGCGTGGAGGAAACGTGGAGCCTGGTGATAGGTCGAATGGATTTGGAGGTGGATTTTGTGAACGGTAGCTTGGTATTTATGTGGAGAGACTGGTGGTGGGTTATGGAGCCGGCGGAGGTGGTGGTGGGTAAGAGGGTGGTGGAAGTGGAGGAGGTGGCTGTGACAATGGCCATGGTTATTTTATCCACTCCAGATGAACGGTTAGCTTGTAGTTGAAGTGTATTTGGGATTTCATTCGGTGGCCGCAGGATGTCCTCGTGGCAGATTTTAAGCCAATCACTGGGTAGAAATACAGCAAGTTTGACTTTTGGGAGGAAGTTAGATTTTTTATTTTTATTTCTAATCTTTTCGATCTTAGATAGATGCTATAAATAAAAGAGTAATGCTATGAAAATCATACATGACATACACGTGACAAGGACGTTGGTCATGGTTAATTTTTAATATTTGCAATCGTTTACCGTTAACGTAATTATCTTACGTGATATACATGTGGCGGTTAGGGATCAAAAAACAACGTCGCTTTCAACACTTGGCTATACAGGAATGCAGCTCGTGTGCAATCCGTTGCAGGGACACAAATCTAGTAATGTGTGTAGACCATGGTAAGGACATAGGCAGAATGGGAGGGATGCATCAGAAAGATAAAAGGCTAAATCTCAACGGATTGGGGTAGCAAGACCACTCTATCCAGATGACCCGTTCTTGCCTCAGAGCAACTCGAGCAATCCATCGACTGGTTCGGGACTGGAACCTCTGTGCCCATTCCTCAAAGTCAAACCATTTTCCTCTAGGTTACATATCTATTTTGTTGACTTCCCTTCCTTACATTATTCTATTGACAAAATGTTATTCACCTTGGAGATCTGATGCGATTATGAGTACGATTGAGAGCGAGGGTATTCGATCCTCCAAATTTTCAAAGGCCGTTGAGGGCGTAGGCACTTTCATGTACACGAAGACAACATCGTTTGCATGTTATGACGGGGATGTATGCACATTTTCTAGCACTTCAGGTGAAAATCACTAATTGCCACATTATGTTACGTAGAACGATTACGGTAGTAAGCGACTGCAAATTACATTATTCTAAATAAAAAGATATAAAATTATTAAATAAAATTTGTCATTAAGGTTGACTTATCTCACATAAATATTATAATCATGCTACATGTACATCTTGTTTTACATCATTTTGAAAAAAAAAAAAAAAAAAATTGTACCACGTGTCGATACATGATTGGACTGTTTAAAAAAAAAAAAAACACTTTTTTCGCCCAATACTTTTTGAATTCCACCACAATGTCAAAGAAGATGTACACCATTGAATGTACACTTAGCATAATTCTAAATATTATGTTGTTTAGCTAAAAATATTAATAAAATATTAATTCAAATTCAATAATTAATCTTAATATTACATGATATTCATAATTTTTACCAACTTTTCAATTATAAATTTTATCATTTTTTTTAAAATCTATTAAAAATCAATTTTTTTGCAAACCCAAACATGGGCTATGACTCTCCTAAAATTGTGCCAAGCTCAATCACTATGCCCCTATATGGCCATCATTTTATTTTAAAATTCATTTTTTTTCTTAGGTTTATTTTAATCATATAATTTATGGGACCAATAAATTTTATCTGTTTTTGATTACGCAATTTATTAAGGGAAAATACCTAGAAATCTACATTTAAAGACTAAACCTAATAAGGAGGATTATTTGATATAATTTTCATAAATAAGGAGGATTATTTTAAATCTCTCGTATCAGGTGCTAATTGGGCTTTAATAATTATAATTAATCAAAATTTAACTAAACCTAATCTACATACGCACCCACCCACCCCTATTCATCCCAACCAATTTCATTTATTTTCCTTCTCTGTCTTTATCACTCACCCCACCCACTCGCGCCTCTAACACATCTTCTTTCTGACGTTGCTGCTCATAACATCGAACGCCAGGGAGTGCGATGATGCAGTGTTGAATGGGGAATTGAACCTCAACGACTATGTGGAGATACGGGTGTCAATAAGTTGAGCCGCGAGCTGAAACTTTTTACATAATTTCTGCTAGAGTAAAAATACTTCGAACTTTTTTTTTGTCCGAGCCGAGCCAACCAAAAACTCGGCTAAAAAATTTAGGCTCAACTCGAGCTTTTGGCTCGATTCTTTTTTTTTTTAAATTTGTGACAAATCTAAAATTTTTGTTAAAGAATTTAAAATTTCTGTAATTTTATACATGTTATAAATAATAACTAAATATTAACATATAAAAAAATTATAGCTGAAATTAAATAATTAAAAAAAAATGGCACACAAGTTTTTTTTTTTAGGTTCACGAGCCGGCCGTCGATCCACACGGGCCAGCTCGACTTGAGCCAATGCACCAAAATGGGGCTCGGTCCAAGCCTCGATTGGGCCCCACCGAGCCATGAGCCAACCCGGCTTGGACTTTTTCTTGGTTGAGCTTGAGCGGCCTGAGCCGACGAGCTATTTTGCTATCCGTATGTGGAGATGGTGGCAAATGAGGAGGTCATAATTTCAATGAATAGAGCTGCCAAGTGATTCTCCACCGGAAGCATAGCTCTATTGGTGATTCAACGGTGAGCGATTGTTTATCGAATGTGTTGCTTGATTTGGTTCTATAGGTGGTTGTTTGATCAGATGTGGTGGGTGGTTTAGTGATTGTGTTTAGCGATTGTTTAGCTTGTTTGATCAGATTTGTTGTTTGATGTGGTGGTGTAGGTAGTTGTTTGATCAGATATGGTGGGTGGTTGTTAGATCAGATTTGTTGTTTAGCCAGAGTTTTGGGATGATTGTTGATGTTTTGTAAATGGTGCCAATGATTTTCTGATCTCTGAGTGATTATGTTGTTGTTGGTAGTTCTATTAGTGGTGGTGTGGGATGCAATGGTTTCGTTGCTGGTGGTGCATGTGGTTGTGATAAGGTGGTGCGCGTTTGGTTCTTAACGATGTTAGGAACGACGGTGGTGATGGTGTCGAAGTGGTGGCGGCGACGACAACCAGGTGTGACCAAATCTATCTTTATTGTAACTATTTGTGATCAGATTTGTGTTAACTATGACTGTATGTGACTTAGTTACATACAGTCACGAATTAGATTGACCTGGTCGCAAACAGTCACACTGAACACAAATTTGATCGCAATTAGTCAACTATAACACAAGTTTTATTACAAACAATAAATCTGATAACGAATAATACAATTAGTCACAAATCTGATCACAGAAAACGCTTTTGCTTTTTGAGGAGTTCTACAGTTAGGTGGGGTGGGGTGGGATGGGAGAACATTTTCAATTTCGAGAGATTTTCTATATGAGGTGGGGTCCGTGGGTGGGTAGGAATATAATGTATATCAATTTTATACATGTATAAAATAAAATATATAAGCTCAAATTGTGATTTTTAACTCAACCAAATATGGGCTATATCATGGACTCAAACAACCTATTTGTACATGACTTTGTGCTGAGGCATGGAGGCCCAAATACTATCAAAACTTTCATTTTTTGGCTTTGGATGCATTACACGACAAACAATGAAAATTTAATTAAAATTTTGTGTCGCTCTAAGATAAGAGGAAAAGTCAATATGAATGCTACGATAGATACATCTTTATTCCTACAATGGTTGAAAATCCGATGAAAGAAATACTTCCTTCTTTATCCTATCATCTCCTCACGACTTAGAGAGTTTAAGGTTTGCTTAACGCATATTATTTATTTAATTTGTTTATGTAGAATGCATGTGGCAACTTGATTAGTCTTAAGTTTGTTAATTTGTGCACTAAACATATTTTATTAAGACAAAATATTGTGGGATCTTAAATTATTATCGAAAGCCAAAGTCTCCAGCCATTGTCCATACATTCTGCACATGATCCCAGATTGATCCTCTTTTCAGTCTTCATATTTTATACTCACTAGTCGCGGATCGTGCGTTGCACGATTACAGTCATTTTTGTCTAAATGAGATTGTTAAAATGAGAGTCCATTTTAGAATATATAAATATCTAATGATATTAAATAATGTGTTTTTTCAGTCGCATCCACAACCATAGAATTAGGGGTGGGCAAAAACCCGCCAAACCCGATCAACCCGCCCGATCGGGGTTGGATCGATTTTTTCCATTTTTTTTTTTTGGGTTGAGTTGATTTGCAAGGTTAAGTTGGTCGAGTTGTGTCGGGTTGTTGGTTAACCCATCCAACCCAACAAAAACCACCCAATCCGACCCGCTAATTAAAAAACTAAGAAACTTTGTCAAACTAAAATAGGATAAAAGTGAGAGACCCGATCAAAAAAAAAAGTGAGACAAAAAAAAAACTCTAAAATATATTCCATAATCTCTCTAACGCGATTGGTGTCGTTTCACCAAATCATCAACATTGGCTATGATTTTGGATGAGATCTCTCTTCCAATACATCTCTCTTTAACGCAATATATTAATGTTGCTTTAAATTTAGTACTTTGGTGACTTTAATGTTTGTTGATAAGTCGTCCTAACTCCTAACCCAACCCACGCCCACCCCTACATAGAATATGGAAGTAGAGTTTTTTTATTGTTGTAAGCATATACACTTAAAAATTCAATAGAATGCAAACAAATCAAGAATTGAGTCTTTATTTAAACTTCACAAAAGGTAAGAGTGAAATAGATTCCATATATTTCATTACTTTATATACACTACCATAATACACCGCATGTTCAACATATAAATTGTCGGTTATCCAAACCAAATACACCATATGTAAGATGCTGAAGCCAGTGGTCTCTTTCTTTCTGTCAATAAATTGCAATGCATTAGAAAAGGAATGTTGGCTCTCCATCTCCGCAACTGTAGTAGTCTCATGTTTCTCATCATCAGTTACACGGAAAAGAGTTATAGCAGTCTTGAGTTGCTACTTTTCCAAATGTTTCTCCAAGTATGAAAAATCTCTACATCACTAAGCCGTTATTTATTCATTTCTTAATTGCAGGTAATATTTGAAAATATTGGCAAGTATCATTTCATGAGATGCATCAAAATGAGCAGAATTGAGTGCATACAGTAAAAGTCCAAATGCCATTGCTTCAATTGTTACTCTTCCAAATGTTTCTCCAAGCCCCTGCAAATAATGTACAAATAGCCAATGTAGCAAGTTATGAAGAGAGCAAAGTTATCAGACAAAAGAGTGAGCATTTCGCAACAATAAAACAAATGATTATGATATAAATCCTATACAGATAAACAGCATTACAAGATCATTATAAAGCATCAAGAAAATAAAATAACTTGAATTTTTGAATAGAAGTATTGTATTTTAAATGAAATAAGACAAGCTATGAGGTGTATCAAGTTTTCATTCATTTCTCCTGGCTAATACCTACTGCAACCACGCAGCATATAATAATTTATATTTTAAGCAATTGATATTCACATTGAGATGGTGTTTTCAAATTGGAGTCTGAATATCCAATTTCAATGGCAAGCCTTTAGTTCCTCGAAGAAGCTGTGAACTTGTCAATTAGATTAAAAATCCAATAAAACATAATCCAGAGACTGAACAAATTTAATCCCTAATAAACATGGAATTTCAAAACCAATGCGTTCATTGTAACCCCACCCTTTATTTGTTTGCACCGAATTCAATCAAGATTCAAAACTGAACTCAAAAACAGTTAAAAAAAAGCCATCGAACGTGCTAATGTTGCAATTTGGAAGAACAATTAGTAAATGGAAAATGTCCAAAATGCAAATCTTTAAGCAAGATAATAAAGAAAAGGTATCGGTCGAGAGAATTTGACTCAAAGAAATGCAGATCCATAAAAAAAATTACTAAACAGAATCTCAAAAACAGAATAACTCTACTAAAACAGATCAAACGCAGCCATTTAAACAAAGCAGACATTTTAGCAATAAATTAAGAAAAGTCCACAAGAAGGATAACAATTTATCTCAAGTTTCTTCATCGAATTGAAGCAGAATTAAACAAAACCTGTATGCAAAACACAAAATTAAGCATAACCCATTTGACATATCAACATTTCATCCAAAATCCAAGGCTGAGTTATAAACATATTGAGACCTCAACATATTTTCTCATGCAATCAATAAATCATTATTTTTCCCCTTTTGCTTTTCCTTTATTTATCAAGGATTCACCAAACAACTTTTCTTAAAAGCTCACCATATGTGCACAGATTATTTGAATTGACGAAAAATTGAAGTTGCAGGTTGAAAAAGAGCGAAAAAGGTCCTCTGATGTCACACAATATCCATGCCCAACATATTGTTTCGAAACATCGACTAACATTACAGTAACATATGCAAACGAACCCCCTATTTCATGTCCAACAAAGATTGACTCTTTTATAATATGCCCAAAAAAAACCAAAAATATATACATGATATTATCAATTGAAAAAGATTAAGAATCTAGCTTAGCCACAATAATTTTTTTTAGTAACCATGACACTCACTATAAAGTGTTTTTTTCAGGAGGACACAAGTTAAAAGACACGACCAATCATTCTTAATTCAGAGTAAATAGTGCAGATCCTTTCTGCTCTACCAATTCTTTCTCCATAAGAAGATTTTTGGATGTTGAAGCATGTCTGGTGGTCGAATGAACAGAATGTTCAAGGAACATTCAGAAAATTCAAACGACCGGGGAAATCTATTCTCTTGAAGGTGGGAAAAAGATTTTGTAAAAAAATGGATTACTAATCCAAATTGAAGCCAAATTTCAGTTTAAAACTAAAGCGATGAACCTCTTTGGTCAGACTGCCAGTTCAGCCTTCACATAAAACTATGATTCAGTGTGTCACTGTTACAAAATCAACAAATGTAAAAATGTATAACATACAACAGTGACAGGCATGTATACACATAGATAGATGGTAAGTTAGCAAATGAAAAGATATGCAACGCACATACATTAAGGCACGGAAACTAAATTTTTGAAAGAGGAACCAGAGAGCAAAGCTGATAAAAGAAAGTAGGAAACTAAATTTTTGAAAGAAGCCAAGGAGTTGTGAAAGAAACACAGAGATAGTTCAGATTTTAGAACATAAGTATAGAAAAATTTTTACACTGGCAGATAAAACAGTCATTTTGGTTTTCAACATCAAGACATGGCATGAAAGCTTAATGTTTATGTTCTATGCCAAGGTGTTTGGTAAAATATTCAAAATTTCCGAAGTCTCCCATCCATCATCTCCACGACTATCTATTATCAATTTTTTTAATATAAAAATGGAAACATGAATCACCATCAAAAATTAAATCAAACTATTAAAACTAAGAAAGAAGGTTAAAAAAAAGGAATTCACAGTTTCATCCTGATATTCTCTTGTAAGAGTTATCATTTGTTGTTGGGGATAGTCTTCAATTTCAAAAGTAGAGCCCCTGAAGTAATAGACAATGAATCATAATTAACTGCAATAATGCTACAAAATGCTTAATTAATATATGGAAATCTAATTGAAGCAAGAAATTCACAAACATTTGTTTCCATTGACGGTAATTAAGGGAAAGCACCAAAGATCTTGAATAAAATCAAATTATTTTCCAAGCGTCAATTGAAAAACAAATAAAATAAAATCTAAAGATAAACCCCAGATACATCATCCCCTTATTTTCCACAATTTGCCTGCAAAATATACACATAACAAAGACAAGTTATGTACATAAAGATATTAAATAAATAAAAGAAATAAAACCTCGTCATCGTCATCGTCCGGGCACAATGGAACGACTCATTAGAACTCGGCCTTTTAGTTGAATAGTCATGAATGGAAACCGGAAACAACCTCGGGAATGTTAACATTCTTGGATCAAGCATGAACTAATTAACTGCAAAATCACCACGACACGACGTTAATGCCAAGAAATTTGATGGAATACATACCCTCAATTATAGTGGAAGTGAAATTACTCATCCATACAGAGGAATCCAGATTAGAGAAGCAAAAATTGAAGTTGCAGTTCGATTTTCAGAAAAGGGAGAAAAAGGTAGCTTCAAATGAATTCACCGAGGGTTTTGGTCGACTGTAGAGACAACCTGCAGTTGCAAAAATTATCACTTAACCGTCCAAATTCATCTCTTTGACAAATCTCTAGGAGAAGGAGTACTACAAATAGAACAAAAAATACACAAAAATAACATCAAAGAAACGAACTTTAGATACCTTAGGCTGGATAAAGGAAGCAGAGGAGCTGAGAAACGACGGAGGAATTGTCGCGGCTTCTACTGCTCGTCAAAACATTAACAGCGAAAATCGAACCAAAGAAATAAACATTAAACAAAAATTGAAGCGCGAATCTGCAAAAATTTCTGTGAAAGAGTGAAGAATCTGAGAAGAAGATTTCTAGGGTTCCTTTCTTTGGACCCATGAACGAAATCGCCAGAAAGAGAGAAAGGGGGAGAGAAGACTGTGGAAAGGTGGAAGAAAGGAGAAAGGTTGCGTGTGTCAGACGGGAAAAATGAAGATGGGAGAGCACAAAGACCAAGAAGTAGGTTGCCGTGTCTGAGAAAGCAAAAGGCCAGAAAGTAAATTGTTTAAAAAATATCGGCTTCTATGGCTCGGCTTAATGGCTCGAATATTGCTGGCTTACTTGGCCATTCGGCTTAGGAACAGTGGATTCAACTCTCCACTTTTATATATTGTAAGGAAATATCCACAAGGGCTTTTTGTAATGTATATATGAATCTTGTATTGATTTGAAAAATATATTTATTTCCCTTTTATTTTTGGAGATTTTTATTCTAAGGGTCAGTTTGATTGCAATAATGGAATTAGGCCCCATTAAAATTTTCATTTTCAACCACACATTTTTCAATAAAATAATATTTTACATCATATTAATAATTTTTCCTTCTTTTTCAACCACATATTTTTCATCAATCTACTATTCCAGAATACATTCTTCCAAAATAATGTGGCTCAAACACACCATAGGTGGAAATAAAATGAATTTTAGGGAATTGAATTGCCTAGAACTTATTTTACTGGGAATTATCAATTAATTGTGTTTGATTGGTATAATTTTTCACCTGAAAATAATGAAATTTTGGATCTTTTGGTGTTCGTTTGACTTTATTTTTCATGAAAATCGTCAACTAAAGGGTTAGAATTTGTTATAATTTAGGGTAAATTTTGTTTTTATTGCAAAAAAAAAAAAAAAAAAAAAAAAAAAATTTACCTAGAAAAAGTTTTCCCACCACACCTATGGGAAAGACTTTTCCTCATAAACAAAGAAAAATGTGGAAAATCAATTCCATGAAAAATTTAATTACTTAAATATGCAAAAAGATGGAAATGAAATTTAATTTCCATCTTCCATGAAAAAGAAAGCTAAATCAAACAGGGTCTAAGTGAAATACAAAACGATTCATGCTTTACAATGATGTCAATTTTTCGTAAAAGCTTAAAATTCTTTTTCTAAAAGTATGATTCAGAGCCTTTTGCATAGGTACATCTTGACATGATGAAATCTGCAAACGCAACAATAGAAACTAAACTTTTAATTTGAAAGAGATTAATCCTTTTGTTGATGAAAAGAATTCTTGGAGTAGAAACTGTTATATATTTATTGTCTCAGTTTGCAAATCATAATTGTGGAGTTCAAGACATAGTTCACTCTACAGTTAGCAAGCTCGATAGAATATACAAAGTTAAGGTTCAAGTCGATAGACACCTAAGCCTGCGTGATTTCTACCGTACTCCAGAATATTATTTTTATCTATCTTATTTCTTTCATGTGGGGGATTGTTATATATTTATACAATAAATATAATATGTGAAAGAAATAATTAATTAAGATAAAGTGCCCAACTGGTAAAAAATGTGGGATTTGTGTGGGAGGTCAGGGGTTCGAGCCACGCCTCACGCACTATATTAAAAAGTCTTTGATTGGGCCTTGGGCTTTATTGATTCTAATAAAATAATAATTATTATTAATTATTTTCGGAATTGTTTAGTGGGTCAACTAGCCAGTAAAACATAATTATTTTAATTGTCCAGTATTTACAATCCATTACCATTGGCCATTAAAACTGTAATTAAATACTGGATCATGGGGTATGCAGTTACCTCTATTTTCTGGCTATATAAACTCACTTCTGGACTTTAGAAAACTACTACAACAAAAACGAAATTGTCTCTTCATATATACAATAAAATATTATACTCAAATTATTTTTTTATATTTCTGGAGTACACTTGAGAGTTCTGAAAACCTTTTGTGATTGCTGCACAATTGGTTTATTTGATCGTTGTATCCTGGAGGTGATTGTCCACGGAGGTCGCAGCAGTTATCGACGGGCAATTTCGCTTTAGGACATCGTGCTGTCACGAGACTTGATCTATTGATAAGTTTTTTCTGCACTTTACCATTATTTTATCCAACAGAAACTTACGACAAATATGCCGCATAAGTTCATAAATGATCCATTGGTACGACCCCAAATAATCTCAAAACGTGAAACTGTATAAAATCGTTCAAAGAGAAATTTTTGAAATCTAAGTAACATATAAAGTTCAAACTTCGTTTGTTTGAGAAATTTGTGTGATCAAAAATAAGAAAACTTATCCAATATGACATATTAATTATGGCGATGTAGACTGATGTGACAAGATTAAACGACAAAATTTGTATGGTCAAGGATCACGAGAAATTTTAACTAAAAAAAGAAACTGGGTTTATCTTTCCAATACATTTTTGACGTATGAGCATATCAAACGTTGACGTTTCTCATTTGCTAAGAAGGCGTGGTTTGTTGAAGTGTCAAAATCAAGAACCATCAAGTTTGGGACAACAGATCTCAACTTAAGCTATGGATATAATGTAGTTGAAGTATAAAATATGAAGACAAACACAATATCGACAAATCTTGATTCTTTCGAATACCTATTTGGATCAAAATTGTGAAAGAAATTCACAAAAGGATCCAAAACCAAGTTGCTAATCGAATTGATATTTCCCCTAGTCCCTAGACTTCCAAAATTATTAAAAAGAGACAGTCTGGTAAGTAATAAATACAAATAACTATGTATACGTATCTCATCTTTTATAATCAAATAAGAAAGACCTTCAAACGTGCATCGCGATTTCTAAAAATTCTTATCCACTCTGACATGACATAGACAGATCATAAAACAATCAAACACTCTAAAGAACATAGAACTTCTTGGTCTTCAAATCATTGAGACCTTCAAGCACCGCTGTTTCTTAACGTGCCGGATTATTGCTAATCGAGATTGGATCATAAAACAATCAAACACTCTAAGTTGATTGCAGAACTAAACTCCAGATGAGCCCACAAAATTGTATACATTTTTCTTTGATTTTCTATCAGCGTCATTTCATACCAACCACAGTCCTTTCCATGTCAATTGTCAGCATAAGCTTTGCCAAACGTCCCCTTCACGAGAATGACCATTTCCCACCCTTCTTGTTTTCTTCTACTCTTTCTGTATCTATTTGTCCTCTTTCTCCCTTGGAATGTGTGTTTGATTCTCTATCACTCTTTAGAAATAAGTACTTTCTAACTTATAAGAGAAAATTTTCTTTCAGATAATTAATAGTTCTAGAGTAGATACTTTCTTGTGTAGCACAGCCGACTATTTCATATAAAAGTTTAACTAGAAGATTTGACATAATTTACCATAAATTTGACTTATCCATGCATAATTCTTTATTCCTCAATGAAAGTGCTACTTTGTATACCAGCCTAAGTATCAAAACAAGAATTAACTTAACTCATAAAATTTAAACATGGTATTAACTGATAATCCATATCTTGGATTAATCAAACTCTTTGTACCAAACATGAAAAGAAATTGTAATAACCACCAATTTTAAGGCCAATTAATAGACTGATTAGTCCATTAACTGAAATGCTGTTGCTCTAACCATGGCCAAATTCCTGTCTGATCATCCATGCCACAGAACATATTGCATAAGCTTTCATCTTTAACAGTTTGGTCCATTTTATGGCACGGAATCTCGGCCGGTCTCGACGAATTCTGGAAGAACTGTGTCATTCCTGCAGGCCTCATTGAAGATGGGAAGAGGGTCCTGCTAGTTGGATTTGTGATTAAAGGGCTATCAATTGCTGGAGTTCTTGAAATGTCTAGCCGTATATCAGAACTATTTTCACTTTTGTTGCTGCAAGAGCCTTCTGTTTCTTTGTTTAGATTAATTGACTCCATTGGCTCCCTATTCTTTAGTGCCAAAATCTGCAAACCAGAAATTTTTGTAGTAATACTCTTGAATCATAAATAATTAAAGGGTTGACAGTAAACGTGACTCATTACCAAAAAATAATTTAATTTTTGTAATGATCTATCTTTATTATAATTTACTGATTTTGAGAAAAGGAATTGGAAATGATGCTTTTTGCTGAAAACCATGCACTGTGAGTCTGTGATTGGGTCCAATCGACTAAGATAACATTTACTAAGATTTTGGGATCTAAAATTAAATTCAACTCACTCAAATATAAAACAGTGTCCGCATGCCTCGAAATTTAAGCTTGAATTAATGAATATATATATACCGAGTATTCATCTTGGCCATCTATCAACTCAATACAATAAGCAAGATTTTAACTTTTAGTACCGTCGAGTCGAAAGTATCAAGCTCGACCAGTTAACAAAATCACCAGTACATACCTCTGAGTGGAGTTTCTGGTTTTCAGCTTGTAGAGCATCATTTTCCACTTTCACTGCTTCAAACTGTCTCTTAAGAACTTCATAATCTTTCTCCAATTGCTTAGTTTTCCATCTTGCCCTTCTGTTTTGGAACCAAATTGCAATTTGTCTTGGTTGTAGGCCTAGAGCTCGAGCCAACTGCATTTTTCTCTCGGGCTCAAGCTTGGTCCCCAACTCAAAGTTCTTCTCTAGTGTCTTCACTTGCTCCATGTTAAGTCTCCTCTTCCTCTCACCCATTTGTGATCCGTCATCTGATAAATCATCCTCTCCACCGTGATTCTCTTCGCAAACATCGACCCCGGAAAACGACATGGATGATCTCTTGCCTAGAAATGGAGTCATACCTACAGAATCAAAATTTTTCAAAGATTTAAACACAAGAACATTGAGGGTACGTCAGCAAACGGGACAGGACTGGACAACCGAACTAACAAGACTTTTAACTATTTTATGTCTTTTCTAGTACTGTCAAGTGTCACTCAAGTCCACCTTATACATGAACAAATTATGAAAGAAAGAAAAAACTGAAGTATACCATGGAAGTGTTGAGGAGGGCAAGAGGGAAGAATTGGAGCGAGAGACGTGGAGGGTTGGTGGTCATTATCTATTTCAGGAGGGGTTTGCAGCATGAAATTGGCGGAGTAGAAGGCCATTCCGGTGGTAGTCATTACCAACCACCACTTACGCCACAAGTTTGAACGCCGTCTGCGACGGTTATCCAGCAATCATGTCTTCTAGAGAGAGAAAGAGAAAGTACATCCCAAGGGGACTGTATTTATAGACTCGCACATACAATTTCAGTTTGAAGAAGATGCATTTATTGCTCAAATGGATAGCTTATATACCTTATCAGCTTGATGTACTCTGTGTGTGTGTGTGTGAGTGATAGAGGAGAAGAGAAAGAGATGCCATTTTCTATGTGAGGAGTAGGTTTTATATTATGCTCTCTTTGTTAGGAATTAAAATCAGATTGTAGAATTTAATTTAAGTCTATGAAATGTGTAGTTCAAATATTGTGAATCTCATGAAATATATGGTTAACACCCTGTTTGATTCACATTCTTACAAAAAATTATTTTTTCAAAACTCATTTTCAACCACATATTCTTCGATAAAATAATATTAATATTACACATAAATCCAAAAATTTTCCTTATTTTTTAATAACATATTTTTATCAATTCACAATTTAAAATGCACTCTCTCCACAATAATGTGCATCAAACATAGTCTAAAATTCATTGTTAACTTTGATTTAGATTAAAATTCAGATTTTAATCTTTATCAAACATGGGCTATATATTATTACATTTAAGTACTTTTTTATTAGTTTAATTTCAACTTATAAGTCACTCACTCCTTCTCATAAAGATAGTCCTACTTTTTTTACATAGACTAAAAAAATTTAGTTAATATAATTGAAATAATAAATTTTACTATTATTTTTTCAAATATACCCCTACGTTAATCTAATCAATACTCAAAAGTTGTCAATGAATATAGTTCACAAATTTGTATAGTTTGATTCCTTTGCTAAAGGAGAGAAAATGGGTTAATATTATATGATTTTAAATGGAGAAGTGGTTGATTTAACTGGAAAATAATAATTAACTTTTGATTACACAACTTTCTATTATAAAATTAGATTTAACTATAATGGTTTTTTCTCATAGGATACTCAACGAGTGACATGAACTCCAAAATGAAACCATCGTGGAGTCTCGCTCGTTTAGGCTCGTCGTTGGTCCACCTTTTTTAACCATATTGGTTGATAGAATGTTCAAAGAGGTAGCATAAATTTACTTTCAGGTATTGATTTAATCTCGATTGGACTGTTGCACTTTTCTTGAGTTAATGGTTGGACCGACCTTCAAAACACTACATTAAACATTTCATTGCCGAGCGATAAATTTGATACATGTGTAAGATGGCATTCAAAATGAGACGAGGAATGGGTCCGATGACGGGGGCAGTGGCTGCCACCTGAACCACCAACAGGCATCGTGAAGCAGGGTTAGGCCCTTTCCCATCTCATTATCCTCTCTCCAGGCATTTGGCTTATTGATTTAGAGAGAGAAGGCAAAAAAAAAAATGTCCAAACACTTCTCTTTCATAATCCTATAAGCTGGTCTATTTTGTCCTGGTAACCCCACCCCCGCCCCTTTAACTGTCCTTTTCTTCCTCCTTTCAATTATGATTTTTAATAAGAAATCTTAAAATTAAATCCATAAAAATCATATATGTGAACGAATCAAGAAGTATAAGAACGGTGTATTAAAAAAAAAAAACAAAAATGATTGTTCGAACGAAATAATGAGCTCGAGTGACACGTCACAAGATACTATGTATGACAACTACGAGTGGCACGTCATAAGATACTATTTATGATATTGACTTTATACAAACAAGAGAATAATTTTTGGTCGTACGTTGCATGATTAGAGAACTGAGCATGAGATTCGGCCCTTGTTTGATTTAGCTAAAAAAAGTTAATTAAAATTTTAGTTAAAATTAACAATAAATTGGAACCTTATTTAATGGGACCCCAATTTTTCAACTAAACGTCCCATCAACTTCTGTCAAAATTTATTAAAAATATGTTTTTTATCTGAACCAAACTCGGGCTTGTTCATCCATTATATACTAAAAAATTAAATTACATCTATTTTGATTAGTTTTTATCGACTCCATCCCTTCTAACGTACGAAACGAGTAAAATGAAATTTTTAGTTTTCACTTTAATGTTAATGATGTTCTTCTTTAGCTTGAGAAGCGAGTGCGTCACAGCAAACTTTATATAAGTAATTTTCTTCACGTGGGGTTTAAGATGTAAGTTTCAAGAAGTTTGGTAAGAACCCCACCCACCACTCCCATGCCAAGCAATTACCCATAAGTATCCCTTCCCTAGTACTAATCAATTGATTAATGATTCGATGGTGAACAAAGTACGTGATTAGTTCTGTCATATACGAGACAAAATAATGAAGAAAAACGAAAAGTATTTCTAATTTTCCTTCTTCTTTTCTTGATTTGAAGAGGACTTGTACGAATTACTATTGATCAAGAATTTCGATTAATCATTATCTTACTTTTACAAATTCATACAAATGGGGCTGATAGCTAGATGCATCACCTTGAAAGAAACTATATGAGAAAGTCATTTAGTGGATGTCAAATGATACTTTCCTTAGAGAAATTCCATATTTCATTACAAGATGCAAACTTGCATGTACAGTATGAATCTAAAACATGGGCTAAAAGGGCAAAGAAGTGGGACCCACCAACCTTTAAATTTAGGTGATAGTGGGGGTAGGGGGACCCACTTTTTTGAATTTAATACAGGCTGAAGACAAGGTAGGATCACTGTATCACATGACTTTATTAGTTGGAACCTGAAAGGGTTGCCCATTGGAATAGGGTGGATCCATGTTCTTGGCTCCTGCTCAAATTTCAATAATTCCATTTATATAATATGTTGATGCTCAAAAATACTGATCTCCATGTGCCCTTCTATGCTTGACATCAGTGTTTTGCCCTTTTTTTCTCTGTTGAAAGTGATTTGTCAACCACTAAATCCTCAACCTCACAATTTTATATTCCCATTTTGGATTTTTTCAATTTTCTGTTCGACTTTCGTAATCGTTTCGCTTGAAACATTAAACTAATTAGAACAAGTACATAAATAATTTACACGTCTTTCTTTTTCAATAGTGTCGAGTTCAAAGTTCAACGTATCATTTAATGCACCTTCTTTGTTAGAAAAAATTGGACATTTTTATTGACATTCTCTCACATTGTGGTAGGATCCACACGGAACCCATATGAATTGAAAAAGTAAATTAAATTCCCTCCGCCCACCCCGGCCCCTATTCTGAGGGGACTCTCGGGGGGTGTAGCATCGTTCCCTCAAGTACGAGGAGGAATTTTACCACTCAATGAATTTGTATTACAACACAAAATAAAACAAGAAAATTGCAATTTTTTTAAAGTATAATTGACTGGATTATTCAATTGAATCATTTAATAAAATCTATTGGAGATAAACTATATGTAAACCCTAAAAAGTCCTAATTCATATGAAACTTTTAAAGTGAAAACTTGATGACTTATTTCACTACTGCTAAAAGGGGAAAAGAAAAAGCCATTGGACCGACCAAGAATCCTCCACTTGATTATGATATTGATAGACACGTACAATCCAATTGATTGAAAAAGCCAACAAATTCTAATGGTTTAATTCAGATGTACATGCATTTCAGCAAGAATTTTGTGCAATGAATAAAATGTGGGAATTTGTTAAATCTTGCTGCTTGATCATGTTGTACATTTTGTGAGGTAGTGATCTTTAATTGCCAAATAAGTCAAGAAACTACATATTTATAGTAATTCTAATATAAACCTTAGTCAATCATAGGGTTTTTTTAAGAGACATCCCACAATTTGAATTTTTGAACTTGAAGAATAATTATTATAGGGTTAAGAATTCGTACTGACGTGCTCATAGATGATTGAATTTTTAGTTTCTTTTTCCATCTTCCAATTAACTCCCGTTTGTGTTGTCTGTCAAGATTTTTTGTACTTGGGGCATGATTGATTATTATAGAAAAGTTGAGAATGATTATGACCCAATTCACGAACAAACTATTTGAGGTAGAAGGCAAGGCCATTTTCAATGTGTTCTCTCTTAATTAGGTGTCAATAAAATTGTCACTTACCAAGAAGTCATTCTCGTGGCCACTTTCTTTTTTTGTTTGGATCATCCTGTGGGCCATGTTGTTATGGCAGGAACTAGAATTATTCCTTGTACAACAATTGCAAGAACTATAATTTTAGCAGTAGATGGGCATCCCCCTTTAGCTTTGAGTTTACGGAACCATTCTGTTTTGGTTCTCCTCCACATTCTTATCGAGCCATCTAGTATCAGGAACGGAATAATCATAATTATAAGAATCTGAATCAAACATGGAGAGTTGATAAACGGGAACCACTCGAAAGAGCTCGAAGCTTGTAAACATAAACTAATAAGAATTAGCGCACGGGAACATTCTTGGTGCATACTTTTGTTTCGGAGCCACCATATTATACTACATAGTGGGACAGTCAGGCTCACTCGTGCACTTACCGGTGGTTCTGGTCTATGCTTATGAGAAGGACGAAGGGCTACCCCATTCTGCCACGAAGAGACAATCATCTAAGAACCAAAAAAAAAAACTCATCAAAGCTTAGGTGAAGGAAATAATTATATTGGAACTTAAATTGCAGCACTCAAGTGAGGCATTAACATAAAACATGAAATTAAACTAGTAGTCTAGAAGGATATACCATCAAGAATCAGATTTCGCATTCAAAGTTCATGTTCAGCATTCATAATAAGGCAAGAAGTAGAGATAGACAAGGACTGCAGTAACCTACCTGAGGTATATATAACAACTGCAAGATATAAACTTCAATCGTCAGCCCTGAACAAATATGAAAAATCGTAATATGAAAGAGAGATTTTTAATAGCAGAGATGTAAGAAGACTATAGATGTACCTCGACCACCTTATTCTCTTTGTCAAATGTTTATCAAGAACCGTTACAACACAACTCGAATGCTCTCTTGAGCACAAATCCCTCAGCTATCATTATTTTGACTACATTTTGAATCTCCGTCACAGATTCCACAGTAGGAGCAAATTGGGTCTCTGCAAACACTGCTAAAATAATAAAAACGTTGTACGATTTACAACCGCTCAAGTACAAAATAGAATATCTATCTAGAACCCCGGAGTGACAGAAAAGTAAACTGTAAAAACGAAATACGATCTAATCGTGCTTATATATAAATTCAAACAACAATTAGATCAATGCGGAATAAAAATACACAGATCGGAAGCATACCTCCAGCCATTGATGAACGCTCCGTCTCACTCAATTTCTCACGGTATTTTGGTGCTTCTAAACTCTAAATACTCACAGTTTGATGGTGTATGTCTGAAGGAGAAGAGTATCGAGCTTAGGGACCAAAACAAGAATTTATAGTTTTGGGTTTTGATACCCAATAAATCTCAGGCTATGATGTTAAACCGATTTTATTTTAGATTATACTTCATAGGCTTCGACCAATGACTAAAATTGTATATCGACACCAAAACTGACCAATCATATAACCTACTTGGGCCATTTGAAGTAGCTTAATCTAATTAGTGCTGCTCATGGCCCAACCCAAAACATTTGGATGGCTCTTTTGGTTGACGACCCATTTATTCTACCTTTTGGGCCCTATTACCAATTTAACCTAAAAGCCCACATTTGGTACTTTATATAGGATGCCCCATTACTATTGAAGAGTATGTGAAATTGTGTAGGAGTCGTGTGTTTGAGAATGGAGCGTGGCTTTGTGCTTTTGGGTCTTGCTTTGTGCTTGCTTTGTCTTCTCCTTCTTCTCTAACCTTTGTGGTTGTTTCTTGAGGCTACCTTACTCTCTACACCTTGAACTTTGTGGGCAACCCATGAGCAGCTCGTAGAGCACTCGATTTTGGAGGTTTGGTTCTTGATTTGGGTTTGATTGTTGTGGTGTCGATTTGGTGAAATTGAGCCCGGATCTTGGGAGTTTGGAGCAAAAATTCAACATATGGTATCAGAGCGAGGTTTGGTGTAGATTCTAGCAAGTAATCGACCAAAACCATCCCATAAATTGAAGCAGAAAAAATTGCCCGATTTTTCCCAAAAAATTCGAACCTGCTACTTGGTTTTCTGGCCAAACCAGTGGTCGGCTGGACGATTGGACACCACCGAAGTGACGTGCAGACTAAGGCAATGTTGGGTGGCTGACACATGAGGACAACGGCAGCGCGTGAGGCCCACGTGCAAAGGAGTTTGGCAGCACGTGCGGGCTCGTGGTTCAGATTTCGGCGAGGATTTCTTCAGCAGTTTGTTTATTTTGATTTCCTAAACGTACTGATATTTTTGGTTTAGTGTTTCGGTTACGTAGGAAAAGTTGGACGATTTTATCCTTGGTGGGTACGACGATTGAAACTACAAAATACTTACTGAATTATTGTAGGTTACAAATTGCAGTCCTAAATAGTAAATTCACACATCTTGTAATTTATGGACTCAAATAGGTCCGCTCTGGTAAATTAACTTATCTCGTTTAAATTTCAACATTAGCACGTCATCGTGTGGGGTGACATTAGGATTAGGGTTACAGTGAAAGGGTAACCATTGATTGTGCTAGAATTTTAGGAATTAATTGCTCTATTTGAAGTGTTGAATTTGAATGCAAGATGGTAATTACGTTTGTGCTATAATTGTTGTTTAGTCACTGTGTGAGACTGTATTGCGCGAAAATTTGAAATTATTGTTTTATATATCTTTCTGTTGCATTTATTATCCTATTAGAGCACCTGTATTTGACTCGTTTGAATATTCCCTTGATCTGAGATCTAGTGCCTCACGAAACCCTTGAAATCTAGAACGGTATATATTATTGACTTGGGATTACTTTGTGTGATCTATTTATGTATTTTTGGTTGTTCTATTTTTAAAATGTCTTTACATTTTGAAGTTGGAATTTTCAATGGGAAAGATGATTTTTCAATTTGGTAACAAAAGATGAAGAGTATTTTGGTTCAACAAAAAGTTTCAAAAGTCATAGATTGCAAATTTCTTGAGAATACTTTATAAACACAAAAAGAAGAATATGACGAGCTTGCATACGCTTCAATTATTTTACATTTGTCTGACATTGTTTTGAGAAAAGTAGGAAAACTTGATTCTATCAAAGAACTTTGGAAAAAGTTGGAAGATTTATATTTACTTAAGTCTACTCCAAATAAGTTGTACTTACTTGAAATATTTTTCAGCTTTAAAATAGATCATTTTTAATTCTATGTCTGATTTATATAGAGAGGTTAAAAATACGATTAAGTTTGGTAGGGACATCTTAAACCCTGAGATTGTCGTCGATTTTCTTAGGAGTAAGGAGATAGAGATTAAGGGTGAAAAAGAAAATAAGAAAACTGGTGAGTTGCATATGATGAGGAGTAGATGAAGTTTAAGCAAATTAGTTTGGGTAGAACTTAAGACAATGATGATTTGAGTAGTGACTCGAATGATGAGGGTGGTAAGGAGGACAAGGGACGGGACAGTCTAATGGTAGACGGTGTTACAGCTGTGGTAAGTCTAGACTCTTCATTAAGGACCGTCCCAAGAAGAAGGATAAGCAGAATGGTAAGATGAGAGGTGGGGCGAATTTGGCTACAACGTTGAGTGATGACCTTAGTGAGCCTTATTGAGAGTAAACATAGTTACTGCATGTGCATCCATGTGTAATCCTTTCTGCATGTGTGTGATCATTTAATTTAGTTGCGTGATTATATGTGCATTTTCAATGTGTTTGATATGTGCATTGGCATGAATTGGAGTGATATTATTACTTGGTGTAATTGTTTGCATACATAGTGGGTTGGCATGCATTAGCAGTGTGTTGTATGTCTTTTGGTAAGGTCGAGTATAGATGCGTATGGATACATCGGTGGTTTGTACCGTGGGATGTGGAGTGTGACATTTGGATCACGAGTGAAGATATGATCAAATGTTGGAATCCTTTATCTGTGAAGAGACCATGATCAGGTGGAGTGTAAGAGAGGCACTTCTATCACTTCTGTTAGGTGGAGACACATTATTCACTTAGGTTTAGAGAAGTGATGTGATGATAAAGGATTATCCTGAGAACTTAGGATCTATAGAGACTTACTAGTTAGACATGTTTGTTGAGTGATTAGTTTAGTAAGCATGGTGGACGATGAGGAAAGATATGTGTTCTCGAAGTGTGAGCAACACGGAATATGATAGGATAAGTGTGGTGAGATCTTTTCTGTGGGGGTCATTTATGCATTTGTTGCATATGTGTTGGCCTGCTGATTAACTTGGTGTTAATCTGTAGTTCTGTGTGAACATGTTTGAAAGATCTATTTATCATATATAATATCTTCATCGCATGTTTATTTACTCTTAATTGATTGCTGTGATTATCTGTTTCTACTTGAGTGTTCTTGATCTTAGCTCCAATGAGTACATGGAGCAGGTATGATATGTGTTTCGAGTTCGAAATGCAAGGTAAGTTCTGTGACACAAATTTTATTGGTTACATTGATTACAAGTATAAACCCTGTTACAAATTCCACGACAAGAGCAAATTGGATCTCTACAAACGCTGCTAAAATAATAAAAATGTTGTACAATTTACAACCACTCAAGTACAAAATAGAATATCTATCTAGAACCCTAGAGTGACGGAAAATCAAACTGTAAAAACTAAATATGATCTAAGCATGCTTATATATAAATTCAAATAGCAATTAGATCAATGTGGAATAAAAATACACAGATCGGAAGCATACCTCCAGCCATTGATGAACGCTCTGTCTCACTCAATTTCTCACGGTATTTTGGTACTTCTAAACTCTAAATACTCACAGTTTGATGGTGTATTTCTGAAGGAGAAGAATATTGAGCTTAGGGACCAAAACAAGAATTTATAGTGTTGGGTTTTGATACCCAATAAATCTCGGGCTATGATATTAAATCGATTTTATGTTAGATTATACTTCATAGGCTTCGGTCGATGACTGAAGTTTATATCGAGACCACAATTGTTTTAACCAATCATATGACCTACTTGAGCCATTTGAAATAGCATAATATAATTAGCGTTGCTCATGGCCCAACCCAAAACACTTGGATGACTCTTTCGGTTGACGACCCATTTATTCTACCTTTTGGGCCCTATTACCAATTTAACCTAAAAAACCACATTTGGTACTTTGTATAGGCTGCCCCGTTACTATTGAAGAGTGCGTGAAATTTTGTAAGAGCCATGTGTTTGAGAAAGGAGTGTGGCTTTGTGCTTTCGGGTCTTGCTTTGTGTTTGCCTTGTCTTCTCCTTCTTCTCTAGCCTTTGTGGATGTTTCTTGAGGTTGTCTTACTCTCCACATCTTGCCCTTTGTGGGCAACCTGTGAGCAACTCGTGGAGCACCCAGTTTTGGAGGTTTGGTTCTTGATTTTGGTTTGATTGTTGTGGTGTCGATTTGGTGAAACTGAGCTCGAATCTTGAGGAGTTTGGTACCAAAATTCAACATATAGCCAAGTTTCCATCAAACTCTCAAGACACAGAATATGCATAAACAACTGCGGAGTAAAAAGAGGGCAAGATTGGTTCAACGCAGACCATAAATCTTGGAGTTTCCAAATTTGTTCCCGGAGGATTTGGGATTCTCTTAATGGAAATTCCAACATTCTCTCAGTTGATCCATACGTTTAACCTAATCTCTTAACTTAATCCCATTCAATATAATCCTTAAGAAACACATATATGAATCAGCGATAAGTCCTCTAATAATGAGTATTACATTCCATGTATTACAAAGTATCTAATTTCCCAAGTATTATTCTTTATGTGGCAACTTTTACTTAATGAATAAACCTTATGTTTATTTTTTGTCCTACACTAATGAATTTCCTCAAATAAATTAAAGTACACATGAATATGAGAAAACATCACAATAAACACGAATCTCATTCAAATAACATTGTTCATACAATGAAAAATTACATAGTGAAACCAAGTCCCATTGACACTACACGATCCTTGAATTTCAATGGTGGCATGCATTTAGTCAAAAGATCAGCGATCATCAAATCAGTGCTGACGCTCTCAATGACAATTTTCTTTTCCTTAATACGTTCTCTTAAGGCTAGATACTTGATGTCAATGTACTTACTTCAACTTTCACATTTATTGTTCTTAGCTATAAAGACAGTAGTTGAATTGTCGTAATATATTCTCAATGGCCTAGAAATAGAATCCATGATTCTAAACCTAGATATGAAACTCTTTAACCCTACATCATGTGAAGTAGCCTCAAAACAAGAAACGAACTCAACTTCCATAGCGGAAGTGTTGACCTATGGTTGATTATAATCTTAATGTTTTGATTATAACAAACAAGTCATTTTATTTATCAACATTCCATTTTGAGTGATGATAGTTCAATGTTAAACACGATAAAAAATTGACAAAATGAACACATCATTAATCGGACTCGAAATGAAGATCAAAGTGAAAGTTTGCATTTGAGACAATAGAGATTTACATGCGACAATCTAATTAGAACTTGAAGATTCGCAAAAGACGCAAATCAAGATACAAGCCAAAAGAAAGACAAGTCAAGACGATTAAACATTGTACATTTATATGTAAAGGTATTAACACGTCAATCTTTAGCAAGTGCATAAAGCTCAAATTATTTTCATAATTCATCACTTGTATAAAAATATTTTAATTTAAAATATGAAAGATTTTGAAAAGCGATTTTCAAAAAAAAAAAAAAAAGTCAACCAGTTGACCGTTGACTTTGGGTCGACCGAAAGTCAAACGGGAATATTTTACAACGGCTATATTTTAGTCAATCGAAAACTTTCGGTCGACCGAACTTACCCGAAAGTGCCTCTTTTTGCTCTATAAATACCAATCTCTTTTGCACTCAATTTAACCAACTTACAAGAGATTTTTTAAGAGCTTATTTATTAGAAATCATTGAGATTACTTGAGTCTAAATTCTATTTCATTTATTACAAAAGAATTTCTTGATTGATTCAACATATTTTATTCATCTTCTCAAGAATTCAATTTTAGCAAAGAACTTTTCATAACTTCATTTATTCTTCATTCTTGCTAAAAGTTTTCTTTGCCAACACTTTGATTTTAAGTGTAAATCTCTCTTCATACTTAACTTGTATTATTTGTTAAGAGAGATCATTGGTTGGAAACTTTGATAAAAAGTTACAAACTATTTTATCATCCATCATTCATCAAAGTTTACAACATTAATACTTGAGCTTTACTATTTTCTATTTATTGAAGTGTTATCATAACTCTCAAATACTTAACTTGATTATATCATTGGCTAAGAGAGTTTATTCAGTTGTAAAACTATCATTTATACTTGACGGTTTCGAGAGCCTTGTGAAAACTCGATTGTAAGGATAGGTGCTCCTGTTGTAAGTCACTTAAGGATAAGTGCTCCTTGTTGTAAGTCACTTAAGGGTAGGTGCTCCTTGTTATAAGTCACCTAAGGATAAGTGCTCCTTATTGCAAGTTACTTAAGGGTAGGTGCTCCTTATTGTAAGTCACCTAAGGATAAGTGCTCATTGTTGTAAGTCACTTAAGGATTGGTACTCCTTGTTGTAAATTACTATTATAGTGCATTTGGCCTTGCTCGTGACGGAGAGCTTGATAACCAGGTCGTAGAACACATTGTGTATCGAATCCCATGAAATTGGTTTGTTATCTTTACATTATTGTACTTTACTTTACATTGTCATTTATATTGTGTTATATCCATACTTGAATTAAGTTATCGTATTTGTATATTTAGTTGTTATATTACACTTTACATTTATATCTTGTGTATTGAATAGTTTTTAGACTAAGTGTCGAAAAAGTTTCAAAAACCAATTCACCCCCCTATTGATTAGTTATTCTTGGGTTATTAGGAAGTAGTAGTCAAGGTCTGTTTGGCACTCTTCCAAGATACAGCTCCATACCATCATAAAGATATATCCTGATGTTGATTTGCATAAATCAACACATCCAGCAATGTGTGAATCGAGTAGCCAATTACTTCCAAATTTGCTTGTAGTCTTTAGTTCCTTGAAAGTACCTTATTACGTTCTTTGCATCTCTCTAGTAGTCTATACCTGGAACACTCTGAGATCGTCTCAACATTTCCACAACAAATGCAATGTCAGGTCTTATGCAGATCTGAGCATACATTAGGCTTCCAACATCATAAGCATATGGAATGTTCTTCATTTTTCCCCTTTGAAAATCATTTTTCGAGCATTGATTCAAATACAATATATCACCCTTAACAATGAAAGCTGCACTTGGTGAACAATCTTTCATCCGAAATCAATCTAAAACTTTATTAATATAAGTTTCTTAAGACAAACCTAAAATGCCTTTAAATCTGTCTCTATGGATCCTAATGCCAATGACATAAGATGCATCTCTCATATCCTTTATGTAAAAAAAAATTAGAGAGAAATTGTTTCATTTCATGTAGAAAATCCTTATCATTGGTCGTAAGTATAATGTCGTCCGCATATAAAACAAGAAAACAAATCTTACTCCCACTAAACTTCTGGTATATACATTGATCCATAATGTTTTCTACAAATTCGAATGAAGGAATTATATTATGAATTTGAAATACTATTGATGGGACGCTTGTTTTAAACCGTATATGGATTTCTTGAGCTTGCATACCAAATGCTCACCATCATTAGAGAGGAATTCTTCAGGTTGTTTCATGTAAACCTTCTCCAAGTTGTTTCATGTAAACCTCCACCTCTAGATCTCCATTGAGAAATGTTGTTTTCAAATCCATTTATTGCAATTCTAAGTCAAAATGGGCTACTAATGCCAAAATGATGCACAAGGAATCTTTCGTGTAGTTTAACTTTAAGTAGTGGTTTTATTTTAAATTTGGAAAAGACATTTTATATTCCAATTTTCTCTAGAAATTTGATTTCAGTTTCAATACTTGTACTTTTAGGTTATTCCTTTAATTTTCAGAAACAATTTTCAGTTTGTTTTATAAATCTGATCTTGTTGGAAATGGTACATTATCTTATGATCTTTTCTCTATCAATTTGCAAAATGACACCACTTATAATGCTATACATATTCACACTGGTATTAAACGATATGTTATGAATGAAGATTTTTCTAAGTTATGGCACAAGAGATTGAGACATATTTCCATAGAGCTGATTAAGAAATTAGTAAATGATGGGGTACTTAATGCTTTTGATTTTACTGATTTTGAAACTTCTGTAGACTGCATTAAGGGAAAGCAGACCAAGAAGTCAAAGAAATGTGCTAATATGAGTTCAAACATTTTGAAGATCATATATACTGATTTATGTAGTCTAGAATGAATTCACTAGGTCAGAGATACTTCATCTCTTTTATAGATGACTATTTACGATACATGTATCTCTACTTGCTTCATAGCAAGAACGAAGCATTAGATGCCTTTAAGATTTTAAAGGCTGAAGTAAAGAAATAATATGGGAAGCAGATTAAGATTGTGAGATCAGATAGAGGTGAAAAATATTGTGGTAGATACACAAATAATGGACAAGCACGTGATCCGTTTGCAAAGTTTCTTCAAGAGAATGAGATAGTTTCCCAATACACCATGCCTAGTTCACAAGACCAGAATGGTGTAGTAGAAAGAAGAAATAGAACGTTATTGAACATGGTTCATACTATGCAAAGTAGCTCCAATCTTCCTAAATTCTTGTAGATTGAGGCACTTAAGACAGCAACGTACCGAGTTCCAACCAAGGCTGTTTCATAAATGCCATTCGAGTTATGGAAAGGTTGGAAACCGAGTTTGTGACATCTGCGTGTTTGAGGATGCCCGTCTGAATTAAGAATTTATAATTCACAAGAAAAGAAGCTGGACCCAAGGACAATTAGTGAGTATTTCATTGGATATGGTGAAAAGTCCAAATGCTACAGGTTTTATTGTCCATCTCACAACACTGGGATTGTGGAATCAAAAAATGCAAAATTTCTTAATAATGACTTGATCGGTGGGAGTGATCAAACTAGGAATGTAGTTTCTAAGAATGATCATTTAGAATTTCAACCTTCCACCTCAAGTAATAGATTGTTTATTGTTCACAACACCCTTCAGTACAAACTAGTGTTGAACAACAAATCGTTGAAGTTTTACAAGTTGCTAACAACATCCTAGTAGATCAAGTAATTCAAGAGTTGCCAAGAACTTTTGAACAATCGATTGAACCACGTTCTTCTTAGGAAGATGATGGAACGACATTAAGAAATCTACTAGAACAAAGAGATCAACAATTCCTAGTGATTATGTTGTATATCTACAAGAATCTGACTACAATATTGGAGCCGAAAATGATCATAAGTCTTTTTCACAAGCCATGAGTTGCAAAGAATCAGAATTATGGTACAATGCCATGAAGGAAGAGATGAATTCTATGAAGAGTAATGGAGTATGGAATCTTGTTAAGTTATCTGATGGTGTAAGAGCCATTGGATGCAAATGGGTCTTTAAGACAGAGAAAGACTCATTGGGAAACATTAAGAGATACAAGGCAAGACTCGTTGCTAAAGGATTCACTCAAAGAGAAGGTCTCCGTCGACTCCTTCTTTTCGTGTCCCTAAACCCTAAACCTTTCTTCTCAAGCAATTTCTAAAATTTGGCGCGTTCCTTCTTTACGCATCCCTTCTTCTTACAGAAGAAACACAATGATTCCTTCTTAACATCAGCTTGGGAAGGTATTTTACTTTTCATCTTCTTATTCGCTTAAGCTCTGTCGTTTCCTCGCATTACCAGCATTACATTTTTTCTCAGTTCCATTACGAGCCTTCCTTCCTCTTGAACACACATGGTCATGAGTTTATTAATTGAGCATTTGTCTTTATATGTATTGTACGAGATCTTGAAAGGCCCGTATTGAGGCGGGAGAGTATTTAGGATATAGTGCACCAGGAAGGATTCTGACATCTCAACCTCGAGGTTCTTCAATTGAGCCGCAATATCCCTCATCTGCATGATGTCTCGTGCACACCTCCCACGGTGGTGAGCCTCATGGAAGAGAACTTTATGATTAGGGTGTTTGTCAATGCATTATCTGAAGTGACAAATTGATCATCTATAGCCTTAGCAAATCACGGACTTTCTCATGCTGATCAACATAACCACGTATACCAGCTGAGATATTTGTCTTTATGAACATCACATTGAGGCGATTGGATCGCTCCCAACTTTCATAAAAAGCAACTTCATTTGGAGTGCTAGTCACAGTAATTGCAAGTGGTTCGTCTTTCCTAATTGCATAGTCAATGTCCATCCACTCTAGATTGAGTAAAATTCTCTCCTTCCATACTTTATAGTTATCACCCTAGAGGTGGCAATTGAGCCGAGCGGCTCGTCGGCTCGCCCGCTCGGCTCGTACTATTCACGCCCACGAGCCGCTCGGGCTCGTAAAAAAACGAGCCCGAGCACGAGCACGAGCACGAGCACGAGCCGAGCCTGCTCGGCTCGTCACTGTAGACGAGCCGGCTCGTGGGTTATTTAAAAAAAAAAATATTGGACGAACCACGAGCCGAGCGGAGCCACGAAAAAATAAAAAAAATTAAAAAACGAGCCGAGTCGAGCCGAGCGCTCGGCTCGTTTGGGCGAGCTCGGGCACGAGCCGAGCTCGCCCAAAATCCCACGAGCCGAGCCAAAGCTCGGCTCGTGGGTAACGAGCCACGTGCGAGCACGAGCCGAGCTCGTCTTGGCATGGGCCGAGCCGGCTCGACTCGGCCCATTGCCACCACTATATCACCCTTAAGTTCAGGAACATCATAACGGATATCAGAAAATCTTGCAAGTTGACTAGCTGTATAAATTTAAATTACATGCTTATGTTAAAATTGAGACTTAATTAAATTTCATGATTTACCAATGTAATTCACGCTTAAATTCCAAGCTAATGACCTTAAAATTCCTGTGGACTAATTTTTTAATATAAGTAGATTATTTATATCAATTGATGGAATTATCAAATTATGTACTTAATTCATAATTAGTGGGTATATTATGATCATAATATAATTTTTTATCCTAAATTTTATGATAAAACTATCAAATTATATTCTAAATACACAATTCTTGTGCGTATATTATGAAAAATGGTAATTTGATATCTTATACTAATTAATTATATAAATATAATAAAAATTCATGTGGGATAAAATTTATTAGATTAAATAATTACAATTTAATGTCTACAATTCTTTATGTGATCCTAAAAATGCATAATATATAATTTTATTTAATTAAAGATGATGTGGCTACTCCCTAATTAATTAAAATTACATGGATAATTAGACATTAGAATTTTCTAGTATAAATTTAAGATATTATGAGAATAATTTTCTATTTCATAAATTAACTGTAATTGAAAATATAATACGTTATTTTACGCCTAAAATATCCTCTTAAATTAAGCACCAAAATGAATATTGCATATCATATTATGTAATGCATAAATACCAAAATCACACAAAATAAATATGAACCAATAAACATTACAAATAAAATTCCATACATCATTTTAATAATATATGCAAAAAATATTAAATCGGCATGAAAGAATTATTTTTCAAAATTCAGCCCGTAGGTTCTGACCCAATAAAAAAATGCTTATTATCTTCTAAATGGCCCTATAAACACATACTTATAAACACACACACACACACACACATATATATATATATATCTCCACCACCCCTACTGCTTCAGCGAACGTTTCGACAACTACTCCAATTTCGGTGACTATTGGGTGATCGTTCCGGCAACTTCTCCGATTCCGACGACTATTTCAATTACCGTTCTGACGACTACTCCGATTCCGATGACCGTTCCGACGACTGTTTTGATTCCGACTGCTAAGGGATAGAATCCCACATCGAATAAAGATGAAAAAATAGACCAATTTATAAAGGTTTGAATTACTCCTCTTAACAAGGTTGACCTTTTAATATGGAAATCAGAGCCCATCATGTTCCAACGAGCGATTCGATCTTGTTAAGACTCTAAAAATGAGCATGTGGGTTTCAAAATTGGTCTGCTCAAATGAGTCACTATCTTATGGGGGCGTGTTAAATGATATATATCCCACATCGATAAATGATGTTGACACAGACCAATTAATAAAGATTTTGGGCTACTCCTCTTAACAAGATTGACATTTTAAGATGAACCCCCAAATCTTAACTTCGACAACTACGTCGAAGATCGTTCCGGCGACTATTCCAGTAAATGTGACCTGTATTTTTGAAACGTGACTCTACAAACACATGTGACATGTTAATATTGATTTGGAACCCATTTATATTGATTTGTGACCTATAAAAAATGACTGTGACTTGTGAACTCAAACCGTGACCTTAACAACTCATATTGGTCACAACTTATTTTTTAATCACAAATCAAGAATTTTATAGGTCACATGTTATTTTTCGGTCATGAAAAGAATGTCTTATATCACAAATTATTCATCAATCAAAAAATCAAAATTTTTATTGGTCACAACATGATTACAACTTAATAAATTGTGAGTCACAGTCACAATTTTTAGGTCACATATTATTCATCGATGACGAATCAAAAATTTTATTGTTCACATCTCATTTATTTTATTGGTAACATTCTCAAATTAATTGGTCACGCATTATTTTTGGTCACAAATCACATATTTTATAGGTCACAACTTATTAAAATAATATGTCGCGTATTATTTTTCGATCACAAGTCACAAAGTTTACAAGTCACAGTGTATTTTACGGTCACATAAATTGTACAAGGGTATAGGCTCTGGGATAGAAGTCAAACTAGAGTTAAGATCATCATAAGTCGTGATATTACATTTAATGAGTCTGAAATGCAATCAGAGAGTGACACCTTGAGAGAAAAACAGCAGGAAAATACTAGTGACAAATCACAAGTGGATTTAAGGCATTTGAGTGTTCAAACCCCTACTATCTCAATTGAGGTGGAGCATCAAAATCCTAAATTAAAAGACAATCAGAATGAAAATATTGAGGGAGATGAGGTTATAGAAGAATATGAAGAAGAGTAAAATCATTTGTCTGATTACCAGTTAGCTAGAGACAGAGTTAGAAGAACATATATGATGCCTCAAAGGTTAGAGTCTGATTTTGAACTTGCTTATACTAGCCAAGACCAAAAGACAAGTCTATTGTTGGGTGTAAATGGGTTTTTAGAATTAAAGAGGGAATCACCAAAGGAGAGACTTTAAAGTTTAAGACTAGACTTGTGGCTAAAGGTTACACACAAAAGGAAAGGATAGATTATAATGAAATCTTTTCTCCAGTTGTTAAGTATACCACTATTAGGACTATACTTGTATTAGTTGCTCATTTTAATTGGGAACTTGAACAACTTGATGTTAAAATTGCTTATCTGCATGGTAAACTTGATGAAAAGATTTTTATGGATCAACCTAAGGATTTTGAGAATAAACAAAAATCTGATCATGTGTATTTTCTTAAACGTTCTTTGTATGGCCTAAAACAATTTCCTAGACAATGGTACAAATGTTTTGATTCATTTGTTCAAACAATTGATTTTAAAATGAATGAATTTGATCATTGCTTATACTATCAAGGTGATGCTAATAATAATAACTGTGTGTTTTTGTTGTTATACGTGGATGATATGTTTTTGAATGGTCCCAATTTGAAACTATTAAATGATATTAAGACTACTTTGAATAATGAATTTGATATGAAAGATCTAGGAAATGTTAAAAGAATCTTAGGCATGGAAATTCAAAGAGATAGATCTAATTTATTTTTGGTTTTGCATCAGACTCTATATATTATGAAAATCTTGAAAAATTTTGGAATGAATGAATGTAATCCTATTACATTGCCTTTAGCTAATCACTTTGTATTATCTAAAGAACAATCACCTGCTAATGAAAAGGAAGAGGAATATATGAAAAAGATTTCATATTCAAATGTCATTGGTTGTGTACTGGACCTGACTTAACCTATGCTGCTAGTACACTTAGCAGATATATGTCCAATCATGGTCCCAGACACTCGGAAGCTTTAAAATGACTGTTTGAATATTTGAAAGGAACATGCAATGCTGGTTTAATATATAAGTTTATTACTAAAGGAGTAAAATTGAAAGACTTTACTAATGCTAATTATGTCGGTGATAGAGATAATAGGAAATCTACATCTTCATATGTATTTACTTTGTGTAATTCATGTGTTAGCTGGAAATCACAATTTCAACATGTTGTTGCTTTATCCACTACTAAATTTGAATATATTGCTGCTACTGAATTCTTTAAATAATCTTTGTGGTTTAAAGGTGTATTAAATGAACTTGGTGTTTTTAATAACAATGTGACTGTTGACATATGGTTGATTATAACATTAATGTTTTGATTATAACAAACAAGCCATTTTATTTACTAAAATTTGAATTTGAGTGATTAAGCTTTCAAAACTATCAAGATTATAAATCAGACTCGAAATGAAGAACAAAGTGAAAGATAAGCATTCAAATCAAATCATTCGAGACGATAGCAATTTACATGCGACGATTGAATTGGAACTTAAAAATTCACAAAAGACGCAAATCAAGATACAAGTCCAAGAGAACAAGAACAAGACTTTGAAAATTAAAGCTTAGAAATTGTTTATCGAAACTTAAATGTAAATGTATTAACTCAACGATTCTTAACAAGTGTATAAAGCTCAAACTATATTTCATAATTCATTACTAAAAAAATATTTTAGAAATGAAGATGATTTTAAAATAAACATTTTTTATATAGTAAACTAACTCTAAAATTCAGTCATTTCGGTCGACCGAAGTGTCAATTGAAACTCCAATGGTTTGATTTTACAACGGCTATATTCACACTTCAATCGACCGAAAGTGTTCAATCGAAATTTCCTGCATCCTCCTCTTTTGCTCTATAAATATTTATTTCTTTTGCATTCACTTCTAAGAACTTATAAGAGATATTTAGAGAGCTTATTTATTGAAAATCATTGAGTTTACTTGATTTTAAATCATATTTCATTTATTACAAAAAAAAATTTTGATTAATCAAACTTATTTTCATCTATCTCATCAAAAATTCTTTTTGCAAAGAAACTTTCTTAATCTCATTTATTCTTCATTCTTGATACAAGTTTTCTTTGTCAACACTTATATTGAAGTGTAAATCTTTCTTCATACTTAACTTGTGTTATTTGTTAAGAGATATCTTTGGTTGAAAAACTTTGATACAAAGATACAAACTATTTCATTATTCATCATTCATCAAAGTTTGTAACAAAAACACTCGAGCTTTATCATTCGCTATCTATTAAAGTGATTGTCTCTTCTCTTCTTGTTCTCAACTTTGAGTTTATTGTTCATAAAGAAGAGAAGACTCCAATTGTAAAATCCATTTGAATTGTAGGTCGTGTTGAAGTCCCTTAAAGATCAATATTGTATAAGGTTTGGTGCGCCTTGTTGTAAGTCACCATGTGGGTCATATTGAGCTCCCGTAAAGCTCAATAGTGTAGGTCATATTGAGGTCCCGTAAAGCTCAATAGTGTGGATCGTGTTGAGGTCCCGAAAAACTCAACGTTGTAAAAGGATCGGTACACCTTGTTTGTAAGTTACCATTTACTTTAGTGCATTTGATCTTACTCATGATGGAGAGCTTGGTAACGGGAATGTAGATTATTGCATTGGATCGAAACCCATTAAATTGGTTTGTTATCTTTACATTATTGCAATTTACTTTAAATTGCTATTTACATTGTGCTATATCACACTTGAATTAAATTATCATATTTTTATATTTACTTGTTGTATTACACTTAGCATTTATATCTTGTGTATTGTATTGTTTTGAGACTAAGTGTCGAAAAAGTTTCAAAAACAAATTCACCCCCCACTTGGTTAGTTATTCTTGGGCTAACAGTAACAATGTATTCTAATAGTTAATCTACTATTCACCTATACAAAAATCATGTCTTTCATGAACGTACTAAACATATAGATGTTAGATTGTATTTCATTAGAAATATGGTTTTTCAAGAACTGGTAAAACTTGAGAAAGTCCTTTCAGAATATAATCTTGCTAACATGAGAACTAAGGTGCTCCCATTGGTAAAGTTTAGAAGCTATCTTGATCTTCTAAACATTGGTAAAAATTTGTAAGTCTCTTTCCTTAAGCTATTTGTTACCTTATGTGGCTTTTAGGTTGTTTGGTATCAAGGTGGAAGTTGTTAGGTATTTTAGTGATGCCCAAATAATTCCTAGGCAATGATGAAAAATCGTGGACCATTTAACTTCATAGGCTATAAGCTCGTGATTGAAGAATATTAAAATCCACACTACAAACGATGTAGCCCAAATCTTGTTGGGTATTTAGTGGAAATCAACCCATTGGACTAGATGCTCAATACACAACTTATTGGAGATAAAGTGATAATAGTTTATCTCTTCCTTCTTTCAAAATTGTAAAAGTCTCTCATTATTTTTTGGTAACCATTTTTAGTTCTCGTGATATCTATTTTTGAGAGAAAATCCTGGGAAATTTGTTGAACTCTCTGCCTATAAATTGAAGCTTTTCGGTTTCAATTATACACACCAAAAATCACTTTTGCTTTGTGCTTAAGAAGAAGCAAAACAAACGGTTCTCCGCTTAGTGCTAAAACCTCCTATTTTGTGCAAATCTTCAAAATCAACTTCTATCCTTCGTTCCTTGGTGTGCCCTTTGTGTTTCTCCAAAGTTTGGTGTTGTCTTTGTGGCGTTGGATTAATTTTCTGAGCCTAAGAAGAAGGGGAATTTATTGTTCTTTTTTATTCTTCAAATTTAGTTTTCTAGTTTGATTTTCTTTATTTGTTAATTCCATAACTTACATGTTTGATTTGTTCAATGGTAGGTGGGATTAGAATCACAAATACTTCAACAGGCTACCTTCGGTAGAAATTGGAGGAGATGATTTCCTGATTCGCGATGTTGGGGTTTGTGGATTGGGGATTTTTTATGATAGGGGTCGTGATTTGCTGTCAGGGATCGTGATTGGAATGAAAGTCAGGTTTTACAATAAAAAGTGGTAGCCGTGTAGACAAAAATAACGCCGTCAATTTCACACACTGGATTCCGTCGTGCCACATAAGTAAAAATTCAAGCGATTATTTGGGAGTGATGGATGGAGATAACTTTATGTAAGTTCAGCGACTATTCATAAGCAACTCAATATAGTGTTAGAATCACCACAGCATTCCTCCTCAGCCACGAGCTCAGCAAAATGCCAGCAATAAAAAGGATGATTCTAGAATACATGAGCTGGATTTCTGTTAGGAATTGTCTGTTGAGATTGTTAGAGAATCAGTTCTCTTTTCATACATGTAGATACTATAAATATGGAGCTTTATACATTGTAAATTAAGAGGAATAAATCAACATATATAGCAGCTCGTATGTAGCCTTCTTCTTCTCTTTTATCCTTCCAATTCCCAGTTTAATTGAATCTGAAATGGTATCAGAGCTATAAATGGCTGAAGAAAATACTGATTCATCAATCGACCCCAATCCTTCTGTCAATTCCCTCATCAATACCAATCCTAAAGATCCCTTCAGCCCATATTTCCTCAACCCAAATGATGGTCCTGGAACTCTCCTTACAAATCACCTACTCACAGCTGACAACTATCACTCTTGGGCTCGCACAGTACGTCGTTCCCTTCGAATCAAGAAAAAACTCGGTTTCATTGATGGAATTTTTTGTCAACCTTCTGCCCCAAACGATGCCCTGTTAGAACCATGGCTTGAATGCAATGACATGGTTGTAACTTGGCTCCAAAATGCTATGTCTCTTGACATTAAGAATAGTGTTGTGTATGTTGAGACATCTCATGCCTTATAGCTTGAATTGGAGCAGCGTTTTGCACAAAATAATGGACCACAAATTTTTGAATTAAAGCAATCCATCCATTCCCTTGCCCAAGGTAATGATTCTGTCAGCCTCTATTTCTCTAAATTGAAAGGATTATTTGATGAGCTTCTCAATTTCGAATTCATTCCATCCTGCACTTGTGGTGCTATGAAACCTGTGCTTGTAAACCAACAGCGTGACTGGATGATGAAGTTCCTTATGGGACTCAATGATTCATTTACCAACATTAAAGCCCAGATTATTCTCATTAAGCCCACCCCTACCTTAAGTGAAGTTTATGCCCTTGTTCAACAAGAAGAGAAACGTAAATAGATTTCTCATATTCCCACCCTTCATGACACTCTTGCTTTGGCTGCCAGGAGTCATTTTCCAAACACCAGGGACAACACCAGACATTTTGGTTATCAGAAGAGGGAAAGACTTTTCTGCACCTTTTGCAGAGTTTCGGGCCATTCCTTGGACAAATGTTTCAAGGCCAATCCATATCTTGAAAGGCCAACATGCACTCACTGCAATCTCTCTAGTCATAATGTTGATAGATGCTACAAATTACATGGCTATCCACCTGGCCATAAACTTGCCAATCGAGGCACAGATTCTGAGCCTTCAGTAAATCAAGTTAGTTTTTCCAGCCATGAACAGATCACTGAGGAATCCCAGGTTGCTCTTACAAAACAGCAATATCAACAGCTCATTGCTTTGCTCCAGTCTCAGGTTACACAATCTGCTGCCAATCCAGTTCAGTTTGCTGCCACATCTCAAGTTGCTCTAATTTTCCCCCGGCTTCTACCATGTCTGGTATATCATCTTGTTTCTCAGCCTCTCACAAAGCATCTTCACACAACATTCTTTGGATCATAGACATGAGTGCTACAGATCACATGATCTATTGCACATCAATTTACACTTCTTTGCCTAGGAAAGTGCATTTTCAAGTTAAATTTCCAAATGACACTCATGCCACCGTTACTCACATGGGCATTGTTCAAATCAATAAGAATCTTACTCTCAATAATGTTTTATGCATTCCATCCTTTAATTTTAATCTCCTTTCAGCCCAAAAATTAATTCGAGACCTTCATTGTTGCATCATTTTTTTTCATGATGAATGTTATTTGCAGGACCTTTTCACTTGGAGCACGATTGGGAAGGGTAAGGCTAACAATGGCTTTTATCAGCTATAGTTGACAGAAGTGCCTCCCACAACTCTCTCTTCTATGTTGTCTCAGTTACTTGTTAATCACTCTTCCATTTCTGCTTCAGTTACTCCTACAAATGGTCACCATTTATGGCATTGTAGATTGGGTCACTTGTCTGACTCACGATTACTTTTATTGCAGCAACATTTGCCTCACTTGAAATTAATGAATCAGAATGTTCCATGTTCCACTTGCCATTTTTCCAAACATCACAGATTACCATTTTCCAATAGTAACAGTCGAGCATTGAAACCATTTGATCTCATTCACTATGACATATGGGGCTTTGCACCCAAATGGCACATGATGGATCCAAATATTTTTTAACCATAGTTGACGACTTCTCAAGATCCACATGGGTTTATCTAATGAACAATAAATCCCAAACTAGAGCAATTCTCCAATCATTTTGCTCTCTCGTTGAAACACAATTCCACACAAAAATTAAAGTCATTCGATCTGATAATGGCAATGAATTTGCAATGACAAATTTCTATATACAAAAGGGTATCATTCATCATAAGAGTTGCGTTGAGACCCCCCAACAAAATGGCGTTGTCGAACGGAAACACCAACACATTTTAAACATCGCTCGTGTCTTAAAATTCCAATCTAATGTTCCCCTCTCTTTTTGGAGTGATTGTGTTTTAACCGCCACTTATCTCATTAACAGAACACCATCTCCCAATTTACAAAATCAAACTCCCTACGAGCTCCTCTTTCAAGCCAAACCAACTTACACTCATTTGAGAACATTTGGATGCCTATGTTATGGCTCTACATTAAAACAAAATAGGCACAAACTTGATTCTCGAGCAAGAAGTGCATCCTACTTGGCTACCCCTTTGGCATTAAAGGCTACAAGCTACTTGACTTGGACACTAAGTCCTTCTTTCACTCCCGTGATGTCACCTTCTATGAAGAAGTTTTTCCCTATAGAAACATTAACCTCTCCACTTCACAACCACCCTCACCAGCTTCGTTTCCACCTCCTATCCCAATACATACTAATCCTTCACTCCAAACTGGCTTCACTTCAGAAAATATATCTCCTCCATTTCCTTCCCCTACTTCAACTTCTCATTCTACAGCTCCTCCAACACCTTTTCTTCTAACAATTTTCATTCTCCCAACTCACACTCAGACTCCTCTTCTGAACAGACCCCTTCACAAACTCAGTCCCCTCCTCGCAGATCACACAGATCGAAGAAACATCCACCCTACCTTCAGGATTACTACTGTCAACAGGTCATTATGCATACTGCTTCTCCATCAAGCTCCAAGATCACAGGTACTGACCTTAATACTCCTCTCTATCCATTATCTTCTGTTTTATCTCTTGCAAATTATCACCTACATATGCTGCCTTTGCTACTTCTATCCTTAATCATACTGAACCACATTCTTATGCACAAGCTGTGAAGAACTTAGACTAGCGCAAAGCCATGGACAATGAGATTGCTTTTTTAGAACTGAATAATACATGGGATATCATTGATTTTCCAGTCGGTAAGAAAGCTATTGGCTCTAAATGGGTTTACAAAATCAAATACAATTCAGATGGGACAATTGAGAGACACAAGGCTCGTTTAATTGCCAAAGGTTATACCCAAGAAGAGGGGCTTGATTACCATGAAACTTTTTCTCCCGTTGCCAAACTTGTAACTGTCAAGACTTTACTAGCTGCTTCTACCATCAAAGGCTGGTTCCTACACCAATTTGATGTTAATAACGCCTTTCTACATGGCGAGTTGGATGAAGAGGTGTTTATGAAAATACCCCCAGGATATGTTGTTCAAGGACAGAATAAAGTTTGCAAGTTAAGAAAGAGCTTATACGGCCTTAAACAGGCCTCTCGACAATGGTATGTTAAATTCTCCACTTTCTTACTCCATTTTGGTTTTACTCAGTCCCGGGCTGACTATAGCCTTTTTACAAAAAAATCTGACCGCTCTTTCATAGCATTGCTTGTTTATGTCGATAATATCATTGTGGCATCAAATGATCATCATGGTATTTATGCTCTCAAAGCATTTCAGGCTTCACAATTCAAGATAAAAGATCTTGGTACTCTCAAGTACTTTCTTGGCTTGGAAATAGCCCGAAACTCCAGTGGCATCCAACTTTGCCAAAGAAAATATGCCCTTGACATTTTGCATGACGCCGGTTTACTTGGCTGCAAGCCCAATTTAATTCCTATGGATCCGAATCTCAAGTTAAGTAAAGATGAAGGCAAGCTGCTACCTGATCCCTCTGAATTCAGAAGACTCATTGGCAGACTTCTCTACTTGACTATCACACAGCCTGATTTATCATTCTCAATTAATCTGCTCAGCCAATGCATGAGTCAACCTCGTGTTCCTCACCTTCAGGCAGCTTACAAAGTTCTGTATCATGTAAAAAAGTCCCCTGGCCAAGGATTATTTTTTCCCTCAGCCACGACTTACCAACTTACATCATACCGTGACTCGGATTGGGCTTCTTGCCTGACACACAAAGGTCAACTACTGGCTATTGCATCTTCCTTGGAAAGTCACTTATCTCATGGAAATGCAAAAAGCAAACCACAGTTTCTCGAAGCTCTGCTGAAACCAAGTATAGATCCATGGTTGCTGCCTCTTGTGAGCTTGTTTGGTTGAAATACTTACTTAATGATCTCACAATTCTACATCCTCAACCAGCTGCCCTTCATTGTGATAGCAAATCTGCTCTACATATTGCATCCAACCCCGTTTTCCATGAGAGGACCAAACACATTGAATTAGATTGTCATCTAATTCGGGATAAAATTCAGGAAGGTCTGATCATCACTGCATACACGCCATCACACTCCCAACTGGCTGACATTTTCACCAAAGCACTTCACTCTTCTTTGTTCTATTCTTTCTTACTCAAGATGGGAGTCATTGACATCCACTCTCCATCTTGCGGAGGGATGTTAGAATCACCACAGCATTCCACCTCAGCCACAAGCTCAGCAAAATACCAGCAATAAAAAGGATGATTCTAGAATACATGAGCTGGATTTCTGTTAGGAATTGTTTGTTGAGTTTGTTAGAGAATCAGTTCTCTTTTCATACACGTAGATACTATAAATATGGAGCTTTATACATTGTAAATTAAGAGGAATAAATCAACATATATAGCAGCTCGTCTGTAGCCTTCTTCTTCTCTTTTATCCTTCCAATTCCCAGTTTAATTGAATCTAAAATGTAGAGTGACAATGACGTGATAATATACAAAGTTCAATGACTAATAAAGCTTTTTGCTCTAAATATTATACGGGGGAACACTGAATTTTTAAAACTTTTACACTTGTTCTGGGCACGACACATTGGCGTCTCTTTTGGTTTTTCTTCTAATTATAATTATAATTTTTTTGAAGTGTTAGATCGATTTCTTACAAAAAAAAAATTCTGAAGTATTTTTTATCAGGGAATAACCTGGTCACAAAAGTTTGATCTTTTACTGAAACTGATAGACTTATTTAATTACTTCGACCAGAGTAAACTCCTTCGGTCCCATGTTAGATGCTGGCATTTTCCTATATTCTAATGTCTGTTCAATGTCGACTTTTTTCCTACATTCCATTGGGAAATTTTATTTCATTCCATGTTAGCTTTGGAAGAAGCTAGTGTTACATTCTGGTAAATATAGAGGCTACAGACCCCCCTAGTGGTTTTATACCCCCTTGCTATTTAAGTAGACTGACTACATGCTTCTTTCCCTATCCGAAAAATAAAATGGAGAAATTTTTCTTTTTCTTTTTCCCGATTTTCCGGAAACTTATCTTATTTACCATCGTTACAGTTTATTTTTTTTCCCCAAAAAGAAAACAGAGTTGAAGATTTGGACGAGCTTTCCTTGAGCTCAATCATTGTTTAAAGTATTTCATCAGTGGTAGTACAAGAAGTGTGAAGGAATCGTGCTTCACAAATGAGTGATCTAAACTGTACAGATTGCATGAAAAATGTCCCTGAAAATATATGACCTTTCAGTTTTGTACCTCTTTTAGCTAATCTTCTTGATCTTACGCTTCAACGGCTCTGTTGTTCTTTGCTTTTAGGAATGGATAACTTTTAGTTTAGAAGGTTCTGATATGATATTTGCATCCATATTTAAATTGAAGTGCATGTTAGCTACGCAAATACTGAACGTGATTGAATTGAACAATAGACAAAAATTTAACCTTTTTTTAATTCTCAATGTCATCCGATATTGTATAGTTCACCTTACCAAATATGTCATTAGCGGCAAATGATGCATAATTTAGTCGAGTTTCAATTGACAATGGATTGGAGTTCCAATTAATTCACATTTGAAATTTCATATGAGCATGGTACAATTTTGGATTGATCATCTCAAGCTTGGACTACTAAATAAATGTAAGATTATGATCGATAAGTAAACTTGGCCACTGAAGACATGGGATGTGGTGGTTGATTCGACTCTAATGACCAAGTATTGATTTGTATTGTTATGTGCAAATACACAATTATGATTCATATTATATAAAAGATTCTAACAAATCTTTTTTTATTATTTTTTAAATGAAAATGTGAATGAAGCTATGGTCAAAATGAGGATACGGATCCAAGCCCAATTCGTGCTCCTAAGCGTAACTTCAAAAGAGGAACCAATAAAATTCGACGTCGACGCACCCAACCTAATGATGAGAGTCTTATTGCCCTATCGAGCATTGCCAAACCGTCAAAAAAAAATGCTAATGCTATGGAGATTCGAGCAACATTAGATAACTAAACCATATCAATTGACAATTGGTTCTAGAAAAATTACAAGGCACGAACATAGACATAATGCAATTCATGAAAGTATTTCAATCAAATAAGAGTCCAACTAGAGTATTTATGAGCTTGACTGATGAAGAATTCATGCGTGATTTAGTATTTGAGAATTTTGGTCGTGATCCACCTCCACTACTTTAAGATGACGTACTTCAATAATTCAACAAACATGTGTAAAAGTATGGTATCTATGTTGATTTGAATTGTTACTTTCTTACAATAGAGATTTTTGGGTTTTTTATTTTTTGCTCTTATGTAATATGTCGGACAAAATCTGATCATTTTTAATTGAATTGATTATTTGATTAGCTGATAATTACTTTTGGAATTAAGAATAATTAATTCTCATATTGAGTAGAAATCTGAATTGGTGAGACTGTTTTCGTTATTTGTTATAAATTTTATTATTTTCTATAATATTATTGTTGAAATATGACTTCATTAAAAAACTCATAATCATAGCGTGCATACAATATTATTTAATTGTGAAGGCACCATTGTTTAGTACTTCTAAAAACGATTGACCAATTTTCATGGAAAAAGTGACAATTTCCATGAAAAATAGTGGCCGTCAAACAACTAAAAGTTAGAGAAGATGACTATTTCCATAGAAAATAATAGCTATCAAACATCAAAAGATGGAAAAATACAATATTTCCTAAGTTGAAATATAAATCAATTAAACTCGTGTAATTGACAATTTACATGCAAATAATTTAAAAGCAATTGAATTACGTGGAAATATTTTCTTTCCATACAATTTTCATACTTGCAATCAAACTGACCCTAAAAAATAAAATGGAGATTATTCTAGCTGTTTTCTCCTTTCTTTTAGCGAAGCACGGCTGCTGGCCTACAGAGAGTCTAAAAACTATTTCTATAAAAGTAAAAGGTGAAGAAATGCAAAGAAAGAGAAACAGACAGACACTCAAGGAATGGAATGATAAGCTGCTCCGGTTCTATATGCATGAAGATGAAGGAAAATTCAGTTATAAAAGTAAGAAGGTCGAAAGAGGAGTGACCAATATTTTTTTTTTTTTCTTATTTCTATTAAAGGTTACACAAGTGCGCCACGAACAATCATAATAACTCGTACAAAGCAATGCAATCTTACCACATAAAAGTGACGGTAACTGAATTTCAACATGTTCAATTGCACTGCAGAATCACAGACATCGTAGACATCCTTATTGGTAGCATTAAGAGACAGTAAGTATTACCATCAGGGCTCATTTCTATAAAAAAAACTGGACCGTAGGCAAAACCCAGGTGACTCCAGACTCTCTCTGTCCTACTAAAGAAGGGCCAGCACATCCGATTCTATACATTTTCAAGTTAGAACGACAAAGCTTCATCAGTTCTAAAGATACTGTAAGTAATATCTATGTTCCAAGAAAACTGTCGAGCTTGTTGTCTTTGCTGTTTACAGACCATTTTCAGTTTTTAGTTTTCTAAAACACTGAAAATACATTTATTTACCTATTTTCAAAAACGAGTTTAAAATTTACAAAGAAAACGGAAAACACCAAAAAAAGTCATTTTGGCTGTTTTCAGTTAAAATCAAGTCAAAACTTCACTTTTTTTTTATTTTTAAAAACAATTTTTCAAAATAACAAAAAGAACGCATTTTCAGCAATCTCAAAATGGACGCTCAAAACACAAAACCCAAAATGAATTCAAAACTCAAAATTAAAAACTGAAACACGAAGAGAACAATCTCATAGTTTCTACAGATTTTAAAATATAGGACCAAGGAGACCTTCCGGCAAGATTTGCCAACTGATTTCTGGAAGCTAACTTGAATGATATAGGCTACTATAGATGAAAAATCATAAACATCCATAACCCATACGAGAGAAATATAAACTACACAGAAAACAGAAAGATTCTCTATGTACTCTGCACTACTAAAATAACATTTCTTTACTATATATGCACTCTTTGATCAACTTTCCAAGATTTGAAGTAAATGAAAGTGTCATAATGCTGGATCTTTGCGATTGTATAGAGAGAATATTAGTTCGGACCCCCATGTTTCGTCACCCCTCATCCTGTTATTTAGGTGGGTGTGTACACTAGTCGTCTTAGTCATGTCAAGCTACAGTGTTCTGACCTAGGACTTTGTGCCGCTATCCTCCTCAAGAAATCTGATTGGTTGGTGACATCGGCTATAGCAAGATCATGATGACGCTTAGACCATATGTCTATGCCTTAAGTCGTCTTGTCATCCCCTTGATTGGTCGGTCGGAGAGTCACGAGAACACTTCCTCTGTCACGTGAGATTTCAACATGTATCAAGTAGTACTAGCCCAAACTGCCAAGCTGACCTGTCTGCTAGGTAGTTTCCTTTGACCGAGTCAAAAGGGGTCCCAGCTCATCCGACATGGAGTTCAGATCGGCCACAGCATGTTCAATTTCCATTATCTAAGCTATTGCACTCTTGACCTGTGCAAATCCAATATAAGTATATTTTCAAATTCTGTTCATAGCTAAAACTATATTTTCACCATAGATACTATGGGCAATTGGTTCCAAGTATTTTAAAAAACTATATAAACTTAGGTTTTCCCAACTCGAATTTAATTAGATTCCCATGTAGCTGATGTCGCAAATAATTTGTGAAATTTTAAGAATTTCATTTATAAAAATAATTTTAATAGATTTTAGTGAATTTCGAGCTCCTAAATATAACTATTGTCTTTACGAATTCTAGCATGGCCCATCAGAATTCAAAGAATTTCGAGCCAACAAATATAAATGGTCGTAAAATATCTCATTTCTAATTTTCATTTCGAAGTTCAAAAAAAATAAAAAAAATAAGGAATTGAGTTCTCATTTTTGTTGGAATTTGGAATTAAAATTTACTCTGGACAACTATGAACATAAAATGAATTAGTCCATTTTGCTCTATTCACCAACTATATATGTCTTTAATCATAAAACATTTAAAATTCTCGACATTATAACGAAAATAATTTTATTTTTATATTGATCTAATTTATAATCTATTGATGTTTTATATTTTGTAATTTTGTTAGAATTTTTCATGGAACAATATTTTAAATTTTTTATTTATATTTATTTGCTTGATTTTATAGATTGGTGAATTTTTTTTTTTTTTTTTTTCGAGAAAGTTGTGAATTTCATGTAATAAACGATAATCTTAAAAAAAACTTAATTACAAAGTTAGAATTTTCTTTTTAGATGATCTATTAAGAAGTTATATCATTTTATAATTATAGATAATTATTAAAATCCAACGAATATATGAAAATATAAGATATAATTATGTTTAAATCTTATGAACTTTGTAAATTCTATTCAAATCGATGAAATCAACTAGAAGGTACAAGTCTTAAGAAATTCATTGAACCTTCAATCAAGGATGGATCCAGCAAGCCCGGACGGACGTTGACCAGTTAACGTCGACAATCATAAGTCTCAAATGGAAAATGGGCCAAAATGATTGGTCAACGTCGGCACATTATTTGAATTGAGAATTGAGATCATAAATCTCAAATGGAAAATGAGCCAAAATTCAAATCACAACTCACAACACAATCACCTTATGCAAGCTGGAAATTCAAAAATATGCTAAAATCAGCCAATAAAGCCATTTTTCAAACTGAAAGACTGGACTAAAGCAAGGACTTAACTCTTAAGCAGTTAAGCAAGCTGGAAATTCCGAATGTGAAAAACAGAAAAAGTAAGGTTCTTGAGTCCTTGACATCTTGTTAAACTTAAGGCTTCATAAATCATAATCTTATATTCCAATTTCCAAACAGAAACTCTACAAATCTACAATCAGTCGATCACCAATAACCAATTCACCATTCTGCATTCACCAATGAAAATATAAAAGGGGAGTAACCGGCAGTTCACAGTCGGCAAAATAATGTACAGACAGGCGACAGCAGAGCGGACTACTATATGAGGTTTAACCAGAAAATGTACAGTATGCAGCTGCTGCTGAGCGCCTGCGCCTGCGCCGGAGGCCGAACTCGGAGACGGGCTTCAATCGAGAGTCAAGAGAGACGAGAGAGTGGAGACCATGAGAATTTGGGAATTTAGGGATTGATAATTTTATTTAGGAGTGAGATTTGGGTTTGGTATACATAATTAAGGATTGGGCCAAGACAAATGGCCCAGTCCAATTATGAAAAAAAACAAAAATAAAAGATGAATTAAAAAAATGATGGGCCGGCCAAATTAGCCCATTTTCAAACTGAAAAACAAAAAGGCAGAAGGTGCAGAACGGATTGAGGAAGAAGACGAACTAACCAACCACGCACAGCCTACAGACTCGGCGGTCCAGCGGAGCCCAGCACGCGCAGCTGTCACCCCTGGTCGGGTGCTGGGTCCGTCTATGCCTTCAATGGAGGACATATTCCTAAGTCTAGATTTGATTACTTGTATCATGCAAATATTCACATTATTATTTTAAAATTGCCTACTTGATCAGGATTATTTGATTTCTTCTCTAAAAGTAGGATTGTTATTAGGTCATTATAAGCCACGTGAATCGAATGAATGAAATTCCAAATCTTTCGAGGAGACTTTCCATCATCTAAGTGTAATTTCCAAATATCAAACTTTCTTCACGTGCCATTTCAAATTATGTGCATATTCAGTAGAGATTAAAATCGGATTAAAATTGAAAAATTAGCCATTATTGTTGACTTTTATTAAACAAGTGGGACTCAATAACGGCTATATTTTCAATTTTAATTAGAGTTTTGAAGTGTACCAAACAAGCTCTATATAGTTTCTCGTAATGTCTTTTTGTAGAATTTAGATACAAGTGGCCAACTAGGTTAGATTGATCCGTCACGAGTGCTCAAATCGAATGCCGTCGGATACGACCTTGCTTTCTTATTAACTAGGTTTGAGAAAGGATAGGACAACACCTAACAACTCGATCAATCAATCGATTTAAATCTAGAGGTGCTTGTAAGGATATATCCTATTACTTCACGGAAGTGATGGTCCAAAAGTCCAATAAAATGCCCTAATTTGCATGGCAAGAAAATTAAATGCATCTATTAATGTCTACAGAACTTTAGATTTCTGTCCAAATTGAAGGCTCCAAATCTATACTTCAATATTTTTTTTTCCTCCCAATAAACATCATTTTCACATATAGAGGTATCAAGAGGGACTATAGAGTCGTTGATTGGCAGTTTGCCGACGACAATAAAGTCGATAAAGTCGTTGCTATGTTGTCTTCAAAGGAATTTTGAACCGTCTAGGTCGATGGGTCTAGAGTGGAAATCGCGGAATTAATTTGAAAACGCCTGAAAAGTTCAAATTTAGGTTGTAAACGGTAGAATCTCGACCCGTAAACTATTGAACCAAGCAATAAAACAAAAACGAAGTTTGAATAACTTCTTGATTGTAAAACCAACGAACTTCGATTTGCGAACACCACAAAAGGGCATCTAATCATTTGATAAGTTCTAAAAATTGAACGTCACAAATATAACAATATTTGATAAATTCAGTATTTCCTTCAAGAACCATTAAAAAGAAATTCTCAATTTCATATTCATGTCAAAAGTAGAGACTACAAAAAAACCTGCCCCGACGAATTGGCGGGACGGGGCTGGGCGAGGATTGCCGCCCCGTCTCAGGTGGTGCCCCGCCCCGTGAAGAATGAAAAAAAAATTAATTATAAATTACAAAAAAATAAATAAAAATTTAATTAACTGAAAAAAAAAATGGGGCGGGAAACGGGGCAGGCCCGACCCCGCCCCGCCTAAGGCGGAGCTAGGGCGCAGGGTGGGGCGAGGGTGCCCCGCCCCGTTGTCATCTCTAGTCAAAAGTGCCATCCTCACAATGAAAGAAAATAACGTATTTATACTAAAACCCTAAAATTATAGTAAAAATGTAATTAAGAATCCAAAAAAATATGAAAATTTTCCAAAACTGAGAAATTCTAGTCAAAATAAAATTATTCGTGAAAATGAAATTTTTACTCCATTTTTGAACCATCAATTCGTACAACATTATTGACCCCAAATAGCCTCTAACATGCCATTAACCACTTCTCAATGAACATTGCACTCTCGATCACTCAAGGCCTATCCTGTACCATATCAAGTTGTCCCAGTGCAAAGCCGCATCAGTCCCTACAACAATTTTGGCCGGGTTATCTTTTTTTTTTTTTAAATGTATTTATTGTCATTGCAATCGCAAAAAATGGATAAATTCCTTTTTCTTGCACTCGGAGACTAAAACTTTAGAAGTTCATAGACTTGTCTGTTAATAATCACATTAGACGATGAAGTGCGAATAGTTAGCTATGGAAAATAGTGAGTTTAATTATCATCCCATATGTGGCCCTCTAAAGATTACACACTTGGCATTTGCGGATGATTCAATTCTTTTTGCTAGATGTGATCCAATTTCGGTTGGCATCTTGATGGGTTGTTTGTCTAATTTTGGAGACATGTCTGGATTAAGATTGAATGTTAAAATAGAGAACTCTTAAACAATACTAAAATTAGAAACTATTCCAAACTTAGCATATCCTCAAGTTTAGAAATTAGAACTGAAAAGTACAAGACCAAAACCAAAATATATGAGACATCAAAGGCAAGTGATTAGTGATGTAGCCAAATATCGAAAAATTGAAGAACGCGTCGAACCAACTACTAATTTTGTGAATACCCGATAGTACATGCGAGCTAAGCACGAGCCGACTAGCTCGTGACAAAGATTTATATAGGAATTCTATGGAACCCAAACTAATGACTAATTAAGGTACAAACATCCAAGTTGTGTAGTCATCACATTAGTAAGCTCCGAATTATGGCTGCTTGCGCACTGTCACTGTCTGTTGAATCCAAAAGCTCGGATAATCGATCACTTAAGTTGTCAATCTCTTGGTGCAAGCTCCTAATGTAGTTACAAGTCTCTTGCAAGATCTTTGAAGCCGATGCCTGTCATTTTTAACGTCGATTAGCACAGGCAAAAATGAAAAAAAAAAATGGCTCGCTATCTTCTAAAAAAATACGTGTGTTCTTGTGTGTATGTATGACCTCGAATACATATAAATATGGATCACAAGCAAAGAAGGGTTGAAATACCTTGGTCATGAATTTTTTTAGCTAAATCGCTGAACTTTTTTTGTCGTAATTTGATTCCTAGACTTAAATTTTGTTTGAAATTGGTCATTGACTTAAACATTTGTTAGAATTTGGTCATTCTATTCATGTCCGTTAGTTTAACTATAAGAAAAACTGACTTGATTGCCATATTGTCTTTTTCATTAGTCAAACTAACATACATGCACGAAGGGACCGAAAATAAACAAGGTTTATGTTTAATAACCGGCAATGTATTTAACCCTATGAAGAAGTTATACATTGGTACACATGAACATCTACAATATACTAGATTTTAACTATTTTTTCTTCTTTAATATAATATTGTTCAATACCGTTTAATGTATGTGCCAAAATGGATCGACATAGTCCCACACATCTCAAAATAATGTGAATAAATGAGACTTGTGGGATTGTGGGCATGAGTTGCAGGACCAGACTTATCTAGTAGAGGACAAAGGCCACAGAAATGTGAATGAGTTCACACACACACACACACAGAAAAAATAAATGGTGAAAAAATTAATTACCTTGTCTGAACGCCTATTGCGGATCTCAGGTATAAGTTGTTGCAATTTGGACACAAGATCGACGATTTGATCGTCGTTTATCCTCGAAACAACTCCCGACGTCTGCCTCGAACGAGATCTTCGACTCGACATTATGTTCAGAAGCTAATTGTAGAATGAAGTTAGGAAGGAATACGTAGAGAATAATTATCAGAAATCTATAATCTTGATTGATTGTGTTGTGTGGAAAGAAAGTGGATTTAAATGAAGGAAGCAAAATAAGTGTTTTGAGACATGTTATGGACAAAGGGATAAGGTAGGCATGAGATCAGTTGGAAAACTGCAACACACTAAATCTGTGGTGTTGGAGATGTTCAAGGCAAGTGCATGGGAGAAAGAAGTGGCTTGCTTTCTGGTTTTTAAATACAGTCTTGACTCTCCTAGTGTGTGTGTGTGTGTGTGAAAATTAAAAAAAAATATTTAGAAACATACATAGAGAGAGAGAGAGAGAGAGAGAGAGAGAGAGAGAGAGAGAGAGAGAGATTATTGGTTCATGGTACTCGGTCCATCACACAAAGTTTGGTGACTAGTCTTGTTTCTTCTTGTGTCTTTATTACATATATAAAGTTATTATAAATTAAGGTTTGCTTACTCAAAAATAAAAGGATTTATTATAGAAATGATTGCTAGAGTTTTGAATAATTATTTAATAGTTATTCAAGTTATTTTTTTTTAATGTAATAGTCATTCAAGCATCTAATTGCTACACTTATAGTCACTCGATCAAAGAAATTAATATTAAATTCTATACGGCACCATTAAAAGTCAATCTTGTCATCAAAAGACCTTATTTATTTTATCAAATCATCAAAAATCATTGTTAAAAAGAAAAGTGCAAGTTTACATTAACCAAAAAACTAAAGTTCGCATTACGTTTTCCATCTTAATGTATTTAATCCTTGATTCCTATCATATTGACTTGACATAATAAGTCAAGAATTGGAACAAATAAACTCGAATAATTAAAAATCTCTTCATATTTTATATTATACGTATTGTGTCTAATTCGATAACGATGCTAAATACATTTTTATTAATGGTAGATTCCTTTTATTTTGTTGCTAAACGATGGACAACAACTGGTTCATAGTACTGGGTCCACTGGGAATGTTTTCTCCTCTCTTTTAATCTTTATTCGACTGAGCCACAAGCTCCTATAAGTAGGCCCCAGAAGTCACTAGGCGTAAATGTGTCTAAGCTCCCCGCACCTAAGTAGCTCCACACGTCTTTACACCTCTATTCATTGGAATTTAAAATATACTCATGTTTGAAAATTTTCTTTTATTAAGTCAAATTAGCCGAGTCAATAACTCATTATCCAACAAGAGGCGACCCATAATCGAACATATTTTCAAATTTGACTCAATCGGGTGAGCTATCCTCGAGAAAGTTCACACTCTAAATTCATATAATATCAAATTTTGAGTTTTTGAATATTCAATAATGATACATTGCAACTATTCACAAGTAGTATCCATCAAAAAATTTCTAAGTCAAAAATAAAGCAACATTTGCATGTATTGCCCACATGACTGCTGTTTTCTTTGTCCCATATATTGCAGTCCTTAGTGAATATACCCAACAACCCATCTAGCTATACATAATTATCGGCATTGTCAACGACAGACCTTTCATTCCACCCCCGCGCCCCCACACACATACGTACAAAAATAAAGAGGGTGGGGGGGACCTCATATACAGAGAGATTAACTTAGCTAAATCTTCTACCATGTGGCGTGTTTCCCCCAATCCATCATTAGACACTGATCCCTGGATGACAAGAAGTCGAAATATTTATCTAGTTGCATTAGAAGTATTAGTTGGACCATGTTGAGTCACCCTCTCAACAAGGCCGTGAGAGCCTGTCTAGACATAGCATGGCCAGCATTGGGCTGGTCCCCTGCAGTCAAGAACAGCTCTAGGGGCAGACCGCCACACTGCATGGCCTGAGCCGGACCGACCTTGGGACTCCCAATCCATTTTAATAACACCAAATTGCAGGTATTGATGGGATTCTGGTTTGAAGTGCACATAAATACCGAGGATCATGCTGTGATCATATTATGTGTCAAATAGCAATTTTCTACGGCCTTGTTGGGATCTTGAAAAACATATAGGAACATCTAGAAAAATGCACCTTGCATTCCGAAGCAAAGGTGTTCATCTTAAATTATGATATGCTGAAATGTACAAAAGATACTGTTTAAGGAAATGAAAAACATTAGCACCTCTGAGATATCATATGCGGTGAATGGACTGAGTAGTATGCTCGGGAAAATTTAGATCTATAACAGTTAATGTGTATTGCCTATGTACCTTCTCTCTGGAAGATAACCACTCATCAATTGATCATCATGGTAAATTTTGGGCAACAAGCAAAGTTTTACTATCCAGATCTAGATATCATATTAAACATCGGTATACAGAAAAGGCACGTGATAACTATGCAAGAGCAATCACTCACAAGAAAGTTCTTGGATTCAGGTTTAAATTTTAGGACAGGTGGTCCAGTTAGGCTCAATGTACTGCTGCTTTTTGCAACGAGAAAATGTGATTTCATAAATACGTGTTTGTAGTTAACAAAAAAGAAAAAATATCTGATTTGGTGTGTATTGAAGACATTTAATTCAGACAACAATGTCACCCTCATGTATGAAGACAATTATCGCTGCTGAGCATATTAAGAATACTAATTCCTATACTGAACAAATACCTGCCCCCTCCACCCGCCAGGCAAATGGAATAGCAATCCGGTTGGCCTGAATTTCTCTCACCAGTTTATGGAAAGCATTTCATTCTCTGCTTTATCCATTGGAAAAGTTCTTGGTCAAAGGTATAACCTAAAAATGTATTCTTATGAAACAAAATTTGAATAATTGATAGTAGTTGAACACCTGTCTTTCAATTTCAACAGCAGATGCAGCAAGCCTCTGTTCCAACATTAGCCTGTCGTCTTCACAAGTTTCTGCTTTGGTATCTACAATAAATCACAATAAGCTATACTTTCCAAAAGCCATAATATTTTGACAAAATGACAGAGGATTAATGAATACTTAATTCAGGTGTCAATAAAAGGAAATACAAAAAAGGAAGAATTTTATTGAATTAAGCATGGAAAAACTGCAGTAAGACATTAGACAATCCAAGGAAAAGGTGATAATTGAAGCACTACTTTGCTCCATATTGAAATAAGGACATTCAAATTGCAACATGATTTTTCAGATAAATGATTCACAAACTTTCTGTTCAGCTTGTAATAGTGTTGTAAGAAAGAATAGTCCAAATACTAAACCCGAGCTGGATATCAGAAAAGCAACCGTTCCTTTTAAAAAAAACATGACCATGTCAAAGAACGCATGGGAAATTAGGAAAACAAGGAAAAAAAAAAGATCTAATATGATCATATTATATTGAACGCCGTATAATTGTTATCATGGCTAAATAAATGTAGAGTTCTGACTGGTACAAAGTTGATTCAATGGACAGTTTATCATAGAAGAATTCTGGTCAAACTAATTCAAGTGATTGACCTATTTGAAGTCTTAGAGGAAGAAAGAGAAAAAAAACAGTAAAGCCATATACGATTACAACTCGACCTAAAATAAGGCGAACAGCTAAACTGGTAAATCCTGCATTATTTCTGATGGCAATAAACAAACTACCTAATAGTTTGGAATTGTGATTGTGGATTAGTTGAATCTCAAAGTAACAAATTTTCTAGATGGAGCCATTAAAGAACTGCATGCTGGTATTCACATGCATGCCCAAGTCAGATTAATCGAAAATGGCCAGAAAAACTGCAAAATGACCTGTTAGGATGCTAAGTTCTTACCATAATAATATGATGACAATATTGTGATTCGCTCAGTTGGCTGGAAAAAAAAAAAAGGAAGGAAGTAAGCAAGGCAGAAAACAAATATCAGAAGGAAATTGGAAACCGTGATAATTACTAATTAGTAATCAAATAGAAGCTCACTAATAGTAACACTTCCGATTAAAAACGAATAACTGTCAAGAATTAACTTGAAAGTTCAGAAGCATAAATTTGTTGGTACCAAACTAAAACTTACATCTGATATCAGCATTCAGAAAACTCCGAACAGCACATCTTGCATTAAACAGTGATGTTGAACAATTGAAGGGATTACAAACTGAATAATTTATCATACAGTTGATAAGCTAGTCCAAAGCAGCAGGACCACATTAATGAATAAGCAAGATCGTTGAGGATAGGAAACAAATGCATTTTTAGTAGTTTTCAATTCCCAATTATGTTCCTAACATTATAAATGGAAGCATGCTATCAATTTTTAAGCAACTAGGAAGGGTAGAAGCACATTTGAAGGCAGTCCATGCCTCTATTCAAAAAAACTCAGATCTACATGTTGAGGAGCGGAACATTTTAATTAAACCATGTTCCCGTGTTGTAAATTAAATCATATTTAGAAACGTGAGGATGATAAAATATACCATTACGAATATTCCTTCCTTCCGTGTAGGGAGTTGCTCAAGCTTTCTCAAAGTTTCATCGCCTTTTGTAACTTTACCAAATATAGCATACTGAAGCATTCAGAAAATTATGCCATATGTGATATAATGCATCAGAAATATACAAGAAAGAAATAAAGGGCAAAAATACTTTTCCATCCTACCTGGCCATCAAGGTGAGGGGCATCTCCAAGGAGCATTGAGAAGGAGGATCCTGCACTGTCTGGGTCAGAATATCTATGAAAAGGCACAGCAATTGAACTTATAAAATGTCATGGCAGTAAGAGGTAAATCAACAGACAACTAGAAAAGTATAATTATTTTTAATCAGTGTATGCATACCAATAATTTAGTTTCCCATCTTGCGAGCTATAACACATCGTGTGCAATTTATAGAGCAAATTATGACGAAGCAGAACAGATTAGACTACCAATCAACATCCACAATGATGACACAAATATTAGCGAGCACCCTCACCCAGTGAATTGACGTTATTATTTAAACTAATGAAAATATTATAAGGTTTATCATGTGAGACCTATGTCATGTAGAAAGTTAAAACATATTCGAAGAATATTTAGCATATTACCCTTCACAATTATCATTGCCAGTAATAATATTCATAGCTAAACGTCATACTCCTTTGTGCTGTTTATCAATGGAATTTTGGCGATACACAATCCAAGTGAAATCAATTAATTCTAATTTAATTCTAATTTACATATAAACTTAAAGAAGAAAGAAGTATATAAGAATTTGAGTGAGGAAAATTTTTAGCAGCAGACTTTACCTTCCCATGGAAAGAATACCTCTTACGTGTTTGACATCACTGAATTCACCAACAACAGTTTTGTCAGCTTCCAACTTCTGCACTGCATTCATAGGAGCAATTCTTCCTCCAACGACATCCGCTACCTGGGCAACAAACCCTCTGTCTACCTTTACAGTCAACAATTTCCATCAGTCACTTTGCATTGTCATAATCAACTCAAAAGAATTAACTTTTCTAAGTCCAAAGTTATCACCCGGAAGAAGTGGTTGGTATTATAGCATCCCAGTCGAACAAGCTTGAAGATGTGTTCAACCGTTTTTGGTGCAACACTTGGGTAGAAACCAAATTCAATGTCCCCATACTTCGTCTGCGTAGCATTCAAAAGACCTCATCGAGAACAGAATATATTAAAAGGCAAAGCAAAATCCTGACAATTTTTAATCTGTCCACACTAAATCAACATAGCATCCATTAAAACTCTACATTGCAGCTTATAATTAAAGTTCGGGATCCATCTTAAAAGGTCGACCTTAATAAAAGGAGTAAAACAAACCCTTATAAGTTAGTCTATGTTTTCAACTTTATTCGAAGTGAAATTTTATCCCTTAATATTCTCCCGTTAAATTATAATTCATTTTCCTCTTTTTTCTTATCAACTATACATTTTCCAATAAAATAATATTACATGTAAACATAAAAACTTTTCTTTCTTTTTTAACACACATTCTCAAAAAAATTATTAATCATCCCCTTATAATGTGGAATAATGGCGGCAAATGGGCGCTTAATCAGATAGAATTGTTCATTAGAGTTTAATGAACTTTGATACCATATTAAAACTTGAGGTTCCACCTTAAAATGTCAACCTTATTAAGAGGAGTAGTTCAAACCCTTATAAATTCGTCAAGATTTTATCTCCGACACTTATGACACCACATCGAACTGAATTCTCACAATAACAAGTTGAATTAAGTTAGTCTTTTTGCCCACGAAGTGTTTTTTTCTTTCAGTGCATGCTCTCAATGAGTTTAACCTTTTCTTCTCCCTTTTTTTTAGTTGAACTCCAAGATTTTTTGTCCCAACCAATTGGAAGATGGAACTTGCTTCAAGAGTATTAAAAAATACAACTCTCTTTTAAGGCATGAAAACTCACTCAGAAAATGCAGAATAGAAATAGGATGCAAATGTCCAAATTCTGAAAGATCAAAAAGTTTACAAGTTGAAAATCAAAATATAATTCGAAATTCTCTTTCACTTTTTTAATGATTCAACTCAAAGAAGTAAATTCTCAGCTTCAAGAATTCTAGTGTCTTCTAACCAATGAAAAAATAAACAAATTTCTCCAGAAAACACAAATAGTCAGTCATTTCCTATTGAACATGCAAATATTAAGGTTACATTCATGATTCCGAAAGTGTTAATTTAACTACACTGAATATCCCAATATTTCTAAATCATCCAGGATCATATGATCAATACCGCAATCAATAAACACACACACATATGCAAGTGTGCATATATATAAATCTACTAGGTGCAAGAAACGTGCAATGCACGTTTGCTTAGTTTATATTTAATAGTTTTGTTTAAAAATTAATTTATTATTAATAAAGATGTAATTTTTTTGGTTAATTAAATAATTAATGATAATGTTTATGTAATTAATAAATAATTAAATAAAATGCTTCTCTCTGTCATCTCCAACCCAAAATTACAAACAGAAAACTCAAGGTATGTTAAGGGGTAAGAAGATGAGTTTACTTAAACTCCGTTTAATTCTCATTAATGTAGAATAAGAATGAAAAATATAGCCGTTATTGGACCTCACACAAGAGATAGAAATTCAAAATTGATGTGATGGATAACGGTCATATTTGTGATTTTTATGGGTTTTTAATGAGAAACAAACGGATGCTTAAACTTTTTGCATGGCTTAAGTCTTTACTCTTTTTTAAGTAATAATGCAATTCATTTTATCGCTAAAGTATGATATGTATTACGATAATATATGTATATCATGTGTTAGACTTAGTATTGGTAAGTGACGGGTAAATTTTCGAGGACGAAAATATTTGAAGGGGGTGAGAATGTAATACCCCGAAAATTTTCATAAAATATAATTCAATTTTTATATACTATATTTTAATATTTTGAAAGTTAGGGACTAAATGATACATTTATCAAATTATATTTTATTTTTGTCAAATATTTAGATATTGATGGAGTTATCGTAAATATATGAATATTAGTCTCGTTGGATAAATCGTAATTAGATACATAAATCAGATTCGAGAAAAAGTCGGATAAATTAGCTCCAAGATATTTTAGTTTGAAGGAATTATCAAAATCTAATTTATTTTTATTATTATTTAATTATAATTTTGAAAGGAATGGGTGGTGAAACAAAAAATTCCGTTACTTTTTCCGTTAAATCAAGAAATTCCGTTTAATAGTCATTTTTTATATATAGAAACATACCTGAAAGACAACACGGGTGGATCCTAATTCGGGTACTGTAGCAAGAGTACCGTTGAAAGCACTGCAGAGAAGGACTGTGCACGCAATTACAATGAAGATCGAGACCATTTTGCCTCTCCACATTTCCAGCGACTGGGCGCCCGATCCCATTGCAAGTTCTGATCGAGTGAGGTACAACCACAGCAGTGCAATTTACCACTCTTCAGAGTCAACCCCTTTCTTCAATATTGAACAACAAAGATCAATTTGTGCAGTATCTATGAATTTTCTGTAACCGGTAAGATTGTAGCAGTAAAAATTCGTCGATTGATTTTCAACTACCAGAATTGATGCGCGAAGATGGAGGATTTCTTTTGTTTTTAACTTTTTATTAAGGAACATTGCATTGGAGGTCCCTAGCCTATTATGTAATGTAATACTTGGGTACTAAATTTTCAATTTCAGTCCTTATCTTTTTGTGTTTGTGGAACTTCAGTGAGAAAAACTTGGATAGCACTTCCTAATTCCAATATACATGGTAGAACTTCCACTCCAATGATTTTTAAAAAGTAATTTTTTAAAAAATGTGTGGTTAAAAGTTAAAAAAATATTAAATTTACCTAAAAAATTGTTTTATATGAAGAATGTATCGACAAAAATGAGTTTAAGAAAAATAAATTTTAAAAAATGGGCGCAGTGAGAATTATTAAACTACAAGAAAGTAGTCACTCGTTGCTTACAATGTACATGTGCATTTTTAAAAATGCAAAAAAAAATTAAATATAACATAAAAATATACATTGTCATTTGAATGGACAATCCTACAATGTGTATATATAGAATCATCCTCCCGAAGTTTTTTTCCACTTTAACTTCTAGTAGATGATTTTTATTTATTCCATGGTTTAAAAGGTCATTTGCTTGTTTGAACCTCATTTTTAGCTAAGAATGTATTTTGGAATGATAGATTAATGGAGAATATATGCTTCAAAATATCGATTTTACGTGTAATATTATTTTATTGAAAACGTGTAGTTTAAAAGAAGAGAGGAAAAGATATGTTAAAAATAATAGAGATTAAATCAGGGTACGATGTGTGTATTCCTAATTTGTTTTTTCGCCTCTTGTTGATTTCCTCTCCTCTCCCGTCCAGTTTGAGGTGATGTTTGATGAATATTATTGAGAAAAAAAATGTATTTTAAATAGTGATATGATAAAAAAAAATGGTTAAAAAGTAAGAAAAAGTTATTGATTTGATGAAAAAATTATTTTATTGAAAATGAGTTTTGAAAGCATACGTGTCAAAGAGGGGCTAAAATTGAGAGATGAGGTGAGAATGACTTGAGCAAATTTTATCATCGATATCTTCAACCTTGAGCGAACAAAAGCTCAATATTCTAAAACATGATGTCCATTTCAATAAATATTAATATAAAACTTGAACTCGACTTTGAACTTAGGATCCGTTTGATTGCAAAAATAGAATTTGGGTGGAAAGAATACGAATTACAGGTAATTGAATTGCTTAAAACTTGTTTTATTGGGAATTGTCAATTAATTGTGTTTGATTGGTATAATTTTCCACCTGAAAAATGTTGAAATTTTTCATCTTTTGGTATTTGATTGGCTTTGTTTTCGATAGAAATTGTATTTTTTAGTGGGTTTATTTAGTCCTGTGGTAGATATTAAAATTAAGATTTTAATCTAAATCAATATCAATAACTAATTTTAAACTCATATTTATGATACTCACAATTTTTCAACCATATATTTCATCAATTTTTATCAAAATATACTAAAAATTACACATAAATTCATTACTTTTTCTACTTTTTTTTATTACATTTTTAAAAAGGAAAATCAATTCTCACAAAACACATCTAAAAATTACCAACAAGAAAAGGCAAAATAAAAAAGAAAAAAAAAGAGAAAATTAGATAAAACCAGGGGTTTACTTTCACCTTTTTAAAAATCAGGTATACCTTTTAAAAAATCAAGTTCGAAGTTTATTTTTGCAAAAATCAAGTAGTATATTAAAACCTAATTTATCAATCCTGTATCCACCCTGATTTATCATTTTCGCCTCCTCACCTTCTCCGCCTCTCCTCTCCTCTCATCCTCCCTCATTTCCTCCCTTCTCCTCTCCTTCCCTCCCGTCTCCACCCCCTGGAAATAAATCTATTTATTGGGCCCATTTAATTTAATCTCGTTAAATCCTCATATCTCTGAAATTTCATCACCTTTTCTTCCAAGATTTGAGGCTAGAACCATCACAGACCCAAGCGGAGCAAGGAGGTGGGTCGGGAGCAAAGGCGGAGACTATAGGGTTCCGCATGTAGGATACAGAGGCGTTTCTACTAGCTTGCATTTTTGCGCATTTCAACTGTTGCCTCTCTTTTTTATGAGCGTTTTGGTGTTGTGGATATGTGGTTTTGTGGTTGGTGGTGGGAGATGGCTTTTGGGGTTTTTTTGTTAGTGGTGGTGCATGTGGATTTGGTGATGTTGGTGGTAGATATTGGCGGCAGTGAGGGGTTTTGCGGTGGATCGACGATGTTGGCGAATCTGGTGGCGATCTGCAGTAGTTACGATATGGTCGTGAATGATTTGTGTGGTTGTTGGCGATGGTGGTGTTGGCAGCGGCGGTGATGCGACTAGTGACAGTGGTGGGCGGTGGTTGTGCAGTGGTCGTTTTGGTGGTGGTGGTTATGTGGATCTAGTATTTTGGTGATGGTTGGGATGTTGGATGTGGTGATGGTAGCGATATTGTTGGTGCTGGAGATTGACATGATTTTTGTTTGCGGTCGATTGGATCTGCTGATGACGATTTTGTTGTTGGTTGTGCACAATGGCTGCGGTCGTGAGTGGGACGAGATGAGTCGGGTGGGTATCTAATAGTTGTGACCTAGAAATTGTGACCGTGACTCACTATAATAGAGCTGTGACCTGTAAAAGTTTTGATTTTTTTCAATTTGTGGCCTATAAAAAAATTTAATTCACGTTTGAGAAATAACATGTGACCTATAAATTTTTTGATTTGTGACCTCGAAATAATATGTAACCAATTAATTTGATAAGTTGTGACCTGAAATTAATTTTTAACTAATTAAGAAGATATATGTGACCGAAAATTAAATTTTTAACTAATTAATAAGATATATGTGATCAAATTGTATATAACTGTGATATTAGTATATGTGACCATAAGTTTTGACCGAAAATTAAATTTTTAACTAATTAATAAGATATATGTGATCAAATTGTATATAACTGTGATATTAGCAATTGTCAGAATCGGAGTAGTCGTCAAAATTAAGCGACGGCAGAACGATCATCAGAGTAGTCGTTTGAGCAGTGGTGGTGAAGATAGGGGTGGGGTAATAATAATTGTGAAATATAATTAATTCATGAAAAACCTGATTTTTGCAATTCTAGACCTTGGGCCTGATTTTTTATTTTAGGATAGATAAAGCTTGAGTTGTGAATTTTTCCCTAAAAAACAATCATAGCCCACCATTCCTCTGACTAGAACACCACCACCACAAACTCCACTATGCTTCAGCCCCGCCGCCTTCTCATCGGTCCTCCCTACCAAATTTCCAATTCTCACACTTTAATAAATTTTTCCCACTCTGCACATTAACCCGAATGCGCATCTGGAACTACTACCGAGATATTAACCAAACTCACCACCCGAATTGGAGTTGGATCTACACCGCAAAGAACCGTAAGTTCACTGTTTCAATTATTTCAAATCAATATGTCATAGCTCTATGAGTATATGTTTTTGGTTAATTGCTCTAGGAGTAAATGTTTTTTTTTTCATGAGTAAGTGTTTTTTTCCATGGAACTGATTTGGGAGAAAATGCCTTGTCAAGAAAATAATAAACCACATCTCCTATGAGAATTTCAGTTCCTCATTTTTGTGGAATTTATGGTCAGGTGAGACAAAGGTGGAAAAGCAATTGCCAAGAAAAATTGGCTTATCAAACAAGCTAAAAAGTGAAAAATGGTTAAATAATTTTCATCTTCCATGAAAAATTATGTCCATCAAACAGGATCTTAAAAGAATCATAGACCTCTACAATTTTGAGACATGTACGATGAAAGTACATTCGAATTACACAACTATAACCAAACTAAACACCACTTGGTGCCTGACCAGTGAACCTGAAAATTACGTAGTTTACTAATTAAATTTGACCTTACATGCGGAATTAATCTATTAAAAGTAACAAGTCACTTTTTAATAGGTTCTAGATGATTAAACATACAATTCAATTATCATATGTTTGAATACCACAGTTTGTAATATGGAAAGCAGTAAATAATGAAACTGATACGATGACGGAGAAACCCAATTGGGTAAAAACTTTGGAACCAAGCCAATTACCTCCACTATAGATAATATAGATTACATTCTGTTTCCAACCTAGAAAATTCCACTTGTTCCCGCTGTTGTAATTCATGTAATCTCCAAGATCTGACCTTCCTCCAGACTCACGATATGCTACCGTAGATACTATCTAACTAACTTGCTAGATTTTTCTATCTACCTCATGTAGCTTCCAAGATCTACTATAAGTTCCAGATTCACAATCTTATGCAATTGTCTTTTCCAAGTAGATACCCAAGAATCACCTATTCATGTTCTTCTTCTTGCGCTTGTAGTCTAACCTCCAGAAACTTATGAAGTCCAGCTGAGAAAGTACCATCCTCAAAGTGTTAAGGAAGTCGGGTGTTTTGAATTCAGGAACCTTGATGTCTTTCCAAAACTTGGTTGTCGGATCTCAAGAATGATATGGATGAATAACCAAATAATTATGCTATTGGATCTCTCAAAAAACGATGTGTATGTGTTATGTCACGAAAGCATAGTGAAGCAACCCACCAAAATTCGTTACAAGCATCTGTATTTATAGTTGGGGGATGTTTATGTGTTATGAGCCGTGTAAAACTCTTCAAAATCGCAAATTAGGTCTGGCCGTATAAATATGTCACTCAAGCGACAGCGAAACGAAATGCGAGCGACAATGTTTCGGTTTCTGCCGCTCGAGCTAAGTCAGGTGACAATCTAGCAAAATTTTGACGCCGCGTTTTCCTTCTTTAAGTCTTTTCAACCTCTAACTCTAACCTAACTCGTCTATACAAAATTACATTCAAGTCCTTGACTTTTTACAAGTGTTCAATTAAGACCCTTTGTGAAATTAGGCCATATACCCTTTTTTTTTTTACAATGTTTTGATTAATACCCTTAAACTAATTAAATATTTTAAGGAAGTATTAATTACGTCCTGAATTGGTAAAACCAAAGCCCAACCTGCCAACAATCCTAAACCACCTAACCCCCCATCTTCCCCGAAAACGTAATATCCTCCCCATTCGTAGCCCCAAATCTCCGGAGGCAAAGTCAAAAAAATTTGCATATGTGAGCAAAATCTGTCTGTAAATCTCAAGTTCCGACATATTTTTCATCGATTTCTTCTTCATCTTCCCGTAGAGAGAACTCAATCTTTTGTTACTGGAAAGCAGCACATGGGTTACAGCATGGCCTGGGACTTTCGAATTCTTTCCGAATACATAGTTTTTTGTTGCTTATTGAGAAAGTAAAATCTTAAATAAAAATTCCACCTATGTTCTAAGCATTTAGTAACTGATATGATAAAATTAATTGGCAATCAAGGAGAAGGCAAAGGAAGAAGAAAGATTAGCTAGAAAGAAGCCGAAGAACGGAGAAAGCAGAAAGAAAGAGAATATAACAGCAGACGTTATAAGTGACTCAGCTAATAAGGACATGTATCGTGATATGGATTATGCAGGGACAAATATGGAGAGGAATGGCAGAGGAAGCCACGAATGGGGAAGAGCATCAAACTGAAGTACAGTAATTCGAGGAATGGAAGTAAGTAGATTTTTTGCAACGAAACAATGCAGCATCGTGAATAAAAAATTATGTGATTGCAGATATCACAAGACTCATAAAAGCAGAAAATCAAAATGAACCTCAACTATCAGAGAAACATAGAGTATCAGAGAGATTCCTTGGTGAAATCTATTGAGGGAATGATGTTCCTTTTCATTATATAGTTCAGATCAGGATTTGTAGTAAGATTTTGGTGGTTCTTGGTGGACAATAACTCAATTCTTGCATAATTGTTTAGAAGATAAGTTAGTGTAACTTTATCTTATTTTGGAACTGGGTGGATTTCTCACTCTAATTGTTCGAGTATACTCGTCATCAGTGAGAGTAGCATTCATAGCTTTATCCGAATTTCTCCTACTGCTAGGGCACTCATTCCTAACGTGGCCAAAATTTTGACAATTATGGAACCTTACATATTTAGATTTTCTCCTAGATTCACCCGACCATCTTTGTGTCTCTCTTGAGGGTTATTTTTCTTCCTAAACATTTTTCATAATTTTTTAGCCAGGTAAGCTAACACATCATCATCCGGTTAATCAGAATCAAACGATTCGGTCCGAGTGTTTCTCACGAATTTCAAAACCAGAAATTTATCTTTAACGAGTTTATTTAATGTCAGCTTATACGTTTGGAGGGATCCAACTAACTCTTCAATCTTAATGGAATATATGTCCTTACTTTCTTCAATCGTCATGATTTTAGGCCTGAAATGCTCGGGTAAGGATCTAATGATTTGTCTTACAATTTTGGGTTCTGAGATTCTCTCACCTAAGTTGAAACTAGAATTCACTATGTCGTTTAAGCTCACATAAAACTCATCAAAAATTTAATTCTCTTTCATCCTAATATCTTCAAACCTAGTTGTCAATATTTGCAACTTAGAGTTTTTAACAGCCTGTGTTTCCTCATGTGCGGTCTGTAGAATATCTCAAACCTTTTTGGTTACCTCACACATAGGCACTCTCCTAAACTCTTTCGGTGATACCACCATAAATAAAGCATGTAAGGCTTTACTGTTCCAGTTACATTCATTTAAGTTCGTCCTAGTCCAATTAGTAATGGGAGTGCAGGTCACTGCACTCCAACCATTCACCACACTCGGCCAAATTCGCTCATCCATATATTTTAGGAAAGCCCTCATCTTAGCTTTCTAATACGCATAGTTAGTGCCATCAAAGTATGGTGGGACGGACAATAAACTACCCATCTAGATAATTTAAGGTCAGGAATCAAAATTAGACTCTGATACCAATTGAAAATTACGTAGTTTACTAATTAAGTTTGACCTTACGTGTGTAATTAATATATTAAAAGCAACAAGTCACTTTTTAATAGTTTCTAGATGATTAAACATACAATGCAATTATCCTATATTTGAATACCACAGTTTGTAACATGGAAAGCAGTAAATAATAAACATCGATATGATGACGGAGAAACCTAACTCGGTAAAAACTCTGGGACCAAACCAGTTACCTCCAATATATACGATATAGATTACAGTTCGTTTCCAACCTAGCAAATTCCACTAGTTCCCGCTGTTGTAATTCATGTAATCTCCAATATATGATATTCATCCAGACTCATGATCTGCTACCGTAGATACTATCTAACCAATCTGCTATATTTTTTGATCTACCTCATGTAGCTTTCAAGATCTACTATAAATTTCAAACTCGCAATCTTCTATAATTGTCTCTTCCAAGTGGATACTCAGGAATCACCTATTCATGTTGTTCTTCCTGTGCTCGTAGTCCAACATCTCTCAACTTCCAGAAACTTCTGAAATCCAATTGAAAAAGTACATTCCTCAAAGTGTTAAGGAAGTCAGGTGTTTTGGACTCAAGAACCTTGATATTTTCCCAAAACTTGGTTGTCGGATCTCAAAAATGATAAGGATGAATCACCAAATAATTATGCTATTGGATCTCTCAAAAAATGATGTGTATATATATGTCATGTAATGAAAACACAATGAAGCAACCCACCGACATTCTTCTCAGATATATATATTTATAGTTGAGGATGTTTAGGTGTTATGGACTGTGTAAAACTCTTCAAAATCGCAAATTAGGTCTGACCACATAAATATGTCGTTCGAGTGACAGACCGCATAAATATGTCGCTCGAGCGACAACGAGGCGAAAGGCGGGCGACAATGTTTCTGTTTCTGTCGCTCGAACCAAGTCATAACGACAGTCTAGCTCCGGCGTCGCGTTTTCCTTGTTTATAAACCTCTAATCTTAACATAACTCATCTATACAAAATTACATCTAAGTCCTTGACTTTACAAGTGTTCAATTAAGACCCTTTTGTCACAAACATACCAATTACAACATTGGACCTAACATAACCTAATCGTGCTTAATTTTTAATTTTATTTTTCTATCATCCAATTTTATGCCATCATTTCTTCAATATAATATAAGGATTAAAATATATATTTGTTTATGAAAAATTTTATTACTAAAATAATGTCGCATGCAATATTATTCTATTTAGTTTATGAATTTGCTCCAAGTACAGGATCAAAATTCACAGGGGTCTGCCAGGCCACTCACACTGGTGGGCCAGTATGTTAAAAAAAAAAAAAAATACCCCCACGTACAGTGAGGGGCCTGGCAGTGAACCACCCCATCATGTATCACTGTTAATTTATATGCTTTGGGCCTGATGTTGATCCCCACACTCTTGCAAGGGTGACTTACAAGAAATATTGATTATCGCAAGTTCTTTATGCCGACCATGTAACAATTTCACGTCGAGAAAGGATTAAGTCTCCTATATTTTATTATGCAGTTATGTTAAGTACTATTTTTTTAAATATTTGTAAGTAAATAGTTCGAGTATTTTATATTTTAAATAAAATAATATTTTATTTTCAATATACTTATTTTAAGTCAAGAAGTATATTATAAAATTAATTTATGGTTTTCCAAATGGATCATTTGGTTTCTTTGTGTGATTCAACTACTTTGAACCAATTTTAGTACATATTTGATGGTCATTATTTTGAGAAAATGAAGTTTTGAATAGTGTATTTTTAGAGAACGTGTGATTAAAAAATATGAAATTTTTTATTGTTTAAATATGTGATTAAAAATGAGTATAAAAATAAAAAAAATTTGAAATAATGATTTTCAAACGGAGGCTTGATATTAAGGCTCCATTCGGTAGGGATTAAAATTCAATTAAAATTAAAAATATGGTCGTTATTGGATCTCACTCATCTAATAAAAGTCAACAATAATAACTAATTTTACAATTTTAATCTGATTTTAATCCTTACCGAACGGAACCTAAGTATATTATTGTTGTCATATGCAACGAACTTAATGTTATATATATTAAGAGAGTCGATGAGGAAACTCTCAAAATAATATAGAATAATGCTCTTGAGACAAGTTCAGGGGCAAAGATGGAGGGACGGTGTGATGTGACAATAATAACTGGATGTTGTGTTTTTATATTTTTCAAATTGTTCAATCATGTGTTAACACGTGTTCTACCTATTTTTGAACCTGTCTTTGAGCATGTTTATGTATCATGATTGAATAATATATTCCTATTTGTAATTATAATATTTCGCGCCTTGATTAAATTTTTGAAATGAACCCGCTTTTCATTATTCAGTGCCAAAAAAAATCAATTGGCTAATCTTCGAATAATAATTTAGCAGCCATTAATGATATCAACCAAATATGGGAGTGCAAGTACAAATCCCAGATTTTTGCTCCATTTTTCAAACCTTTGCTTGGTGTACAAATCATATTGTACATTCTGTCACGTGTCATTACATTATTGGACAGTTTAAACATAAAACAATTTTTTATCCTATCAATATTTGACAACATAAATAATGTCAACCATAATGTAAAGAAAGCGACTGACAAATGGCATAATTCTTAAATTGTTGGTTGTAAAATTAATTTAGTCTTTTGAAGAAGGACTACAATTATGAAGTGAGTAGCTAACTATCAAATCAAATTATTGAAATGACTTGTATTCAATTCGAACCATACGACTTTATTATTTAGCCTGTTGTTTTTGTTTTGGTTTTGGTTTTGGTTTTGCCGTTTTGGTAATATAATATTTTTTTATTTATTTTTATTTATTTTTTAATAAAAGTTGATGAAATGTGAAATTGAAAAATTGATAAAAATTGTAAATCTTATGAAATATTATAATTAACTGTTGACTCTAACTTATATTTTTATCAATTACTTGTTTCCCTTCCTTCTTTATGATAGAACTGTTAGACTCGAATCAACTTTGCATTGCACCGACAGTGAAGCTTCCAACGATAATGGAAAGGTCAGCATAATGCGTAAAGAATGTGCGTAGCTCAACCCTGTTTCATGTTGGAGGAAAGGAAGTCGATATAGAACCTCTTTAAATTAGCGAGTTGCCTCTAACTACTGACGTGGAGAATTGAAACATCCCAAAATATAATTATTTACAAACATTTTAAAAACAAATAATAATAATTATCTACGTAATCACGTGAATCTTGTTGTTGGCATAGATGATTAATGTTCTTAATTAAATTATTAAGATGATCTACTCGTGTTTAAGCTTTTGATTTAATGGTTTGATGTATTGGAGGATCTAATTGAAATTAAGCATTTGTATGGTTTATTTCAAAATCATTTTTTTCTTTAAATTCATTTTCAACCACGTATTTTCACGATAAAATCATATTTCACGTCAAGTCATAACTTTTTTATTTTTATTTTTTAACCATATATTCTCAAAAAAAAAAAAAAAAAAAAAAATCATTTTTCACTTTTAACTCATCTCTACCAATCAAACACTAAAATTTGAGAGAAGACACTATTCTCGATTTTTACTTTTTAATTTGTTCAAAAGCACCTTTAGCATAAAGAATTTAAAAAAAAAAAAAAAAATTCCAAGGTAATTAAAGGACAACCCATCAATTGTCGATTGTTTTTTTAAAATAAGATTTAACTTGTACTTTTATCATTGTATGTATGCCTATATGTACACACTCCTAAATAATAATGCTAAAAGAGCTTAATATGTTTTCATTTTGAATTAGGCGCCCCCAACAGAGGGTCGTCACTTGGTCATTATGTAAATCATTTGGTAGAATATTATGTTCTTCTAACATGGTCCTTTCATCTTTACTACGTTTCAATAATCTCAAATTGTGCACATGAAAAAATATTCTTAAACCCACAAAAAATCAAGGAAAATTCAATTCATCGTCCACTTAAGTTGAAAGATTCTCCACTTGTAATATGCTCAACAAATGATTAAGAAAGGTGAAAGATTTTCGATTGTAAAATCGGAATCTCAATTTTCCGAAGATCTCGAAAATATGAGGAATCGAGCTTTAATAACGCATGTAAATAAGTAACATTAATAGTCAAAATTTTATGTCATATCATCAATTGGTAGAACATGAACAAAAAGCATCAAATGTGACTAAAGAGCATAAAAATAAAAAAAATGCACTGAATCACTATGATGAAATAGGACTGAAGGCGACATAAAATGTATCTAACATGGTAAGCATTAGGGGAAAATTATATGCGTTAGTTTTATGTATATTTGCATATCCGTGTTAAGTTGTGATACTTAATTATTATCATTATGTGAAGTCTCGTACGCGAATTATGTGCAACTTCAGTTGTACTTCTCTCTTAAGATAGAAGAGTTGTTACCATCGAGGATGAGTTATTAATGGTGAATTGGTTAGTTCACATAAGATATTGTTTAAGTCCTGGATCCTGAATGGGGGCAGAAGGCGGAACCTCGGATCGAGATTTTATCAAGGATAGTTCAGGATTTTACACTTACAATTTTGATTTTTCTCTAAATTTTTCATATAGAGAGAACCGTAATTAGGGTTCAGTATTATCATTAAAGAGAGATTTGGGAAAATATAGCGTGTAATTTTTCTTGTAAATTTCTTTTTATCATAATAATTATTGTAGCGGCGGATAATGACATAATCTCATATCGAGACGAATTTCTGTAAATCTTGTTTTGTTGTGTCTTTATTTACTTAATGTAATTTTATTACTTTTGCTGATATATAATTTAATTTCGAATTGGTTATGTAAGTACAAATTTTGGAGTTTTTCGTGAAAGTTGAATGTAATACCGGAAATGTGAAAATAGATAAAAATTCTATACATACGAAGTATTATATTTGAGCCTTGACCTCTAAAAGTAAACTAAGTACGAAATAATATATATTAAACCAGCCTAACCTCCAATATTGTGCTCACCACAAGTCCATTAACGAGTGTCAAATGTCACATTTCAACAAAATATAACACATTTAATTATGTCCACAATTTTAATTAATTGATTTTGATTATTTTATTATTAAAAATGTAAAATTACTATTTTAACCTTTTAAAATCAATCAACACTATTGTCAAAGTCAATTATTTGGTCAACTAACTGTCAAATTAACATAAACCATTCATTTGGACTTTAACTACAGACATTTTGAAAGGTTTCGTACTGTTGGTGGCAAAAATGAAAAGTTTGGTACCGTGAGTGACGCAAATTAAAGGTTTGGACAAAGTCCGCTACTAAATGAAATATTTGGTACCGCTGTTGCAATTTTCCTTTTAATTATTGAATTAGATAAACCGATAAATAAAACATGATGTCCAGATACATTTAATTTGATGTTACATTTAAAATTTCTAATCGAGAAGCTAAAGCCAGCACCGGCGGACATTCTCACGATTGTAATTCCATTTAAATAACTCTTCTTTGTTTATTAATTGTGAAGAATTATAAAATTAAAAATTAACGTTAATTAATTATTATTAAAAATGAATTAATTAGATTATAATACTCGTTACAAAAGTAAATATTTAGGCACTTTGTGGGACGCCTGTACACATAGCGGGCCACCACGTGCGCCGTCACGTGGCACGACGCCCAAGACTCGTGTACTTTTCCCATTGGTTGACTAAAAATCCACCGACGCGTGTGCTCTGCGCTCTACCAGTACCGGATTGGATCGAATCGAAATTTTTAAAAGACAAATTCCACTGATCACGTGCGCCGCACGCGTCAGCATTTTTGGCTTTTACTCTAACAGTCAAATTATACCATTTACGTTCACACCCTCTAGTTTGTATTTATCCCCGTTTGACGACAATTAAAATAAAACTCATTTTTTCCTCAAATTTATTTTCATAATAAAATATTCATCACATAAATTCAGTTTTTTTTTTTTTAACCACAGATTTAAAAATAAAAAATAAAAATAAAAATACCCCCTTTTACTTTTTCAATAAATCCGCTTCTGTTTCAACTTGAACTAAACTAATCGTATAACCTACGAGTACAGATATTAAAATTAACCTTTAGTTACAAAATTGAATTGTGATGGTCAATTACCACCGAACCAAAAGAAAGTAAGGAGAAAGGTGACAATTGTTCGACTCTTGAAAAAGCATAATACGCGTGAATAACAAATCTATCTAAAATCTTTAAGATAATAATGTTAAAACACTCTCGTGAGTATTATTTCGTTAATCGTGTCAAGAAAATATATTTCTATGAACAGTACAAATAACGTTATCACATCGAGATTAAATGTAATTATCCAAGATAGCCTTTTTTTCTAATTATTGACCCATGTTTGGATAGTTTGACCAATCAAGGGGTAAAGAGATAAGTAGGATTAACAAATGAACGAAGAGACAAGTTAATTGGATGTGATGATTATCCCGAATGTGATTAGGCAAGAAAGTTTGAAGCCGACCATAAAAGTGTGTGTGAAATTAAAGTTGGAATATAAATATTCATGCACAATTCAAAGTAAACTTTTACTAATCACACTTTGACAAACCCAAAAAGGAGGAGGAAAATATTTAATGAAATTCTTCGTTCTAACGTTTTCGGGATTTTTACACACCTGTATTGTCGTCAGAATCAATGGCTGAAAAAACAGTTTTTTTTTTTTTTTTTTAACAACTTAACGAATGTGTGAACTTTAATCAAGCGAGCCCTTGTGACACATCACATGATTGTATTATCTGCACGAGAATGATACATCTTCGACCAAATGAATCACGTTGCTCATTGGTGAGTGGAAAAAAATAAAAACGTAAAAGATTCAATGAATTGCAATCCTAATTCTAGATTTTGCCTAACATTTGGTCTTCGCACTATTTTTGTTCTATTTTTTTCCACAAATACCGGTTTCATCAAGAAGTTTGAGCAAATATTGTCACTCATTTTTTGTTGAATGCACTTTAATTGAAATTGACTTAGCAATTCAATATATTTCTTTCCATAAAAGAATAAGCATGTCTTCTTCGATATTTTGAAAAACAAACAATAAAATAAAATGGTTTAATCAATAAACAAGTGGATTTTGATTGAACTTTCCTCACAAATATTTATCTTTTCCCCACGATTCGCCGCGTCCAATTAATCCTATTAGTTGACTACATTTTTTTAATTTTTTATTTTTGCTTAGCATTTAACTAACATAATAATTTTTCAAGAATTTTTTTTTTTTTTTTTACTCACTTAAAGAAAAAGTTCTCAATTTACAACTCAGAGACCGCGGGAAAAATGTTCTTTCTACTCGACATCACTTTTTAATCATTTTAAGACACGCGTTATCGCTGCATATCCTGATTCTTGATGACTCTTCCACCAAAAGAGGAAAAGACCAACTTTAACGTCCACGGTTATAAATGAATCGTCGCCGCAACTTCGATCCCATCTTCAATTAAGACAGTTTCAAAAAACAACCAATAATCTTAGCAAACGTGCTAATACGGTCAAAATACTTCCTTTACAGAATAAGTAAGAGCAACATTCTCTAAAAAAAATGTTTAAGTTACTTATTTAATCAAATATGATTTTTCATTGATTTTTTAATTAATATTCATTCTGTCCATAAATATAGACTTAATTTTTTATTTTGTTCATTTCAAATTATAGATCACTTTCCTTGAAAATATAATTAATTTTTTAATATATAATTATTTAACGTGTCTTGTTATCAATAAAAATGATCTATTCATATTTAATATAGGGATATATTAGAAAAACTATAAGCAAAATTTATATTATCTTAGTTCATGTGAAAATAGAAATAAATATATTTTTTCGAGACGGAGGAATTAATTTCTTGAATAGAGTTGGATTTTATATTTTTACTTAAAAAAACAAAAAAAAAATGGAAAGGCGTAGAGGTAGAGGGATAAAGGGCGTTCCTTCAAAGGTTACGCCTTAAAGCCTTTGCTTAGATTTACATAGAGAATCCGAAGGATTTCTCCCTAGAGAAACAAGAAAGAGAAGAACTGAAACTCCTCTCTCTCTCTTTCCCTCTCCCTCTGGCTCGCTCGCTCCCTCTCTCACATTCACACATGACACATACACCCCCTAATTATACATAATTATAGACTGAAATTTATATGAATTCATACGTATAAAGGTGGGGGAGAGAGATAAGGGATTGTTCTATTCATGTAATTCCAATCAAGTCCTCATTTTGCATCTTCTTATCCAATATATGTAAGTCCCATCTATTATTAATTTTATTATTATTATAAATCATTGTGCTTTTTTTTTTTTCTTTTTTGTTCTTTTCATTTGACGTTTTTGTTTATTCCGTTCGCTTTCTTGTTATTCTCTTGATGCTGAACAGTGTTTGAGTTTTTATCTTAAAAGAGTATCGACGGATCTAATCTGAATATTTAATTAGTTTTATTTGTAAACAGATTGCAATATTAAAGCTTTGATTTTGATTAAAACAAGATTTTGGCAGCTGGGTATCGTTTGATCTGAAATCTAGAGATCTGGGCTGCTTTGTGGAATTTTTCATGCTTTATTTGATCAAAATACTTGATTTTTATGGTGTTTTTGAATCTGGTTATCTCTGCCGATTGATGAATTTTGCTGTTTGGGAAGTCATTTTGACTAATTTAGTTCTAGAATTTATTGGAATATAGTTCTTATTGATAATCAGTTGATCTTAGATTAATAGTCTTATTGAATTTGGATCCGAAACCGTAATTGATGTGATTTTTTAAATCATTAACTGTGACGGAAACTTTTTTGCTGAATGAAAATTTCCTTGGGTAATTGGTAGCATGGACAACCCCGTATAGAGGTACAATTTTCCCAAATTTTCAATGTTATCAGTAGATAAGTCGTTTGCTATGTTTGTGTGGTTCTTTTCAACAGTTTGAAAATTCTTCATTGTATCTGAGATTCTGGGATTTCGGATATGTGGTTATTCATTTTTATCAGTGGATTGCAGTTGTTGAAGAAATAAGGATTTGGAGTGGTTTCTCGATAAAAAAAGGAGGTGCTTCTTTTGCCATCAAATCAGCGAGACATGGTGGAAGACAGGGTTCGTTTGGTCTCAAGGGACTATCCCAGGACCTGTGAGCAGGGAAGCAATTGGCCTTGCATGAATCACCAGCTGGAAAAAATTGAGGTTCAGCAAGGGAAGCGACCTTTAGAAACAGTCGGAGAGAAAGATATGGTTGTCAGAAAGGTGTCTAAGAATTCGGGGATCTTTGTAGATACATCTTTATCACTTGGTGGGTTTTTAATGTCCGCTTCTGACCAATCCAGTAACAAGCGGCATACAGGAGAAAATTCTGATTCGAGTTCTTTGATTCCTGCTATTGGTCGTGACAACTCTATTAGTTGTCTCATTCGGTCCTCAAGAGCTGATTATGGTGCCATTGCATCTTTAAACAGTAGTTTCCGTTCGCTCATTAGAAGTGGCAAGCTCTATAGATGGAGGAGGGAAAATGGCGTGGTTGAGCACTGGGTTTATTTTTCCTGTCGGCTTCTCGAATGGGAAGCATTTGACCCGAGTTGTCGCCGTTGGATGCATTTACCAAGTATGAATCCTAATGACTGTTTCGTGTTTGCAGATAAGGAATCTTTGGCTGTTGGTACTGAGCTTCTTGTTTTCGGACGGGATCTCATGTCTCATATTACTTACCGGTATAGTTTACTGACCAACACGTGGTCATCCGGATTAAATATGAATGAGCCTAGGTGTTTGTTTGGATCTGCCAGCCTCGGGGAGATCGCAATATTAGCTGGTGGTTGCAGCTCGCGTGGCACTATCCTCAGTTCTGCAGAGCTCTATAATTCTGAGTTGGGAATTTGGAAGACACTCCCAAGCATGAACAAACCGAGGAAGATGTGTTCCGGGGTGTTCATGGACAGAAAGTTCTACGTGATTGGAGGAATTGGAGGAACTGAGTCAAAGCTTCTTACATGTGGAGAGGAATATAATTTGGAAACCGAAACTTGGACTGAAATACCTAACATGTCCCCAGTGCGGACTGACGTGGCTAGGGAATTCAGTCTACCTGCTTCTTCCGAAGCACCGCCATTGATTGCTGTTGTAAATAATCAATTGTATGCCGCTGATTATGCTGACATGTCACTGAGAAAATATGACAAGAATAATAAAGTGTGGACTACCGTAGGAAGATTGCCAGAACGAGCTGATTCTATGAATGGTTGGGGTTTGGCATTTAGGGCATGTGGCGATAAGCTTATTGTCATTGGGGGGCCTCGGACTGTCGGTCAAGGATATATTGAAGTCAATTCGTGGGTTCCAAATGATGGTCCGCCACAATGGGATTTGCTCGGCAGAAAGCAATCTGGCAGTTTTGTTTACAATTGTGCTGTGATGGGATGCTGATCATTTGTGTTTCGATCCACAGTCTGTACCATTCAGATCAGGTTCCTTGCTCTCAGATGGATTGAATCCCAGATGCACCAGATTATCTTGCAAGTTCTATTTTCAACTTTTTTTTCCCTTTCACTGGAGGATGATCAGAAGGATTACCAGATTTTCTGTAAGATTTGATCGATTTGAGATCGTCTTCAGTATATCTTTTAAAACCAAATGAAAACTTTCTTTCTTTAAATTGCCTTCTCCTTTTGATGTAACATGAGAAAGTCTCAAACTTGACCTTTGCACAGAAAAGTTGGTTCGAATAACTTCTAGGATGAATACATTTATAGGTTTTCATTGGTTTCTTATGAAGGTTTATCTCATAGAATTCAGTGATTTGGTTTTTCAAGTTCTTGATTTTCTTGGCATTGTATGAACTAGGAAAACAATAAGGCATAAACATTTTTACTTGGAGTATCGATCTTTTTTCTGGTTGCTCTTTGTAGCTTTATAGCAGCTTCCTGTTCTCTTTTATCCCAGCATTTTAGTATTGAGTTTTGCTATATGTACAATTAGTTTGACAATCCATGAGTTGGCAGGCAGCTTGGCCATTGATTAATGGTCAGAATGTTTACACCTCATGGATTATCAAACTAGTTGTACAAAATCATTGTAGTAGTAGTTTAACTCTTTAGTAATGCTAGTACTATTGACTCGAATTGATTGCAGTTTTTATTCTCCATGAAAGGGAAGTAAGATTTTGTTGCTCGGCCATTGATTCGGAATGCATATTTTATATGTTCGTCGAATATATTGTACAAAGTACTTGTAGAGTATTTATCTGTGGCTTGTTGAATGAATACATAAATTTCTCTTCTTTGGATTTGAAAAGGGCTTATCCACATTTGATTCCAAACTTTCTTAGAATTTTCCTCTTCACTTTTTCAACAAAAATGAGGAAAAAATAGGAATCTTATTGTGATAGACACTATCTCCCATTGCTTCCGTATATCCTATTTCAAAAGGGTATTTAGAAAAAATAACGAATTAAAGATAATATATATGTAGTGATACGGGAGAAGATCAAAATCCCTAAATATTTTGTCCTTGTTTGAGCCACATTAAAATTTTTATTTTCATTTTTCTACTCATTTTCAACAACACATTCTTTAATAAAATAATATTTTACATCACATCAATAATTTTTCTTTCTTTTTCAACCACACATTTTCATCAATTTACTATTTCAAAATAATGTAGCTCAAACACACCCAAAATCTGATCGGGACCCAAGATTTTTTATTCAGAAAGTATCAAAGTTAACTAAAACACGAAACAAAGTAAAGAAGAAGAAAAAAACACATAGCAAAGTAAGAAATTCAGTAGTAAGAACTCACCAAAAATGTGAGGATTTCTAAATTCTTTTCCATGTTTCTCAATTTATCAAAACCTCACTAAGAAAGTTCACCAAAAAAAAAAAAAAACCTTCTGCTACTTCGAAATTGGTTCAATTTTAAGACAACAAAATAGGAATTTCGGTTTTGATTTTATTTATCACAGGATTGGTGGAGTTATAATTTAATTTAATTTTTAATGTTTCTTTTATTAATGAATTAATGTTATTAATAATAATAGAAATTAAGGGGGACCAACTAAAAAAATATATATATGAGGACAAAAGTGTACCTTAAATGAACACTTTTTATTTGTGGTTGATGGATGTAGATGATTTGCACTTTTCTAGCAACTTGACCACAAGAAAGCCTTAGTTATTATTGCTTAGTGCACAAATACAAGGACCCAATCACACTAAAGGAAAGCAAATCTCATTTCTTAAGATTATCTTCCCCAAGACCATCAAGCAAAATCGAATGATTTTTGTCTTTTTATAAGGGTAAAAGTGTCCATTCACCTAACAATGATAGACTGTTCTTACCGTTTAGATTCAAGTATTAAAGAAGTCTTGTCTCAACATTTCATGACATTCAATGGAGAAAATAAAATATACAAAATTTAAGATGAATATGTTACGATAGTCCATATCTGACTACGATTCATAAAGAGATGTAACTAAAATTTATGCAAAAGGCAACATATCGACAACTTAATGTTGTTCTATCTTCCAAGGATAATATCTCATGGGGGAATTATGATTCACTCTCTCTCTCCTTTCAATTGAACGATTTTCATTTTGCTCTCTTTGGTTTCTAGATTGGCCTTTTTAAATGCATTTATATCAAGTCAAATGTGGCATTGCAGATTCAAGACGAGCGAAAATGAGTAACCAATTGATGAAAAAACATGAAACTTGTCTCCTCAATTAGTAATAGGAGTAACCAATTTATGAAATGCGCCAACATGAAACTTGTCTCTTCTTCCATTATCTAATGTGGTTTGTCGAGCCTAAGTTGGCTCGTATGGAACTCTAGCTATATTTTTATTACATGAAAGTCGAATGTGCCTATCTCATTTAGTCATGGATCCACGAATTTACATGAGCACGGACGACCACTAGACACCTCTTCAGTGGCTGCCCAATATAAGATAAAAAAAATTCTGATGGAGCTAGCACGAGCGGTCATAAGGGCTTGTCGGGTGCTTGCTCCGCTCTTAATCTCACTCTACAACTCTTAATTAATTCTTTGTGAATTAAAAAATGCTCATCATTACATATCAAATTTAAATTAAGAAACACATCATAATCAACCAAAATGTGACAACTCACCCCTTTCCTTCATCTCTCACCTGAATTATGCTAGGTGCTTCAAGGATTACATAATATGATGTGGAGGAAAAAGATTAGATGAAAAAGTTGATTGCGTTTTAAAGTGACAAATAGTAAATTATCACATAGCATTATGTAAATCTTGATATACACAAGCAAGACTCTTTTCTAAATAAATTCACCAATCCACCCCTATCAAAAGATATATTTACCCCTAGTACTTTACATGTCTTTTAGTATACTCTTGTGAATCATGAAGCTTTGTAAAATTCTAATGACATTACAATACACCACATTGTTTAAGAATAAAATAAATTTTTGCCTATCAACACACTATAAAAATCTCAAGTTTATGAGAATAATTAACCACTGCTTCACATCAAAAACAAAAAGAAAGGAGTTGCGTCTGAGTTAAACTTGAAGATGAAAGTCTTCTTTCGTTTCTCGAAGTTGAAATATGACCTCTCTCACCTAGTCGACAACATCGCTTACTATTCCTTCAGCGATTTCCTGCACATCTATAGGAGAAAAGGTCAGTGAGGAAGAAGTAAACAATGGAAGCTGCTTGTACCAAGAAATGCCGCATTTGTTTTAAAATAATTCATAGAATTCCATACTCACTACGTGTGTACAACTTCAATGCTCTTATCAATTGAGTAACCAAAGTTTAATCACTAGCCATGCTTGACATCCTTTAAATTAAAACTCTTTTTTACACCCATTTTCAATCACGCATTCACAAAATAAAATATTTTGCACGTAAATCCATTTTTTTTTTTACTTTTTAACCATACATTGTCCAAAATTTCACTATTCAAAACATTATTTTTTATAAATAATGGTCACCAACCAAGGGCTTAATTTTTCACCAAAAAATGCACTTTAATTTTTTTTAAAATATATTATGTTTTGTTATGCTTTTTTATGTATGTTTTATGAATTTGAAATGTCAGGACATAGTACGATGGACGAATTATTTTTTCTTTTTTCATTATTATAAGAAAAATAAGACAAATTTTAATTTGATTACTTATATGAAATTGAAACATAATGATAAGTTAAATATTTTGATTTTTATAGATAATTTTTAATCTCACGATCCAAATGCCACCTTAATTTTAAGTAATTTTGAAATAGTCGTATCATCTAATGCATCTATTAAATCTATTACTCTAGCCAATGAGATATATTACGAAGATACATTGTATCTATCGCATCGAAACTTATTTTTATTGAAAGAATAAGCTAGCTAATTTCATTTATGGGACAAAATAATCCTACTCCATGTTTGGTTCAATTTTTTAAAACTCGTTTTTTCTTAAAATTTATTTTCAGATACATATTTTATGGGACCTATAATTTTTATCAACTTTTTTCGGAATATATAGAAATGTAATTTTTAACCTAACCAAATAGGGGTATTAGCATACAAAAATTATGGCATAGACTTAGAAGTTGTACAACCATGGCCATGTGACAATGACCCATATGAGGTGCCATGCACATGCTGAGTAGACCTAATTTTGCATTCATTAGTGCTCATTGGAAGAAGAATATTGTGATTTTTTGAGCTCTAGAGGTGACAAATAGCTATTATTGGATTAATAATTGTGTAGCCAACAATATGATTAGGTTTCGATTTATTCTGAGTGTACACGATGACACCCATCCCACAGGGGGTGGGGCCCGTGATTATAAATTTTGCATTCATTACTGCTCATTGGAAAAATAATATTGTGAATCTTTTGGGCTCTAGGGGGTGACACTAGCTATTATTGGCTTAATAATTGTGTAGTCAACAATAAGATTAGATTTTGATTTATGATGAGGGTACACAATGACACCCCTCTCACGGCCACGGGGTAGGGCCCGCGATTATTTTTCATGGGCCCCACCCCTTGTGAGAGGGGATCGGTCGAGGTGTACGCCAGCACGACTCTTAGGTTTTGGGAAAAAAAAAAGTTGATTTAAAATCAACCATAGACAAGCCATGAAAATTATGCTAGCCTCAGTTTGTTTCTCATTTTTCACCCATAAAAATGGAAAATATGATCGTTATCCATCATATTAAGCCATCAATTTTGATTTCTATCTCTTGTGTGGGGCTCAATAACGATTTTATTTTTCATTCTTATTCTATAATAATGATAATCAAACAGGGCCATCATTCTCATTGTACAATAATGAGAATCAAAATATGACTGTTATCCATCACATCAAGCCATCATTCTCATTCTACAAGTTTTTCCATTATGGTTTTTGTTTCAATTATTTGGCAATGGAAAAGGGACTAGTTAATTATGAGCTTGTTTGAGTCCCGTTTTTATTGAATAATGCATTTTGGAATAGTAAATTAATGGAGAATGTATAGCTAAAAAATAAGGAAAGATTTTGGGTTTGCGTGTAATATTATTTTATTGAAAAATGTGTAGTTGAAAAGGAGAGAAAAATTGTATTTTGAAATGGCTATATGTTGTGTGGCTTTAGGGTTCTATTAATGAATCTTGCTACATGTACATCAAGAGTTAAATAATGGATTACACGATGTTACATGGTACTCTATCATTTATCAGTTTAAAACACAATCAACTTTTTTTATCAAATTTTTTCCCTCCACGCCATATTATGTAATCCATTATATACAAGTAAAAAATCCTTCATAAAAACTAGAAGTAACTTATCTTTTAATTATAAAAAATATGGTACCTACGTAAAAATGCACAACTATAAACTTTAGCCCTTGTTTGATCGCCCCCCCCCCGGTGAAAATACATTTTAGAATATTATTTTGTTGGAAAATACGTGTTTAAAAAGTAAAAAAAAAAAAATCGATTTCCAAACAAATAGCATAATTTTGTATACTAACTTTTCTAATTCTGCCACAATAGTCCATTAATTCTTCACTATTGTATAAAAAACGAACCGTTACCAAGATTGTGAAGCCAAGAAAATGGACTGGTGACCGTTGATACTCTGATGATCGTCAATTGGTATTACAAAGTAATTTTGGGGGATTGAGTGTGAGAAAGACAAGCAAGTAGAGATTTAACATCCCCCTCTCTTATGTACGCATAGTAAAAGTAAAGATTTATACAATCTCTTTCGTTTCCTCTTCGAACCAATGTTTCAAAAATCAGATTTGATGGATTTGTCGTTCGATTGGAAAAACTTAAAATTAGTCGACAAACAAATCCAATTGTACATTAAAAACCAAAAAATAAAAATAAAAATGATAATGTTTAAACCAAGCAAAGAATGGAAAACCGTCATTTTCATTCGATTCTAATTCGACTCTTTAACCCTCGATCCTTTTTAACTTCTTTAGACGAAAACTTATCCTCTTCCTCCATAGAAACCTTTCCTCCTCTTTCACTCTCTCCTCAATTCTCCCTCTATTTCTGTTTAGTTTCTTCTACAATGGCTGAATCACAACCAAAGCGCCAGAGAGGAGAATCCCATGAAGCCGATGACACAAACTCGAAGCGCAACAAATCATACGAAAACATACTCTCCATTCTTACTGATGAAGAAGATGAGCCAAACCCATACTTTTCAGCCATTTTCATAACCTTCCAGCAAGAGCTCTCTTCTTCATTTAGTTCTCCTCCGTGTCCATATGAGGAAGCTGGCCTGGAAAACATCCAAGCCACCGCCGCATTGGCCAACTGCAGTCTGCAGCCGAAGCTCTGCTGTGGTGCTAAAGAACTAGAACATGAAGAAGTAAAAGATGGTAACAGTGTTAAGAGTCATGCTCAGACGTCTTCTTGAAGCATCTGATGATGAGCTTGGAATTCCTAACCGAGTCGATGAGAAAATCAAATCTGAAGAAAATCGACCCTTCTGTGATGGGCCGTGGGAGCTTGAAGATGAGGCTGCCAACTACTATAATATGTTGCATTTGGACCTTCTCATCTAGTTTTAGGGTTAGAAGTGAGAAATAGTAAAACTAAGGAGTGTGAAGGGGAAATGTTAAAAGAATTGAGGGGGAAAGGGAGGAAAATTAAGGCATTTTTAGAATTTTCATTTTGGTGCTCTCATTTTTAATAAAATATCTTATGTTCCCTCTTTTCCAACCTAAAAAATATTCGGGTATCATGTTCGATTTTATATGCACATAAAGAAAAAACATACGGATAATGTTACACGAACATAACGGTGCACACAAGGGTTTACACCCCTATCATATGGAGGTGGCCCTCGTACAATTATTGTATGTGTGTCCCCATCATATGAGGGTGGTGTAAACTCTTATATACACTCGTACAAATATTATTTCCTAAAACATTATAATTATTTATAATCCCCAAACATTTACATGTATTTATAAATAAACAAACTACTATGTTGATTCCTTTTTAAGTTTCAATCTTAAGACCATACTCGATGGATTCTTCAAAATCCCCACACTCTAATTTTTCATAAGACGCTAGCGAAGTCTTACAAGCATTATTCTTCGATCCTGGTTCGCTGGGATTAGAACGATATCTAATAGTCTATTTTCACACTTCGATGTATTTCTTATAGTTTTAACCTCTATGTGGTTTTTGTGTAATAATTAAAAGGTGTTGGCATTGTCTTTCCTACTTGTTTTACTTGAATTTTTCTTTCGATTAGCATATTTTTGCTTTTCAAATGGAACGTTTGACTGCAATTTCCACAAATTCGAGTTAATAGTTATGCTAGAGTATCCAAATATCTATTGGATCATGCTATGTATACCTCCATAGGGATTTGACATAACGTGCCCCCAATAGGGGCCGGCCACGTGGCCATTGTCAAAGTTCACAGATAAAATTCCATCATGTAGATCCAGAAAAGTAGGGCCCACTTTGTGCTCTCAAAACAATATAGCAAGTTCCCAAATGCCAAGATAATATTCATACAGTGAATTTAATACAAAACCAACAAAAATATAGTTTATAGTAACATAACAAAAATCACATTAACGATATATGAAGACCATTGCAACGAAGGTTAAAACATCCTAATCTTTAATATCTCAAGACAGAAATCACTACAGTTTAGTTTATTTAAGACACTGCTACAAGAGCAAAGACAAACTAAGGATGCAGCCTCCTGGTATTACCATTAACCGCATAAACTACCGAGCTTTCACTCTTCATCATCTTCATCCCCATCACCACCGGAAGCCTTCTTTGCAGCTGCCTTCTGGTTCTTTCTCTTCACTCTACCAGGGCGGCCACCACCAAATGGGCTTGTAAGAGAGAAATCAATGTGCTTTTGAGAATCCACTCTTACCATAAAAGAGGGCACGTTGACAACTTGTCGACCAACCCTGCATTAGCAAATACAAATTCAATACATAGATGAAACACATTAGGAAAAATACCAATAGCAAAACAGTCGAGAATGATGGAGATGATCCAAAAGTTGGAGATTACTGAAAGTTCAAGCAAGATGGACACAAAACCACACGCTAGATGAAAGTAAGAAGAGACAAGAATTGGATTAAGATTGGACGTGAGCAATTAACATATATCAGCGGAACTGCACTAAAATCTACACAACCCATTCATCTCTTAAGTTGAACAGGCACTGATAGTATCCATAGCAAAAACTAACTCTAGATGCGTGCATGAAGAAAAGGGACCTCTATCAAGACGAATCATTTGCATGAGGTATATAACTAAAACTGAAAGATAACCTCTACTGCATCACTTAGAAGTTATTTGCCAACCACACATTTACTATCTACCGAGACATAAAAAGTTAAGACGAGATTCAGTGCAGACAATCTATAAGAAATATTAAATTCTTATACATACAAGATCAAAGAAATTGTACAAGAACCAAGAGAATATGAAGCTAACTTTTCCATAAAATATTAACCAAAGATTAGCACGCATACACAAAATTATTCGACTGCATAATGCTACTTCAAGTCTACGTCCAAATCTCACTGTTGTGTTGTTTAAGTACATACAAAATTGAAAGTTACGATGTTTATGATACACAAGGGAAAACCAGAATCAAATCGTATAACTTATCACACCTATAAGTATAGACAATTTAGTATATGCAAACAAACATCCATTTCTAAATGAAATTCGTCATCTAATGTGTACATCGACAATGTTTCCACTTCCAATAAATATATGATATAGAAGTCAAAATGAACAGCCTATGGTATGGGTGTGAAGCCAATCATTAAAACTAGCAATTGTCCGCACCTGATATGCCTTTGCCTGATGAGCACTCTGGCATGGTGGATTGACTTGGCCATACCTGCCTTAAACACAAGAGTCTGCAGGCGGCGCTCAAGGAAATTCTCTACTGTTAGAGCCAATACATAATCAAGCTTGTTCTGGCTCTCATCCAGCAGCCCATACCTGTTCATCCTCCTCAGAAGGGCTTCACCCTCAAAAATACGACGAGGATCCTTCTCGTCCAGAGTCAGAAGATTTCTAGCAGCATTTCTGATGCGGCTAAGTGCGTACTGAACCCTCCAGAGTTCCCTCTTACACCTAAGTCCATATTCTCCAACAAGTTTCAGCTCAGCATCTAGTCGCTCCTTCTCATAGGGACGTCGAGGCTTCTTAAAAGTCTTACCATCTGTAAATAACCATGCATATAACAGTTCAGTAAGCAATTTAACCATAGATATAGCTAACAATCAGAGTGCAGGCCAGGGGAACCCTTTCTTTCTCTATGAAAAATATAAGGCTTCAAGTTATTTTGGATCGGTACACTATTGCAAACTTCACATCAGAACTTGGGTGTTCAAATGAGTGAAATTATTTCATAAAAGTGCACATGCCCATAACGGGTTTCCATATAGACAATAAAAAATATATGTTACATGCTCTCATAAGCTTCACCTTTGACTTGGGTGAGCAAGTGAGTTAATTATCTCATAAAATTATCTTACGTATTCTGAATATACAATAAAATGATTGCCAAGCCTATCAGCTAAAAAATGTTTCAGTAGTTTCAACAAAGAATGAAGCAGCAGCAAAAATTTGTACTTTTTTGACAGCATATGATGTATCCTAATTTTCATACAATCTCAATTTTTCGGTAAACAAAAACAAAAATTTTCTTGATAGATTATAAAAAGATACATATAATAATAAAGAAAGCATTAAGATCACTAATAATGCAGTCCGTACTACTTAAAAGAAACATTACTTACATACATTCAAACTTGTAAACAGAAATCAGGAAAAAAAATCACAAAAACGGCACCAACAGGTATCGAACAGCTCAAAACGTGAGATGAAGCAAAAGCCTCAAAGATCAACAAGGTAGTAAACATCAAAATACACACTCCCATTTATAAATCACAGACATATGCGTATTGCTCTGTATAGACCATTAAATAACGAGTAAGATGCTTACAGTTGCGGTAAAAAGAGACGTGCACCATTGTTGTTGACCGACACTGACTCGATCTTCAATCCGGCTATCTCTTTCTGCTGAAGGCAACAGAAATTAGGGTTTCAGCTTTTAACCTTTGTGGCTATTTATATATTAGCTGTTTCAGGCCAAAGCCCTAATGGGCCTTAAAATTCAGTCAAAAGGGTGTTGAATTAATAATATTAGGCCCCCGTTTGAGCCACATTTTTCATCCTTAAAAATGAAAAATATGACCGTTATCCATCACATCAAACCATCAATTTTGAATTTCTATCTCTTGTGTGGGACCCAATAACGACTATATTTTTCATTCTCATTCTAAAAAAAGGTGGCTCAAACGAGGCCTAGGCTTCAGTCCAATAGTTATTACTTATTATTTTTCAAATTAAAAAAGGAGAAATTTCAGCGCAGGTCCCAAACCTTTCAATTTTCTGAAGATTACACCTTAACGTTTTATTATTGCTGCTGCAGTCCCAAATCTTTCATTTTAATTTCGGTGAAGTCCATTGGACAGATTCAATCCACTATTCATTTAGTCAACCCTCAAATTCACAAATTAATTGAGGGGGTAAATTGGAATATTTACAATTTCTATAAAAAAAAACCAATTAAAATAATTGAATCAAAAATATATAGAAAAGGAAAAAAAATTTATCTTCTCCAAAGCCCCCACCCATCACTTCCGATCACCACCCATCCAAGCGTCACCGAACCATCTAACCACTCTGGAATAAATTATAGGATCAAAAGACACATAAGTGATGTTGAGTGCATAAACCTTAACCTTTGTCCAGACGTGATTAGCAGATGAAAACATATTTGCAATTCCTAAACATGTCAATCTCAAATAAACCTTTAATTCATCAAAATTCTCGATTCTCAATTACTAATTCAAGTGAATTAAGTGTGTAGATTGAACAATTCACCTACCCAATGGTGGTCGAGGCGGTTGTGTTGGTGCCACTCTGATGGTGGTCGATTTTCTCATCTAACTTGGTTTTTGATTTTGGGGGTAGGAGTGGGGTGTGGGGTGGAGACTTTGGGGGAGATTTTCCAAACTAGCCCGTTGACTTAGTCTATTTAAGTTTTTTGTGAAAAATTCTATTTTACCCTTAATGAAATGAATTTCTTTATTACAAGACATGTCATTATTTTAAAGCGAGTTTTGGTGTTCTGTATTTCTTATATTCTGAATTTTAATATATAAATCCATCATTTGATCTAATAAATTAGTATAATATGCTTTTTTGTTCATATTCTTTTATGAGTTTATTATATTTTTCAGACATTTTATCTATATTTTCTAGTTGGGATCTAATACTTCCTATTTTTTCTAATATCCTTTCTAACAAATCGTCTAATCCTTTAACTGTATATCCTGGCATGATTGAATACTATTATAATGAAAATTGTCATAGTATTATAAAATAATGATATAAACATTATGGTAAACAATAATTCAAACATAATGAATAATCATAAATATTAATGATCTCTGCGATTCTCTAAGATCTTAAAAGAATTCTTTTAGAATTTGACAAGAAATAGTAGTTCTACCTTAATTTTGATCTGGATCTTTATTCTTATAATCGAGTGACCTTCAGACTCTGGATATGCAAAATGTTCCCTTCAACGGCCTCTTGCCTTAACGGGATCTTTGCTATTTCAGCATCTTACCTTCACTGTATCGTTTCCAATGACAAATCCCTAGACTTAGATTAAAGAAAACTATCTTGGTTGTTAAAATAAGAAAGAAGTTTCTCCTTAAATCTATCAAGAATCTATGAGAATAGAAATCTAAAAACTCATTCTTCTATGAAAAAAATGGAATATTATTAACATTCTGAAATTGGTACAATGATTATATCAAAAGACATAAATGTTTTGGCTTTTTTCACAGTCTGAGAGCTTAAGTATTTTCTAACTCATTTTGCCTCTATCTTAACCGAAATGCTTCTATTTATACAACTACATGAGGCTTGATTCTTAGCCTCTTACATCATTCTTTATCTCATACTCCACTAATGAAATTATATTATTCTAACAGTATATCCATTACATAATTGCAATTCTATTATTGCTTCCAGCTGTCCACTTTTCTTTCACACCTTCTTTTCCTCTATTGTCTTCATATGGGGTTTGCAAGATTCTTCAATAATGCTTGACATCTTTTTTATAGTGTTGAGACATCTTTTCTATTTTTTTCTTCCTTTATATCTTTGTCTTCTTTTCATTTGGGTAGCATGTGGGGCATTCCCTTAATTGGCATGATTCCAGTATAGTTGATGGACTTCCATTAATCTAATGGATATCAAATTTTTGGATATATTCTTTTAAAATTTCAAAATTTTCTTTTCCATTGTTTGTTAAAAGTGTCCATCCTTCATATTGGCAGGGGCGTGTGAATTTTTTCTCATATAAGTTCTTTGCAATGTTGCAAAGAACATTCATCCATAGAACTCTTCGAGATTTTATCTATGATTTATTGATATTTGGCAATGACTTTTTATTTCTGCTGACTTCTATTTGGAAATTTCTTCCAACATATCCAACCGCGATTATATGTTCAGCAGGGTAAAATACAATTCCATCAAATTCAGGACTGATTGAATAAAATTTGATGTATACCAATCTTCCCTGAGCAAATCTTGATATTTCAGATTTGAATATGTCATCAAAATTTTCAATTTTGTTTAGATCTCTTCCAGGATATAAGAGATATAAGAATCTACAATTTGTTGCTGATTTGACCATAAAAGGGTTTGCATCATTAGTAATAATCAATCTTGGGTAAACGTGATCTCCAAAAGAGATGAAATATGAATAATTTCCTTCCAGTTCATAAACTATTTTGGCAAATGATCTATATTCTTGTTTATTTTTTGATAAATGAGTGTCATCTTCTTCATCAGCTCTTATTATGCTATTCTTTGTATGTTCATCATTATTTTTCATGATCACCTTTCGGGGACTTGGTGTATCTCTTTTGATTTTATTGGGTCCATTGCTGCTCCCTTGCTGTGTACCTGTATGTATTTTTTGTATTTCCTGTTTGGTATTTAATGACTCGAATTGTGAACCAATATCATCAGTTCTGTCACTCAATTCATTGGTATATTTGGAATGAGAAATTGAGATTTCTTTCAACAATTTTCTATTTTGCTGAAGTAATTTCGCCATTTGTTCAATTCCTTCTTTGATATCTTCATATTCTTCTTTGAGGAATTCCATTCGTCGTTTGACATCTATCAATATATTTTTGATATCATCCATTTCCAAATTCAATATTTTTGCTTAAGAAATCAACAAGATAATTGTTAATACCTTTAATATGGATAATATCAAAATTATAAAATAACAAATATGCTTGCCATCTGTGCAATCTTCTATATTGATGTTTCATTGGAAGTTCATTCTTAATTAATCCTGTAACATTAGAATTGTCAGTTTTAACAATAGACTTTTTAGATAATAAGAATAATGAAAGCTTTTTTATTTCTCTAATAATTGCTAGCAATTCTTTTTCATGAGTTGTATAATTTATTTTTGCTTGGTTAAAAGTTCCACTTGAATATCTGCAAATCTCATTTAAATCTGTTTTTAGTATGGTTGCCCAATACATATCAGAAGTATCAGTATTAACAACCAAATTATCTTTTTCATCCGACAATCTTAATTTTGATAAATTTTTACATTCTTCTTTTAATAGTTTAACTATTTTTGTATGTTCTTCACTCTATCCTTTAGTATTTATTTTTCTAATTAAAACTTGTATTTTATGTCTATTTTTTTTGAAAGATTTTCAATAAATATTTCTGCATAGTTTAAACATCCTAATAACTTTTGTATTTGTTCTTTTGATTCTAATTTATTTGGAGAACTTTCTATCTTTTTGGATATATGAGTTTACAATTTTATTTATTTTTTTATCTATTGATAATCCAAGAAAATCAATTTCTTGTTTTTCTATAACATCGTTCTTTTTTGAAAGAACAATTCCTTCTTTTTTGCATTCATTTATTAATTGAATCAAATGATTTCTATGTTCTTCTTTAGTGTTAGAACATATTAATATATCATCAACATATACAATTAAAAATTCATTAAATTATTTAAATATATTATCTATTTTTCTTTGATATATTTGTGTTGCATTTTTTAGTCTAAAAGATATTACTAACCATTCATATTTACCTTAAAGTGTACTAAATGCAGTATATTGTATACTATCTTCTTCCATCCTAACTTGCCAAAACCTGATTTACAATCAAATTTAGAATAATATTGTTTTCTTTTTGCAAGGCTTATTAGAACTTCTTTATTTGGTAAAAAGTATCCAACAAATTTAGTATATTTGTTTAATTCTTTATAGTTGATTACCATTCTGACTTTTCCTCTAACTTGCTCAGAATGTTTCATAACCATAAAAGCTAGACTACTATGGGGTCCATTACTAGATCTAATAAGTTTTTGTTCTAGTAGTTCTTTTATTTGAGTTTTGAATTCTCATGTATCTTGTATAGTATAATTTATTGGTTTAACTCTAATTATAACATTCTCTGTTAGTTCTATTTTAGCTTTAGGATGGTATGGTTTCCAAAATAATAATGGATTTTCTCCACATATTTTTTCTATTTGTTCTATGATTTCTTCTATCTATCACTACGCTGGATTGGCTGAACTCTATAATGTCTAAATTTCCTTGAATTTTTTATATAAGTGTGCACATTGTGTTTGTAACATTATCATATAATTATTTTGTTTATAATATTGAAATTGTTGTATAAAGTCATTTCCTAATAATATATCACATTCTAATTTATTATAACTATATATTTTGTTTATTATGACTTGTTTACTTTCAAGTATTATAATGACTTTATCAGCACTATTATTTATTTGTGTACTTTCTTATGTTACTCATGTTATCTTTATTTTACTATTTTCATTCCATGACTTTATTAAGAAGTTTTTAAATATTGTTATATAACTTCATGTATCTATTACTGCACAAGTTGTTATATTTGTTTCTACTATAGTAGCTTGTATATATACAGTTAATGGATAACTTATTTGGTTATTCATTTATCTTTTTTTTTCGCATAATATGGTTTGACCATTATGTATTATATATAATTCTTCTCTTTTTATAATATAATCTTCTAATCCATTTAGAAAACGCATTCCTAATAATATATGAGGATCTGTATTCATACTATTATCTATATAACATGGTACTACAATATTAATTCCTCATATTTTTATTGGTACATTTGTTTCTAATTCTGTTGTATATATTTGTCCATCAAAATTTACATATCTATATGATTCAATCTTATGAATCGTTAGTCCTTTATTTCTAATCGAAACTATATGACATTTACTTGCTTCTATATCTATTAGTATATTTGGTCTTTCAATATATTCTCTTCCATTATAATATTCTCTTTTTATCATCATATTTCCAACATTTATATGAAACTTAATTTCTTGTATATTACTAGTTTCTTCTAACCGTTTTCTAGGTAATCTAAGGCTTGTTGATCTTTTAATTAATCTTTCATCTGTAAACATTATTTTATCAGAATAATCATCTTCTTTATCTTCTGTTATTTCAAGTTTATCCTTGATTATGCTTAGTTCATATTCTTTAGGAATTAAATTTATTTGTTTGTTTGGTTCTATTATTTTACGAATATATTTACATTCATTATGGACTTCTATGTATGGTTTTTAGAGTATATATTTTCATAATTGGAGTTAGTAAATGTGTACAAAGCTCTATATTCTATAGTCACAATTCTGTCTCATGGTTCCATTATATCATTCATATATAGCTTGAAATGTAGTCCTAAGATTTCATCGAATTTTTTGTCTTTTATTGAGACATAATATTTTGGGTAACAAGTAAATATTAATTTTTGGTATGCTAAGTTTCTTTCTATAGGTTCTAAATGATCATCTTTTAAATTTATTATTATTCCATCATGTAAACTTATAGTCAAAGACGAATCTATTCCTTTTCTAAATTAGGATTTAAACATTATTTGTATTTCTGCTAGATAAACATATTGGATTTTTCTTCTATTTTTTATTAATTTTTGTTAATAATTCATCTACTGTATTTTTTGTTAAAATATTTAATTTATGTGTTCATTGAGTTGTTCTAACATTATAACTTTTTCAATTTTATTATATTCATTTATTATTATTCTTTCTCTTTTCTATATTCTATCTAAAACTTTCCATTTTTCTATTTTTAAATCTAAAAATAACTTTTGCATTTTCATGAATTTGTTATTATCAAATGTTACTTTTAATCCTCAACCTTCTATTCCTTCATATTCTCGTTTATCTATATTGTCACTTTTTATTTCTTCAATTTCTCTATTCAGATTCAGATTCATTTTTTTCTGAATCTGTTTTACTTATATATACTTTTTGATCATAATATTGTTTAATATCTGATACTTCACTCAATCAATTTCTATTTTTAAATATTCTTTTTGTAATATTTTAACTTTTTTCTTATTACAATCAGGGCTCATATGTCATATTTTTCCACAATTTCAACATTTGCATTGCTTTTATCTTATTTATAGGGTTTATTTTTCTGTTGTCTATTTGGATTATATTTCTTTTTATAATATTTTCTTATAGGTTTTAAGTATTTTTTCTTAAAATTTATAAAATTTTTATTTTTGAATTTTCTCTTAATAATTTTACTTTCAGGATTACATTCTCATTGTGTAAGTTTTTTCACATCTTCACAACATATCTTAATTAATTTTTCTGATTTTTTCATCAATTATCTTTGTTGACATATATATGCAAGTCTTTCAAATAAAAATTTTATTTTTAATCCTAAAGATCTAGGTGCTTCAAGATTTTCTTTAATATATTTCTCAAATTCTATTCTGAAATATATTCCCCATGAACCTAGTAACTTATTATAGTGCATATTTTTATATACATCTTGATTTTCACTACTATAAAATTGGATATAGTAATATTCTTTAAACTCGCACATATATTCTTTAATTTTACACATATCATATATTGTTAGGTTTATTAATTTTATCATAGCATTTTCTTTTTCTTTTATTGTTTCTCCATCAAATTTTTTTATCCAATCTTCTCTTAAAAACTCATCTGAAATATAGTTTACTAATCTTTATATGCCTTCTCTATCTGATTTTATTATTTCTGTTTGTATATTTCTTTTTATTAGTGTCTTTGTATCATTATTTATTCATTCCCATCAATTCCTAACATTTCCTTCAAAAGATACTACTAAAAAGTCTATTATTCTTTCAATACTTTCTCATGTATCATCTTTATTATATAAAAAGAATAATATCATTGAATTTGCCCAAGTTACTAAGGGTTTCTTAATATCTATTTTACAATCTAAATCTAATTTTGCTCCTCCATGATTAACGAGTTTATCATAATTATCATCTGATTCAAACTTATTACTATATTTGTTTCCTCTTGGTGATTGTCTATTTTTTATCTTGTCATAATATTGTCTATATAGTTTAATGTATATATGTGCATAACTTTCATTTGGATCTAGTATTTCTTGCTTTTTATAAGATTATGATATATTTGGCCCTCATCCAGTATTCATTAAAACTTGATATTCATCTAAATTTTCTAAACTTAATTGATCAAAATTTTCTATAAGTAAATCTAATTCTTCACTCATCTTTGTTTTATTTATCCCGATTGTCTATAATTTCTAATTTTTCTAGTGCTTTTTCTTTAGATTTTTCCATTTTTCTTCTTCTTCTATTATTTTTGGTAATTTTTTTTTTTCCTAAATTCATCATCCGTACTACCTTTTTCTATTATTATATTTTCTTGTTCAACATGTTTTTTTTTCATATTCTAAACATTTCTTTTTCTATGAATTTTTTTGTCTATTATCTTATCTTTTCCTTTATTATTTTCTTTTAATTTTCTCATTTCAAGTTTTAAAATATTAATATCGTTTCTAACTTCTTTTATTTCATTATTTATGTTTTGAATATTGTCTATTAATATTTTTAATTCTTCTATATACCCACATATTGACATTTTTAATGATTTGTCATCTTTTCTTTGATTGACTTAAATAATATGTTCTACATTCATCATCTTTACAATCTTTTATTATCATTTCATACTTTTGTTTTGCTAATTCATCATGTGTTAATTTTTTCATTTTTTTAAAAATAACTTGCTCTTACTTTATGTTTCTCTTGTTTTTTAATATTTGTTCTTCTTGTATCTTTGTTATTTTTCTAGACTTTAAGAGTTCATCTAATATTTGTTGATTCATTTCTCTTACTCTTGCTAATTTTTTTTTATCTAAAATTTCTTATATTTCCATTAATTTAGTTATCTGAAAAGCTGTTTTATTTTGTCTTTTATAAATCGTTTAGGGTGATTCATATGTTTCTATATACTCATTTAATTTGTATTTAATGGTATTTGATTTTCTTATTTTTCTTTATAATATAAATTGATCTCTTCATTTTCAAAATTTTCCATTATTTTCTCATATATATATTTTTCTTTTAATGATTCTATTATTAATCTATGTAATATTTGTGCTTTAATTTCTCTATGTAATTTTCTAAGTACTCTCAATATTATTATTTTTAACTTATTGGGTATAGGTTCTAAGAATATATAATCTCCTCTTTCTGATTCTAATTTATAATAATTATCTATTTTTATAATTCTGATTTTACTATTATTCATAATTTTTACAATATAACATAATTTCTTCTTTTTCAAGTTCTATAATATTTTTTTTCATATATATTATTGTTTTTAGTTTCTTAGGAGTTGGTTCTAAAAATATATAACTTCTTTTTTCTTCTTCTATTTTATAATACCAATCTGTTTTTGTAATTGTAATATCCATGATCTCTATGGCTCTAATACCAAAATACGGGGGGTGCTACTTTGAGCGAACAAAAATCAAATAAATCTTAAAATCTAATATATTTTAAACAGTCGTATAGTCTATATATTTCTTCAATTTATCAAGATTCAATCTATTATTAGTTATAGATATCTAATATCTTAAAGTTAAATCATACCTTAATTTCTTATATTCTTGTGGTAATCTATTTGTGATAGGTCTCCTCATTTATATGTTTTTAATTAAATCTTCAAAATCTAATAATGTTTGAGAATTTAATATCAAGATATGTTATTATATCTATACTTGGTTCAAAATGTATATTATATTTTGAGATATTTTTTATTCTTTTTCTTAATTTATCTATAATATCCTGTACATCTTTTATTATAGATCTTACAATTCCTCTAGCAAATTTTTCTATTAGGTTTTCTTTGAAACATTTTAATATTTTTTGAAATGCAAACAATTGTTCTTGATATCCTATCTTATCAATTTCATTTTCGAATTCAATTTCATTTTTATTTTTTTCAATTTCTTTAATTTTATATGGACCTCTTTTAGTTCTAGGTCTTTTCATTTTATAATTATTATTGATCATAATTAAGTAGTTTGAGAAAATATTATAACTCTGAGATTAAAATAAATCTTTTAGGACTTAATTGTTATTTTTTGTTATACTATGATAACTTTAGTTTTAAATTTTATATTTGAGGTTATTTTTGGCAGTTTACTACCTTTGAACGGTCAAAGGCCATTTTTGAAAGGCTATCCTTCAATTTGGGCTATTTTCAATAATTTCACAGACTTTGGATGATTTTTTATTTAATTTTTTTACTATAGAAATTGTAAATATTCCATTTTGCCCCTCAATTATTTTGTCAATTTGAGTCAAACATCCAACTTGAGGGTTGACTAATGGAATAGTGAATGGAATTTGTCCAATGGACTTCAGCTGCGATTAAAGCGAAAGGTTTGGGACTGCGGCCTCAAACATAAAAGGTTAAGATGTAGTCTGTAGTAAATTGAAAGGCCTGGGACGTCCACTCCAATTTTCTCAAAAAAAAAAAAAAGAAAAAAGGGAAAAAGAAGATTAAGAATAATTGCAAATGGCCCCAATTTACAAACTCGCCATCGTTCTCAGAAAACCCAGTCGAAACATCGCCTATGCCTTACGTACATTCTCCACCAAACGACCAACCAATAAACACAAAATTGCGCCTCCCAGGACATAGCTCAGTGGTGCAAATGACAAGAGTGAGGTAGTCTCAACCGAGTTGGCAATGTTTGGAATTTGATTCTTTGTAGGCATCAGTATGACATCTCTTGTACCCCAACCTGCTGAGGCACATCCTGCGATTTACCTCCTCCACGATGCTCTAGGGGCGGGGCGGGGCGGGGCGGGGCGGTGAGGGTGCTCAAAGTTGGGTTCAACCTTTTTTTTTAAATAAACACAAAATGGGAGACGACTAATGGAACGACATGGGAAACGGCGTGGCTCCCAGACGATAACTTTGGCAAGTCCTCACCTGTAGGTCCCTGGGAATCCAATGTCACCTTTTCGCTCTCCATCGCAACTGTTGCTGCCTCCACCGGAAATGCTTATCAAGGAGAAGAAATTGACTCCGCGACCAAGGCGTTTGTGGAGGACATGAACGAGAATTGGGACCAGAGGAAGGGCAAAACGGTAAAGGAAGAGAAAGAATGTTGAATCCTCTGCACTATTTTCATCTTCATCGTCGCTTTATAACTTGGAGAATATTAAGCTGGATTACCGATTGAAGAAGCAGAAGATACGCGGGGGCTATGGATGAAGGATATTAAGAAAATGGAGGAGCCAAAATTGGGGGACTCTATTTCCGTTGATGGAGATAATATAGAGAAATAGCTCGATTGCTGCTCTGAGTAAGCACTTCATTCCTTCGCTTTTAACATGCGGATTGAGTTTTCCACCATAATTTATTCAGTGTTCTTATCCATAGTATTCCAAGCATGATTTCTTTTCCAAGGTGCAATGGTGCTGCAATATTAACTGGTCTTGTGTGAATTTATGAACATCGACTTGATTATATATTATCGATGTTGATATGTTAATTAATAACCTGACTTATGTTATTTGAATGCAAATTGCCATGTGTAATAATAAAAGACAAGTTAATATTAATATGCTATGTTTTTTGGAGTTTGCTAGGGTGGAATTTATTCAAATTAATTGCTGTTTGTTGGTGCATTTGTATATATTAAGCCTGAGCATGTACTTGTCCTGATGCTCTGCATGTATCAGCTATGTTTGATTTGGTTCTGTTGTGCCATCACCAGGCAAAGACTCCAGCACCATATGGAATGACCTCATGAACGGAATCTATTTTGAATATGTCGGCTCCGGATGTGCACTTCATGGGAATAAATAGCATTCCATGATGAGCTAACTGGTTGATTGTTAGATCAAGACATGTAGATAGGTAGTCAGTTGTTCCTATGGAACTAGTAGGAAGCGCTGCTATGGAACTAACATAATAAGATAAGAGTGAAAACTGCAACCTATATATATGCTGCTATTATCTCTTTTTAGGCGGCAATAGCTCTTTGACTTATCTCTTTCTTTATCATCTTCCCAGGCTTCTAAAAGGTAAGAGATCAAGATAGAAGTTTGGAGGTGGGGGATTCTGAGAACACCTTGTTAAATAACCTTTTTGGGTTCATCAGTGCAGGATATTTGATTCAGCAAACAGTTATTCGGAATTTCGGACAATTCAAAAATTCTGATTACTGATTTTAAGAACAAACCTGATGGTTGGGAAACAACATCAAAAACTCCAGATGGCAATATCTGGGAGATGTTACAGAGGGAAGAAGATATCCTGCTCAAAGAATTTGAGCGCTGTATTGCATTCAAGTTCCAAACATAGGATGAATTCCACTTTCGATTTAACTCTAGAAATAGCCTAGTTGCCTATTGGGGTGTGTTGAAAGAACTCAACATCCGGAGCTCTGGTGGTAATGCACCTTTGAAGTCTCATTATTATTTCATGCTTGACATTGTGTGCTTACCTGTTGATAAGCATATTCAGAAAAGAAAACCCTGAAATTGATGGGGGTAGAAATGTAAATTATGGTATTGCTTTCATTCAGACTTCAGGTTCAGGGTCTTGCAAAATTTTGCGGTTGATTGCACTTTTCTCGTTGATGATTTTGTAACGCCAATGCACGTGTTAGATATTTGGAGGTCTCCCGATGAACAATTTTTTTTCTTACAGGTTTGACATTGTTTATGTCCACTCGTTTTCATTCTTTATAATCTTTCTGAAACTACTTAGATTGTTGTATTCGGATAGCTAGTTTTATATAGACTCGTATATTTAGCCGAAGAAGGCCTATTGACGGGTCAAAGTACATGATAAGAGGAAATTGGACCAAAAGCAAAGAGAAGCAAGGGCAGTGTGTCAAGGCTGCCTAGTGTATCAGATGAATCAACTCCACCAATTACTAGCAATTTCCACTGCCAGAGGGGAAGATGAAACTTTTTCTGCTTTTATTTTGTAGAGGGAGCCTCATCCTGTTGTAATTACTATTAGCATGTAAACATTTTCATTTTTCCTCTGATATAATCATGAAGAAAATTGGACACTTTCTTTTTTTCCCCTCCATTCAAAGATTATTTTTGCATTAATTTTGTTCTTAGTTCTAACAATTTTGAATTATTAAATATATGATATAAAGTATTTGCCCATTGGGCACTGTTGTGGATGAAACAGAACAATGAAGTATCATAAAAATATATCAAGTTTTGCATACACAATCGGCACCAAATTGAACTAACATGCACTTATTGTAGATACAAGTGATTCGTGGATAAAGACTAATTATTGTCTGAAGTTCATTTTCTCAAACAAACGCCTAAAAGGACACTGAAGAATAGTAACCTATAACAAGAATTCCCAAATATCCAGCATAATTATCATCAAATTTTGAGACCTAACCCACTAAAATATTTTCAAGGGCCCCAACAGGAAATAAAAGACGCACCATTGGGATAATTAGAGATTTGTGTTTGCGGGCATCATTCCACAACTTATCAAGCAACGGGACCAAATAAGCTCCAATCATTCACCTTAAAACTAGAAACAGCAAGTTTGAACACTTCAGCCATTGGCATACATCCAGCTTGTGCAGCAGGTACAGCCAAACCAGCCCCAACTGTGCTAGCACTTTCGCTCAAAGGACTACAAGAACAGAAACAATGATGAAAGAATATATTAGGTGCATCTCAACTAGTCAATCTGACAAAAATTGATTAGAGATCCTTAGTAGTAATACATCATTCTTATCTTTCCTTCTGGGGCGCGGGGGGGGGGGGGGGGGGGGGGGGGGGGTGGGGGCATGAAAAGAAACACAGATGCAGAACCAATAAAGAAAAAGTAATGTTTTTCCATTTTGCATGGGAAGATTTCATATGTGCAGCAAAGAAATAAACAGAGTGATTATTTGATAAGAATTGGCAGATGAAAGTTTTTGCCACTTACTTTATCAACATAGGCTCATATGCAGTGATCAGAACATCTGTCCCAACTTCCTTAAGACGCAAATTAGCCAAATAGACCTGGAGAAACCAACATTTTAGATTGCACAAAACAGCTTAAATATATCCCCCACCAACATCCTTTCTATCTTCTCTCTTTCAGTCGCTCCCTCACCATTTTTCTCCATGCATCCCAGTAGGCACCCATACATACATATATGCATGCACAAATACATACAGAAAACATCTCTCCACATTCTTTCAGTTGACAAAAAGACATACTGCAATCAGTCCATCTATTCAATCAGAATCCCCACATGGCCTGACCCTATTTGGTCCCCTGAATATATAAGTGCTTTAAAGAAGAGAAAAGAAATTTACCTTCACGATATTTTGCGCTTCCCTTCCTTGTCTTCCCTTGGATATGCCCTACAAAGGATGTACATCAATTAGCAAAAGAATATAGACATTGCCCACATTACAGATTGGTCAATGAAGGTATTGACTGAGATGGGGAAATGTTGGACTTTACAACAGTAAGATCTTGTCATGGCCTCAACTCATTTATTGTAATAACTACAATGGTTGAAAGTTTTACAAATCTTAGTATTCAAGGCAGAACCTTAATTACAGTTAATGTTGTGTGAATCATTGTTCCATCCCAATTACTTGTCCTTTCCAGAAGTATCCGTTATAATCACAATAAATACATTTGTGAGGAATGCATGCTCTTTAAGCAAAGATTTGAGATAATCGTTAAAATAAAAATAAAAAATTCAATAATTTTCATTTTCATTAAAAGGAGAAGGAAAAAAAGAGCATGGATACAGTTTTTTGTGGAAGTTGGTGAAAAGAGTCAAGTTGGAGACCTAACATTACTCTCTCATATTTCACATCAAATACATAATAGGAACATGCAAGGAGTTCTAACATGCTTTCCCAATTACCCTATGGCACACTGCTTACTGTGCTGTTGCTTGCAACCAAGCTAAAGTTAACAAAACAAAAGTCAAAATTAAAAAGCCCGAAGTATGTTCCCCCTATATAAATATGATTCTAAATATTGCATACCATTTGCCCAGTAGCAGTTGTAACAACAGCAGGTATGTTTCTGTATTGCAACCCATCAGCCTGGAATACCCCTGACTGCTCAAGTACCTGAAAATATGAAATTCTCAGCTCATTATAATGGATTTACTGTCCCATATTGCTCAATACCATTAATAGAAAAAGTTAAGACAAAAGGTTAGGCAGCAGAACCTATGAAAGCATGATGTGGGAATTCAAAGTTTTACATTTTTATAAACAGTTCTTGCTGTACAGATTATTAACAAAAACTTCGTAAAGTATAGGTTGCTTCACTACAACTGGACAAGAGGTTCAATAAGCAGGTGAAAGATTGAACCATGTAAAACCTTTGCAATAACATTGATCCACTGAATAAGATACGGTATTACAAGACTTTTCCATTAACCCCTCTACGAAACTCTAAGACCTTGTACTGCTTATAAGAAAATCCAAAAAAGGTATGCTTTTGGCGATTTGTTCATATTTAAGAAATCCCAGTAAGGGAAAATGTGTTCTAGTCGTTAATGCTAGTGGAACTCCCACCGCCCTCTCAACCATCAAAGTTACAGCCACACCAGGTCGACCACAATTCTATGGTTGCAGATTGAGGAAAGTAATTAACCTATCTCTAGAAAATTGTTACCTATGTAATCGAAATGAGTCTAACAGCACAGAATTCAAGATTCATTTAATTATCACAGTTCAATACATAGTCGGTAGCTAGCTCCATAATTTGTGATTGATCAATCACGATTCAATAATACCACCTGGTGACTTCAAATTCAGTGACAAAAATGAAAGAGTCCGATTTTACCATAGTTCCCTCGGCATCTTGTTCATTGGCAAGATCTTGAAGAAACCAAGTTGCACTGCCCTGATCCGGCACGTCAACCTTCAAGTCCAGGAGTTCAAATATCAAGCTCTCGTCGCGTGCGGGGTCCACAAATACCTCCTAAAACACCACCGTTGGACAAACAAGACAATCAAAAGGCAAATCATCATTGCATCGCCAAAAACATGAAAAAAAAAAAAAAAACAAAAACAAAAAAAATCGATAATCTTCATTAATTATTAACTAACCTGATGATCAGGAACTTGACGAATAGTACTCACATCCTTTCAGCACAAGAACAAATTCATCAGTAACGTTATTTTCATTATACCAACAAATTAAAGGAAAAACGAAAGAAATTACCAACCTGGAAACGGAGGGGGAAAGTACTGGTGATAGAGCCACCAAATATTGCGCGTTGGGAGGTAAAATCTTCAGGCATTTTGATTTTTTTAGCAAAATCCGATAATTACAGCAAATTCTTTGAAAAATTGTGAAGGAAACTGGTAGAGGAGTCTGGGGGGTTTGGGGTTTATAGCTTACACAGTTTACGTGTCGCTTAACTTTGACGCTGCTAGATGATGACGCAGGTCGGGTCGAATTGAAACCCAACCGTAGACAAAACTCAAAAATAGCACTAGAATGAAAATTTAAAATAAACTAACCGTTCGCAACCTGGCAGCTGATTAGCTGAATTGTCAACTCTCTGTGAGAAGTTCCGATCATATTATTTTGGGAAACATAGCGGTCGGAGATTGTCCATTTATGAGCACAGCTGATCAGAGATCAACCTTTAGAAATGACCAAAAGTATGAGCTGAATGAACAATGCTGTGACTGTCTTAGCTATAAGGAGATTAAACAGGCTACCGAAATTCTAACTAAGAAATTTTAGAAAATATTCAAATCTATGAAATAAAAGTATGCTTCGTTTCTAACTAAGAAATAAGATTTAAAATTTCAAAACTCATATATTAATTAAATTTTATTTATGAAATAACTAATTAAAAATATATTTTATTAATCAAATATATTAAAGTCACAAATCTATACAATTTTTTTTCAGAAATTATCGAATTAATTAATCACAAATTAAAAATTTTATAGGTCACAAATTATGTTTCGATCACAAATCAAACATTTTATTGGTTACAAATCACAAATTTTATAAGTCATGACTTATTTCATGATTACAACTTATCAATGATCTGTTTGGACTAGATTAAAATCTGATTTTAATCTAAGTTAAAATCAAACAATCAATATTAACCACATCTTTCATGTGTCCCATATCTTTCAATCACACATTTCAAAAACTTCTATCACAATTCACTAAAAATATAATTTTAATATCCACCAAACTCTCTCCAAATTTAATGGTCACAAGTTATTTCTCAGTCACAATTTAATAAATTGTGAGTCCCGATCACATTTTTAGGTTATTGGTCACAAACACAAACACACCCCACACCACAACCATCGCACCATCACACCACCGCTACATCACCGGCAACACCATCACCTTCGCAACCAACATCACCACCACCACCACTTAAACAACATAAAAAAACCAGATCCAAAATTATCACAGTCATACTACCATCACGATTGCCATGTCACCACCATCACCTGTACAAAAAATCACAACTATCATCTCCACTATATCCATTTGCACCACATCACAACCACCCCCACCCCTCTCTGCCACCAAAAAATTTCCAAATCGTCGCTACCATGACCTCTACAAATCCACTACAACCACAAATTCATGACACCCCACCACAACCACCCCATCGTCCGACCTCCACAAATCCACAACGTCGCAATCACCAAGGCGGTATGGTGATGCTTGCAGCACCGCCATGTGCGCAAATACAAAAAATCCCCAAAAGTGCGATGTTGCGCCTTTTGTGAAGATGACTCCAAGAAGAAGCAGAGGGACAAGCAATTGAAACACCATATGATGATGAATTAGTGCCATCTACTCTATTATAGTCCATTGAGCGTGGTTCTGTCGCCAGAGTTCTTACCCAGTTGGAGATTTCGAGCTAATTAAAAGTGACTTGTTGCTATTTAATTAATAGTTTATTAATTCCGCATAATCACCTATTCACCTTCATCAAGGTGTAATTTGGGTCGAACCTCGTAATTTTAGATTTTACTTATAAACAATTTTATATGTATAATTAAAATTGGGAGCTACTATTTTGATCCACAGTTATTTTATATCTATCTTACTCTATTATTATCCATATTAAAATTTTAAAAAATTACTATTTTCATCCACGTCACATTCTAATATTGTCCTTTCTGAATTCAATAATAAAAACACTACACATCCACACAAATTTTAACTATCCTTATTACAATTTCAAAATACTATATTGATAATCGTTAGACATAACATCAACTTTTTCACAATTTAATAATTAATTATATAGACCAATTAATTATAAGATGAAATTTCATGAACCATAAACCCATATAATCACCGCTATTCTCAATGCGACATAAACTCTATTATTTTATAAAATTTATGGATGAAAATAGCAACTTCCAAAACAAATCATAAAATTCTAGACTGGAAAATAATAACAGAAAAAAATTTGAAAAATAAATAAAATCCATATATTAACTACATGGATCTTCTTCAACATCTCGACGAACTTTTCTTATTTTTTTTCTTCTTCTGATCTACAGTAGCTTACTATTTCCTCTTCGACCTTCTCGGATGCACGTCTCTTCAGGCTCAATAGAGTGCGATTTATTACATGTGTCCAACCATTGTTAACTCGAATTTACCTTCTTAATCGAAATGATTTGTTGGAAAATGTAGGGCTCCTTCCTTTTTTGTTCACGATTAAGGATGCGTTTGAGTCACGTTATTTTGGAATAATGTATTATGGAATAATAGATTAATGGAGAATATGTGGTTGAAAAAGAAGGAAAAGTTATTGATGTGATGAAAAATATTATTTTATTCAAAAATGTGATTGAAAATGAATAGAAAAATGAAAATGAAAATTTTAATGTATACCGAACAGAACTAAATACAAATCAGCACACATGCGAAATAATAAGAAATTAAGAATAATAAAGAGTAAAAGACAATAAAACTCTAAAAATATAGGGTATTCACTATTTCTGAGATGAAGGTATTTTTTGATATTTTTGTGGACCTTGAAAACCCCTCTCGAACACGATAAAGAAATTCTTAAATCATTATTTCAAGCTTCAACATTAGTAGGAGTTCTAATGTTAATTCGTTTTTTTTTTTTTCTTTTTTGATAAATTTCCAAGTCAGAGGAGGAATTTCAATGGGTTAGCTCCAGAATGTGAGTATTGGAATTAGCAATTGTAAAAATAGTGTAGCTGTCTAATCAAAAGTGTGGAAAAAAGTGCAGTCGTGCAATTTCCATGTGTTTTCTCTACTGCTTCCTTTGAGCCTTTCTTTACGATGAAAGTACGCACACAGCTTTGTATCCACCAATAACACATGCAAAAGCTGTAAACAAATTCTGGTATGTTTAATTCTTTGGGTGAAGTTTTTTGGTAATTACTTTCTGTGTGTAAATGAGTAGAATTTACGATAAATGGGAGAGGTTGGTTGGAGCCACATTAAAGCGAGAGGAGTTTCGGGAACTTGCTCGTGCTCCCAGCCTCAGCTCTACTTCTTCAGATTTCAGTTCCAGGTTCAGTTCCCCCATTCACGATTATGTTACAGTAAACCCTGAAGGTGAGTCTCTTATGCATTTGATGAATTAGAGGCAGGAATATATTAATTATTAGGTTAAGGATAGAAACTAATTTCTTTTATTTGTAGATTTAATTGTCGTCCTGTTTTGCAATTTCATTTGCGCCTTCAACTTAGGCTTACTTAAGAATCCCGAATTATCTGTTAAGTTTCTTTAGGGGGATTGAATTGTAATGATTATTTTTTAATTTTTAATTGTGTCTTGTTTGATTTCCTTGCATAATGACTCAAATTTTGATTGGGTTATAACATTCTGTTCTTTATGCTTCATTCGCACCGAATAATTTCACTTCCTTAATGACATGTAATAGGAAAATTAATATAAATCACATGATTATGAAGTTCTTGAAGAATAGCTGATGCCTTTTAGTGTTTGAAGAAGTGCAGAAATATTAAAGAACATATAAAAATTAGTATTAAACCTGCAGAAAGTATTATTAGTGAACATGCTTGCATTCCCAGTAAATTGTGGATTTTGATGATGTTTAAATCGTGATACTTATAGTTCTTTCCCACCTCTCCTTTTCACCACCAAATTGGCCGTTTCTAATTTTGTGTTTTTGAATGTTGGAGTCTTTCAGTTTCTTCTCTTGATTGAGTGATGATTACATAAAATCTTTTACTAGTGATGGAGTAGTGTGATTGCTTTTGCACTTCTGACATGCACATGTAGAGAAGTATTATGCATGTGAACCCCATAAATTCATGTTTTTGTTTGCTATTACTTGAAATTTGCCTTAATTCATGCAACAAACTTGATTCGATCTTTGTCTCTCTGCACCTTTTCCTGTAATACTTCACAAGCATCTAGAATTCTCAGCAAATCCATCAATTCTTCAGCTTCCTCCAGCCCAAGTATTCCTTCTGCTGAAAAGCTGGGATCTGGAATGACCATTGCAATCAAGCAGTGGAATCGCAATGTTTTTCAAGGGTGCAAGGGATGGTTGGTAGGTTCTTTTATGCAGTCTTTGTGAGTTTTAAGATATAGTTATGCAAAACTTTCAGTAACCCTCAATATTTTGCAGACAGAGGTGAATTATCTGAGCCATTTTCATCATCCAAACCTGATTAAACTTATTGCTTACTGCACCGAGCGTCACAACCTGCTTTTGGTATATGAGTTCATGCCGAAAGGAAGCCTGTACAATCATTTGTTCGGAAGTAGGTTGCACTGAATAACTTCTTATTCAATGCCATGGTTGCTTAACATTTCTGTATACTTATAAGCAGCCCTTAATATCTTTCTCCATTGTCATATTTGTTATTTAATAATCCATGAAGCCTTACCTCAATGTACCGGCTGTATGTCATTTTCTCTACTTGTTTCATATGTGATTATGCATAGGATATCCATGATTAACTCTTGGATATAATTTAAAATGTTATACATTTTATTTGTGCCAATGAGGATCTCAATCATTTCCATATTTTTAGTGCTTTGCTCCTTTAGTAGACCCGTATAGAAAGCCATTAACTGATATAGTTATGGAATGCTTGGCTGATGAATTTCTGGTCATGAAACTTTGTGCATCACAACTTTTAGTGGTTCTTGCTTTCAAGTTGCTCTGTATAAAAAAATTATCCACACCATTAACGATGTATTATTGAATCCACAAGGTTATATTGTATAGGATCTTGTACTGATTCTCCAGAAATTCTGAAGCCACATTAACACAGAGATCTAAGAACTATGGGTGATATTTGGTATTTATTTTCTTTCACAGGAGGGAATCAGTGTCTTTCTTGGTCTACTAGAATCCGGGTGGCTGTTAATACTGCTAAAGGCCTTTCTTTCTTGCATGATGCTGAAAACCAAGCGATACATCGAAATTTTAAGCCTGCTAACATTCTTTTGGACGAGGTCCGTTCCTTGGATATTTATTTTGTCTTTTTGCATTGGTTTTCACCTAGGGTATTTGTTTGCATAGAAAAAGTAATGGCCTAGTTACATTATGGGGCAGGACTTCAATGCCAAGTTGTCCGACTTCGGTCTTGCTAGAAATGGGCCACCTGATGACAGGACTCATTTGACCACCCTAATTATGGGTACACATGGCTATGCTGCACCGGAATACATTGCTACAGGTTTGACACAACAAAATACTTCTACATTCCTATTGCTATCAATAATGTAGCGATATTAAACTCCTTGCTGATGAACAGGCCATTTGACGAAAAAGTGTGATGTATATGGCTTTGGAGTTGTTTTGCTAGAATTACTATCTGGACGTCGTGTTATTGATAGATCTACTAGTAAAGAACAATTTCTGGTGGATTGGGCAAGACCATATTTGTCCGAGGAGAAAGAAGTGCATCGAGTTGTGGACACCAAACTGAAGGGCCAGTACCCCCTGGAAGGAGCAGTTATTGTTTCAAATCTTGCTTTGCAATGCTTAAGTGGTAATCCCAAAAGCAGGCCGTGTATGTCAAAGGTTTTAGCCACATTGGAACTGTTGGAAAAAATTAATAGTAAAGTGCAGAAAAAACTTATCAATAGATCGAGTCTCGTGACAGCACGATGTCCTAAAGCGAAATTGCCCGTCGATAACTGCTGCGACCTCCGTGGACAATCACCTCCAGGATACAACGATCAAATAAACCAATTGTGCAGCAATCACAAAAGGTTTTCAGAACTCTCAAGTGTACTCCAAAAAATATGAAAAGACAATTTCAGTATAATATTTTACTGTATATATGAAGAGACAATTTCGTTTTTGTTGTAGTGGTTTTCTAAAGTCCAGAAGTGAGTTTATATAGCCAGAAAATAGAGGTAACTGCATACCCCATGATCCAGTATTTAATTACAGTTTTAATAGCCAATGGTAATGAGTTGTAAATACTGGACAGTTAAAATAATTATGTTTTACTGGCTAGTTGACCACTAAACAATTCCGAAAATAATTAAAAATAATAATATAGTGCGTGAGGCGTGGCTCGAACCCCTGACCTCCCACACAAATTCTACATTTTTTACCAGTTGAGCACTTTATCTTAATTAATTATTTCTTTCACATATTATATTTATTGTACAAATATATAACATGAACAACTCTAAGGTTCCAAGAAACAAAAATCAAGATTCTTCTAATTCTGCTGTCAATAATAAAAACATAATCAAAATTTGTATGACACCCTTGAAGTCTCTGTGATAAGAAAAGTGTTTATGGTATAAGATTAATAAGTTGGTTTTAGTTATTGGCCAAATTTTCTCTTATCATTTCTAGTGTGTTCCTTATGTTACAAATTTTCGTTATTTGTATGTTGTATATCTTCTAAATCCAATCACATATTTGATAAGTTGAATCGGACATGACTGACATGACGTGAGATTTTTGTGTATCCTACACTTGTTCTGGCCTGTATGCCTTTGAATTTTTTTGACAGGCAAACTTAGCCATTATCAGGACTGGAATACATTTTTTAATCTCTCACTGCAGCCAGACGTATAGTTTATAGGGTTATGCAGGTAAACGTTATTTTCCTTTTTAAAATTTACTTGAATTTACCAATAAAAACCTGAATCAAAATCCGATTTTAGTCCAACACAAAAAGCCTCAATTTCACTTGATGGTTTGTCCTAAAGCTGTGGTACTCACCAATTTGTTCTCCCCCTCGATAAATAAAGTGGGTTACAAACTTGCGTCCTATGCTGCCCTAGCCCATTCGATTGAATTTGGTTGATTATTTTCTGAATTTTGTTTTTCTCACGAAGTTCGTAATGATTTGAATTGTTCAATATATGGTTGATGTAAAAAATAGATATTAATTGGATTCGGTGTATTGTGTTAAACATTTCACTTGCGTATGTGGGCGACCTCTTTTAATAAAGTTAGTTGGATTGCGAAAGATATTATTTTTTTTCCTTTTGAATTAACTATGGTAAATATATTTATGATATAAAATGAAATTATATGACATTTTATAGAAGTAAAATATATTTTACAATACTCTTGATCTTGATGATGATACATAAAAACTATAAATCATTTTTATTTACCCCACACTCAAATCTTACGGCAATTCTCAATCAAAAGTTTTCTAATTCTCAATAATCACTCTTTTCCGCAAATATTCAAAATGATTCAAAAGTTACTCGCCCCATTTAACAAACAGACTGAAGCATAGAGCATGTTTGAAGTCCCTTTAAAATACGCCGCCCCCTTAATTGACTGACTTGTGTAGAGCATGTTTGGCAAAGCTGAAAAGTCAGTGTCAACGGTAATTTAAGTAAATTTGTCTAAATGTAAATGATATCATTTTGAAGTGAAAAAAGAAAGCCAGTCAACGGTCCTCAGCTTCCTTTTGGCCTTTCATGTCTGCATGCTGAGAACTTAGCTTTCATTCCCTCCAAAATACATATTAAGCAACATTCATGTTCACTGCAATTAATTAGTTAGAATAAAAAAAACAAAAGTATATGAAAAATATGTAAACAAATTCCTCTTATATGGGTGAAATTATTGATAATTACGCGCTTTTATCTCTTCAAACTGTGTGTAGAAATGAGTAGAATTTACGACAACTGGGAGAGGCTGGTTGGAGCCACATTAAAACGAGAGGAGTTTCGGGAACTAGCTCGTGCCCCCAGTTTCAGCTCTACTTCTTCAGATTTCAGTCCCGGGTTCAGTTTCAGCTCCCCTATTCACAATCATATTCCAGTAAACCCTGAAGGTGCGTCTCTTATGCTTTTTGTGATAATGAAGCAATTAGAGGCCGGTCTATATTAATTATTAGGTTAAGGATAGACACTAATTGCTTTTATCTCTAAGATTATTTGTCCTGTTTTGCAATTTCATTTGCGCCTTAGATTTAGTCCTGATTTTTCTGTTAAGTTTCTTTAAAGGGATTATTATTATTATTATTATTATTATTATTATTATTATTATTAAATTGGGTATTGTTTGATTACTAGTAAGGTGAGTGTTCAAATATATTTCAGTAGATTACCTTGCATAAGTCTGAGATTTAGAGTGGGTTATAATGTTCTGTTCTTTATGTTTCATTCGCACAAAATGATTTCACTTCCTCAATGGCATGTCCTGTAAAATAGGAAAATTAGCATAAATCCCATGATTATGAAGTTCTGATGCCCTTTTTAATGTTTGACAAAAAGTGGAGAGATATTAAAGAACATATAAAATTAGTTTCAATCTTATTAGTGAACATACATGCATTCCCAGTAAACTTTGGATTTCGATGATGATTAAATTGTGATACTTCTATGTTCTCTTCTTGTTTGAGTGATGATTGCATAATATCTTTTACTAGCAACAGAGTATATGTTTTATGCATGTAAACCACATAAATTCATGTTTATGTTTGCTATCATTTGAAATTTCCTTAATTCATGCAACAAACTTTTATAAATATTTGCCTCTCTGCACCTGTTCCTGTAATACATCACAAGCATCTAGAATTCTCAGCAAATCCTGCAATTCTTCAGCTTCCTCCAGCTCAAGTATTCCTTCCTATAGTGGAGAAAGTAGTGGTGAGAGCCTCCCTAAGCCAAGATCTGAAGATGGACAGCCTAATGCTAATGCTAAGCCCATTCGGTTCAAAGAATTAAAGAAAGCGACCAGAAACTTTCGACCTGACAGCATTTTAGGGGATGGAGGAATTGGTCTTGTTTTTAAGGGATGGATCAACGAGCGAACTCTTACCGCTGCAAAGCTGGGATCTGGAATGACTGTTGTTATCAGGGGCGGAGCCAGGAATTCATCATACGGTGGCTAAAATTTTTAGGAACTCTCTCTATCTCTCTCTCTTCCTCTCCAATTGTGTGACTTCTATGCTTCTTAGTTTTTAACATATATAAATCTTGAATATGGAGACAGGAGTACATCCGTTGGCGCGGAGTGATCTCACAGCAATCTATACACACAGAACCAGTTCTTGATGATCAGTACTCTTCATCAGAAGGGCATATTCTCGTCGAATTTCAATGTGAAATAGTGAAAAAGTCGATAATACATTGTGATGATGGAGGACTTTTATTCGTTAGAACTGAATCACATCAAGAAGCAGGGATGACAAGAAAAACTCGTCAGGATTATGCCGCAACCGACGAAGATTTGAAACAACTCGAAACTTACGACCTAAGATTTGATCAGAACTGTAAAGAAAAACTTGTTGATAAAGTAATTAAGTATGCAAGAAAATTAGGGAGCATGGGCCAAGAGACTCTATTTTACGTCGAGCGTGGAAGTGTTTCACAGTTAGGGGAAATTAGCAATGGTGTCAAGATGGTGCATCCATTCCGTGCTCGCATGTGTTTCACAGTAATTGCATTACAGAAAGGCTAGAGAAGTCATCACTGCCCTATTTGTCGCTTTGAGATGCCTATTGCAATGAATTAGGTCTTGTTTCTTGATGAATTTCGATGAAGGTTCATGGAATCTTGTAATCCTTTAGTGTGAAGTAGTTTTGAGATAAAGACAATTCTACATGTTAATTTTTTACCTACACTCACAATATGGCATTGGGACCACATTTTTGGAATTTTTTATTCAAGCGGGCCATGCGCATATGTGAGAGGGTGTAACATTTTCGGTAAGGACAATTCGGTACAAATAATTTTATTCTTGAGATTATTCTTTTAGTATCTTTTATGTGAAATTTTTTAAAGTTCGTAATTTTAGCTTAGTGTCCTTAAGATTAGAGAATTACTCTACTGTAAATTTTTCAATTGATCAAAGTCATTATGGTATACTATTCTATAGAAAATTTCAAATTGGTTTAACTTTATTCTTATGTTTTCCACAAAAGGAAAGCTTCCAAAACTCCGATTCCTATTCCCCCACGGATTAACCATTAACCCCTATATATACTTATATTATAGGAACTCTCTCTCTCTCTCCAGTTGCGTGACTTCTATGCTTCTTAGTTTTTAACATATAAAAACCTTGAATATGGAGATTGGAGTACATCCGTTGGCACGGAGTGATCTCACAACAATCTATACACACAGAACCAGTTCTTGATGATTAGTACTCTTCATCAGAAGGGCATATTCTCGTTGAATTTCAATGTGAAATAGTGAAAAAGTCGGTAATACATTGTGATGGTGGAGGACTTTTATTTGTTAGAAGTGAATCACATCAAGAAGCGGGGATGACAAGAAAAACTCGTCTGGATTATGCCGCAACCGACAAAGATTTGAAACAACTTCTGTTGGAACAACTCGAAACTTACGACCTAAGATTTGATCACAACTGTGAAGAAAAACTTGCTGATAAAGTAATTAAGCATGCAAGAAAATTAGGGAGCATGGGCCACGAGAAATCTTCTTCATTACTTGTTAATTTACGGAAGACTCTATTTTACGTTGGGCGTGGAAGTGTTTCAGAATTAGGGGAAATTAGCAATGGTGTCAAGATGGTGCTTGCGAGTGTGGATGCAATTTTATCGCTGCCGAAGAAAGATATGGACTACAATGGGGACGAGTTCGGGAGCTGTACGGTATGCCTAGAGGAGATATAAAAAGGGGTGGACCCTTCCGTGCTCTCATATGTTTCACAGTAATTGCATTACAGAAAGGCTAGAGAAGTCATCACTGCCCTATTTGTCGCTTTGAGATGCCTATTGCAATGAATTAGGTCTTGTTTCTTGATGAATTTCGATGAAGGTTCATGGAATCTTGTAATCCTTTAGTGTGAAGTAGTTTTGAGATTAGGACAATGCTACATGTTAATTTTTTACCTACACTCTCAATATGGTGTGGGGATCACATTTTTGGAATTTTTTTATTCAAGCGGGCCGGGCGCATATGTGAGAGGGTGTAATATTTTCGATAAGGACAATTCGGTACAAATAGTTTTATTCTTGAGATTATTCTTTTAGTATCTTTTATGTGAAATTTTTTGAAGTTTGTAATTTTAGCTTAGTTTCCTTAAGATTAGAGAATTACTTTACTGTAAAATTTTCAATTCATCAAAGTCATTATAGTATATTATTCCATAGAAAATTTCAAATTGGTTTAACTTTATTTTTATTTCAAGAATCTGAATTCCACTTGTACACCCATGATCAATTATCAAGTTAGCAATATATCCCAGAAATTACATTTACTAAAAGCAAATAATCAACACCTAGCCCATGTTTAGTAGGACTTAAAAAGATGATAAAAATTAAAGTCAAAATTAACATTTAATTTAACTATAAATTTCATAGGACCTACAATTTTTATAAATTTTTAAACTGCATATTTAATCAACTTTTAATATAAAAAAAATATTAAAAAGTTTGATTTTTAGCTACACCAAACATTGCTTAATTTATAGAGGGTTTCTGGACCTCGTAATCATAATTGATTTTCTATGCTGCAAAATATGTAACGAATTTCACGACGACATTAATTTTTATATATACAGAATTCATCACAAATATTTATTTTGCTTTAAACAAGATACTTTTGTCTTATATCTCAAAATCCTACTAGCAGTATATTGCCCTTAGCTTTTTATTACTATGGAAGCTATGCCATTATTCCTGTTTTCCATAAATTTGTCTTGGATTTGGAGAGAGAAAAACTCACCAATGAAACTCCAAAAGCACCCCCCTAATATTGTACGTCTTAGCCGATTAAGGATGGGAATGAACGACATATTACAGTAAAATAGAGATATATTATAATTAAAAAATGTAGAAGCTCATAAGCCTGACAAAGCCAAGCAAGGGCAATGCCAGGCTACCCCATAATTGGATTGTGCCAGTCATGCATGACTCGATTGACACCTCTAAGTAGGAAGAAATAGGTCTTGGACTAGAGGGCGATGGATGAAGAAAGAACTTATAGAATGTGAAGCGGAAGAGGTGCACTTTTAGTTAGAGCAAATGATGTAGGACAACTAGTTTTGGAGTTTGAGGAAGTACTGGACAGAAAATTGGCAAAGAAAAATCGCGTCAAGGGTAATTTTGTTATTTGTCGCGACGGTGTCGGAATGGGCTGAAATTTGACAGGTTGATTGACAACAGCCCGAAAAGTTGGACTCGGTACATAGCCCGAGATCTCGTGATTTTAGCCAAATTCCTTTGTTTAGGCCTCCGAATGATCAATTTTCGTATTTCCCGTTTTAGATTTTCTCATTTTTGGAACGATTACCTTTTCTATGTTTTTAGGGTTTCTTGTAATGCCTATTTAAAGGCTTTTGGACGTTTTTCCGTCATTATTGATTTTGAATAAAATTTCGTTCTTGGAGAATTCCATTTTTCTTGTTTTCAAGATTTGCGCTAGTAAATCTTGTTACTTCCGTTCTGCGTCAGCAAACTGTAGTTTTGATGTATACAAAACCTTTTAAATAAGATAAAAATGAAACATTCCAAGAAAAATAGTCTACAAACAGACATAATACGTTGTCGTGTGTCTTTTATAACGTGCACATGTACATTGCAGCAACCCACAATGTGCATTGCAAATGATTGCAAAGAGTGTTGCCGTTAATATTAAAAAAAAAAAACACCGTCAAATCTCAATTGGTTAATACGTTTACTGATTGTCGTGATAATCCCCTTTAACAACACATAATTAATGAATGTTGTTGTTTACATGTTGCAAAAAGCAATTTTTCTTGTAGTGATAGTAATAAGTTTTTTATAATTTTTTCATCTTGTTTCCTTTGTAGATTCACATTTAAACTATCACTTGAATGAAAAAGAGACACTGTTAAAATAATGCATAACAATGTAATAAACAAATGCAACAGACAATTAAAATAATGCCGAGTCTCTCTCATTTGTTCTACAATTTGAACAAACCTCTTGTCTTGTTCTAGGATGAAAAAATAAAAGCATTTTAAAGCAAGGCTGAGGTGTTATTTCAGAGGAAAGGAGTGAAGGAATTACCTGCAATAATGGATGGATATGATCATCTCTTGATGATTAGAATTACAAGTTTGGGTACTAGAAATATCACTATATCCTTAATTTATGATATGTAGCATCAGACTTTTGAGGTTCATGTAGGTAATTTGGTCAGTAGAAATTGTTGGTTTCTAGGCATAATTTTCTTGCTGCTGTTCATGCACACTGATAGATGGTTTTGTATTGAATCTATTGATGTTCATAGGACGGAAGTACTTTTTTCTTATTTATATGGAAGTATTCACATACATTGTTTTCTTTAAAAAAAAAAAAACTCGAAATTTACGACCTAAGAATACAATCTTATTGCTGTCTAAGAAAGAAATGGACTACAACGTGGACGAGTCTGGGAGTTGTACGGTATGCTCCTGAAAGGGGTGGAAGTCTCGACCCTGTCGTGCTCCCATATGTTTCCCAGCAATTGCATCGGAATGGCTAAAGAGAAGAAACTAAAGCCCTGAAACAGCATTCAAAAGCATCTCAAGCAATATTTTATGACATGTTTGATACGCTAAATTGTGCGTTTTAAAGAAAGTAAATTCTTTATCACCTATTTCACGAAGCATTTACCGGGCAAATCGGCAAGTTGTAATGGTCACACATTATGTACTCACTCTTTTGACGCTGAGATCCTTTCACAAAGATGAAATTTGTGCATGAACGTATCAAGTGACACACCGGAGTTCCCCCAAACACTTCAGAAGGCCAAATGGCTACATACTATGCAGCAGCCAAGATTGCCCCATGAAGTGGTCAGGGGAACTCTAGGGTGCACCTGATGTTACTGGTGCCACGACGTGCCCGAGTTGCTACAATCATGTGCTATGCCTGACTTTGTCCCACGACTGTACTTCACCAGCTACATGTTAAGCTATATAGCTATTGACACTGCTATTTATAATGCATGCATTCAGTGCAGGTTTCTTTGCACTTCATCAGTAGATAGGTTTACGAATCAGGTTCCTACAACCCTATACAATCATGGACGTTAGGATAACATGTAAGGAATCGATAAAAAATCCGAGCAGAAAGGATAGCTTGAACATGATAATCGAGACAAAACCATCAAGCAATGTACCTGGATGGGAATGTGGGCAATATTGAAAACGGAAGAATATTGATAAATACTGTGTGGTCATCCCATATGCCTCTTATATTTACTCTCAAACCATCCCTCCGAAGTATGAAAAATGGGGAATGCAAAGAAGCTTTCAAACTCTTTAAACTAGGAATGGTAAGCGCGATTCGATTACTATAGCTACTGTGATGCTTGCTTGCAGTGATGTGGTGAATGGCGGGCAAGTGCATTGTTTGGCAGTCAAGATTGGTGTTGAAATAGATGTTTATGCTGCCACGTCGCTTATGACGATGTATTTTAGTTGTAGACTAAGGTTGTTTCGATTGGTTGGGGATAAAAATTAATTTTCAATCACACACTCTCCAATAAAATAATTACACGTAAATCGAAATTTTTTCCTTATTTTTAAGTCAAATGCTAAAAAAAATTATTATTTCAAAACTCATTTTTTTTTCTCCAAAATGTGACTCAAGGGTGTGTTGTACTTCGGTTCGCTGCATTTAATTGATTAAAATTAAAAATTAATTGAATTGAATTTGGGTGGACCCACCCCAGTGCCGCATATGGAGCTGCACATTAATTGAACACAAATGTGACAACTGGAATTAGCAGTCATGCAGAAATGGCATTTTCTCTGCAGCTCCCTTTAGCCTCTTTCATTACGATGAAAACACGCACACAACCCGCGATTTACCTCCGCCCAGAGTTGAGGCACCGGTGATGGGCGGTCCATGAAATAGTCTAGTGTTAGCTGGGATACCTGGGTATCAAAAAAAAAAAAAAAAAAAAAAAAAACGCTCACAAAGCTTTATCCACCATTAACATATGCAAAATCTGTAAACAAATTCCTCTTACTTGGGTGAAGTTTATTGATAATTATCCACTTAGATCTCTTCATACTCTGTGTGTAAATGAGTAGAATTTACGACAACTGGGAGAGGCTGGTTGAAGCCACATTAGATCGAGAGGAGCTTCGGGAACTTGCTCGTGCCCCCAGCCTCAGCTCTGTTTCTTCAGATTTCAGTTCCAGGTTCAGTCTCAGTTCCTCTATTCACGATCATATTCCAGTAAACCCTGAAGGTGCGTCTCTCATGTTTTTTGTGAATTAGAGACAGGGATATATTATTAGGTTTAGGATAGAAACTAATTGCTTTTATCAGTAGATTAGTTGTCCTGTTTTGCAGTTTCATTTGCGCCTTCGATTTAGGCTTACTTAAGATCCCGAATTATCTGTTAAGTTTCTTTATCGGGATTAAATTGTATTGATTTTTATCTTCTACTATATCTTGTTTGATTACTAGTAAGGTGAGTCTTCAAATATATTTCAGTAGATTACCTTGAATAATGTCTGAAATTTTCAGTGGGTTATAAAGTTCTGTTCTTTATGTTTCATTCACACAGAATGATTTCACTTCCTCAATGGCATGTTCCTTAAAATAGGAAAATTAGTATAAATCACACGAATATGAAGTCATTGAAAAATAGCTGATGCTTTTTAGTATAGAAATATTAAAGAACGTATAAAAATTAGTCGCATGTATGTGGATTTTGATGATGATTAAATCATGATACATCTATGTTTTGTTTTCCCTCTTCTTTTCACCACCATATTGGCCGTTAAAATTTTTTTTTTTTTGAGTGTTGAAGTCTTTCAGCTTCTTGTCTTTTATGAGTGATGATTACATAAAATCTTTTACTAGTGACAGAGTAGATTGATTGATTTTGCACTTCCGAAATTTACATGTAGAGAGAGAAGTATTTTTCTTTTTTGATACCGAGGTGTCCACCTTCGGCGACTAATCCTGGAGTCTACGCCTTGACCCCTCAAGACGCAGACCGATAAATCGCGGGATGTGCCCCAAACTAGCTAGGGTCCAAGAGCCCCCCAACTGATCTGCCAAAATGCCAAGCGAGTCAACATATGTTGCATCTTGCCTTTCAGGAGAACTCCAGCCTTCCAGGATAAATCCTACCTTCCAAGAGAGAGCCTGCCTTCCAAGAGCTTTAAGAATCGAACCCGCGACCTCTGAACTGCTAGCAATTAAGAGCTCCTTCCTTTGCCAGTTGGGATGTGCCCCGGGGGGCGTAGAGAGAGAAGTATTTAATACTATTCTGAGTGGTTTATGCTTGTGAGCCCCATAAATTCATTTATGTTGTCATATGAAATCTGCCTTAATTCACGCAACAAACCTGTATCAATCTTTGGCTTTCTGCACCTATTTCTGTAAGTACATCACAAGCATCTAGAATTCTCAGCCAATCCGACAATTCTTCAGCTTCCTTCAGCTCAAGTATTCAGTTTTATAGTGGAGAATGTAGTGGTGAGAGCCTCTCTATGCCAAGATTTGAAGATGGGATATTGCAGTTGCCTTGTGCTAATGCTAAGCCCATTCGGTTCAAAGAATTAAAGAAAGCGACCAGAAACTTTCGACCTGACAGCATTTTAGGGGAAGGAGAATTTGGTCTTGTTTTTAAGGGATGGATCAACGAGCGAACTCTTACTACGCCAAAGCCGGGATCTGGAATGACTGTTGCTATCAAGAAGTGGAATCCCAATAGTATTAATGGTATGGAAGTGCTCGAGGTACGGTTGGTAGGTTCTTTTTCGCAGTCTTATGACATAGTTATGAAAAACTTTCAGTAACCACCCACATTTTGCAGACACAAGTTAAGTATCTGAGCTGTTTTCGTCATCCGAACCTAATTAAACTTATTGCTTACTGCACCGAGGGTGACAACCTTTTTTTGGTACACGAGTTCATGCCAAAAGGAAGCCTGGACAATCACTTGTTCAGAAGTAGGTTTCACTTAAGTAACTTATTATTTGATGCTTGGTTGCTTAATATTTTTTCTATTTATGAACAACCCTTAAATATATTACTCCCTTATCATATTTGTTATTTAATAATTCGTGAAGCATTACCTTTATGTACCGGCTGTATGCCATTTCTTGTACTTGTTTCATATGTATAGGATATCCATGACTAACTCATGGATATAATTTAAAATATTATATGTTTCATTAGGTCCAGTGAGGATCTCAATCATTTCAATATTTTTAGTAGTTTGCTCCTTTAGTAGACCAATACAGAAAGCAATTACTTGATATAGTTATGGAATGCTTAGCTGATAAATCTCTGGTCATGGCTTCTAAAAAACACTTTGCATCACAACTTTAAATGGACGGGGATTATGGATCTGTCTTTCCCAGTATTCTAAAAAGCGCATATAGGCGACGCCTAGACACAGGACGCAGGCGAAACGTCATTCCTTGGTAGTAAGCGTGAAATTAAGTTGTCAACTACCAAGTTAACCACTTAATGCTCGACTAGGGGTGCCTAAGCATGCTTTATTAATTTTTTTATTTTTTTCCTTTTTTGAAAAGCCTTTTATTTGACTTTAGTTTATTTTTTCCCTTTTTAAAAGCATTTTATTTGACTTTAGTTTATTTTTTTTCACTCTTTTAAAAGCCTTTTATTTGACTTAGTTTATAGTTTTTAAATGACTTTATCTGAACAAAACTAAAAAATGACTTTATCCGATAAAGAGTTAGATAAAGTTTAAGTTACGGTGCTATCTACATTATGTAATTATGATTTTGAGACTATCATTTTTGTTGAAAACTTCGAAAATATTTATGAAATTCTTATAAATCTATTAAGTAGGACTTATCTAGTTGAAACTACGAAAATATTCTCGCTTTTGCATTTCGTAAATTTGAAAATTGTATAATTAACTAATTGTAGGAATAATTCTGTAAATATAGTATTTTATAATTTTAGATATTTGGTATGCATTATTTTAATAATTAAATGATTTTTAGATTGGTTAAGAATTTAAAATAATACATTTTTTATGCCTATGCCTCGCTTAAGCTCGTAAAACTTGAAGTTTGGTGTCTACGCCAAGTCATGCTTTACGTGTTTTTAGAGCATTGGCCGTTCCCTTCACTGCAAGTTTTTCATGAACCAAAGTGGTTTGTGCTTTTCAAATTGGTATGTGTAAAAATTAATTGAATCCAAGCGTTTACATCATATAGGATCTTGTGATGTTTTTCCAAAATTTTTGAAGCCACATTAGAACATATATCAAATAACAATGGGTTACATTTGGTTAATGATTTTCTTCCACAGGAGGGCATCAGTGTCTTTCTTGGTCTACTAGAATCAAGAGGCCTTTCTTTCTTGCATGATGCTAAAAACAAAGTGATACATCGAAATTTTAATTCTTCTAACATTCTTTTGGATGAGGTTTGTTCCTTGGATAACTTTTTTCGTCTTTTTGTCTTGATTTCACCTAAGGTAGCTATTTGCATAGAAAACGTGATATCTTATTACATTATGGGGCAGGATTTTAATGCCAAGTTGTCCGACTTCAATCTCGCTAAAGATGGGCCACCTGATGATAAGACTCATGTGTCCACTCATGTTATGGGTACATATGGCTACACTGCACTTGAATACATGGCTACTGGTTTGGCACGACAAAATATTAATTCTCTACTCCTTTTGCACTTCAAAATCATATTATCATTAATGTAGCCATGTTAAACTCCTTGCTGATGAACAGGTCATTTGACGGAGAAGTGTGATGTATATGGCTTTGGAGTTGTTTTGCTAGAATTGTTGTCTGGCCGTCGGGCTTTTGAAAGATCTACTGGTAAACAAAAGTTTCTAGTGAATTGGGCAAGATCATATTTGTTTAAGAAGAAGAAAAAAGTGCATCGAGTCGTGGACACCAAATTGGAGGGCCAGTACCCTCTGGAAGGAGTAGTTATTGTTTCAAATCTTGCTTTGCAATGCTTAAGTGGTAATCCCAAAAGTAGGCCGTGTATGTCAGAGGTTTTAGCCACATTGGAACAACTCTAAGGTTCCAAGAAACAAAAATCAAGATTCTTCTGACAATAATAAAAACATAATCAAAATCTGTATGACACCTTTGAAGTCTCTGTGATTATAGCGTGAAAAGTGTTTATGGTGTAAGATAAATAAGTTGGTTTTAGTTATTGGCAAAATCTTCTCTTATCATTTCTAGTGCGTGCCTTGCTTATGTTTCAAGTTTTCGTTATTTGTATGTTTTATATTTGTTGCGGAAGCTTGCTCCAAGGGTACTCAAAATTGTGTTTTTTGAACTCACCTGCACGTTACCTTTTTCTACCAAACCACCAATCTCCACGACCCCAACCCACAACCAATATATTCATCTCGATTGCTTCTCAATCTCACCCACAAAGAACAAGATAATGGTGATGGTTTGTAGCCACAAAGGCAACAAGAAAAACAATGAAGTAAAGCAAGAAACGGGACAAAAAATCAAAGAGAAGTCACACATTTTTTTCTCTCAAAAGGGGCTGCCTGTTTCTCTTTGCTTTTCTCACGGTTTCTTTCTTCTTTTCTCAAAAGGGACCACCACTATTCATCCTAAAGTCTCTAACAATCTTAGGAATCAATTAACCATGATCTAATCCTCGAAAACGCGAAGAACACAATAGCCTAGACTTCGTTGTATAACTTGAAACACGAAACTAACAATGCTAAAATGTCAAGAAAAATGTCAGGAAAAAACTATCAAAAGAAACCGTCGCCGGATTACCTCTCACGTGTCTCCACGCGCAGCCAACACTCTCTGCTAGGGCTGTAAGCAAAAACCGTCAAACTGGAAAATCGAACCGAAACCGTATTTTATAAACCGTCGGTTTGGTGCCACGTGGACCCGTCAACGAAATGGTTTTGAACCAAACCAAACAGGTCAAAAACGATTTGGTTTATGTTTGAGAATTTTAATTGCGGTTTAAAACCAAACCGGACCGGTGAAAAAATATATAAAAATAAAAAAATATAAATAATATTTTTTTTTTGAAAATTCATCCAAATATGCAAAATTCAATAGTTTTGTCATTTGTATGTATTTTTGTCAATTTATAATTTTCTATTACATATATATTATTATTACCAAATAATCCTAATTTATATCTAATAATCTCAAGACTAACATAATTTATCAAAAACCTTTTTCCTCTTTAGAATTCAAATTTCTACAATTGCTTCTGAGTCTGCATTCTCAAATGGAGGTAAGATACTTGATTCCTTTAGGAGTTTATTAGGTGCAAAGATAGTTGAGGCTTGTATATGCCGAAAGAATTAGTTGCAAATTAAGAATGAACTTATAGTACTGTACCAATATTTAGATGAAGTGGAAACATTTGATGATTCAATGAAAATTGTGGCAGGTGGTTTATATTTTCTTTTATCATATTTTTAAATATTCTCTTATCTATCTAGTATCCAATACTATGATAATATAACAAATGCATTTGTTTGACAATGACGACTATGAATCATGTGTGACAACAATTTGTGTTTGAATATATGTGAGAAACTGAATTCGTAATAAAATACAACGGCAAGTTTGTGTAATTGTTATGTTTAGATATTACAAACAATTGATTTATTATTATGGTTGGTTATTCTCTCTGTCTAATCAATAGTTTTGTTTTTCAGATATGATGATCAAGAGGTCTTGTTGAACATCATTATATTTTTTGAGCTTTATATTTAGTTTAGTAGACTTGTATTGTAACGTTATCGTAATGTCTTAGACAAAAATGGCAAACAAAAAACTATATTTTAGTTTATTGTGATTTCACTTTGATTTAGTTGATATTTAAATTTGTAGTAGATATATTTAGTTTATTTTAGATTTATTGTTAGTAAGATATAAATATATATTGAATTCAATGAATTAATGTCATAAACGTAGACAGACAAAAAAATATACGGTGAAATCGACGGTTTAAAACCGGACCAAACCGTTAGGTTTAGGTTTGAGTTTTTTTCAAATCGTTCAAAATGGTTTGGTTTAAGTTTGAGATTTTCTCAAACCGGTTTAAACGGTTAGGTTTGAAAATTTGTCAAAAATCACAAAAATCGGACCGCTTACACCCCTACTCTCTGCGCGTAGTTTCACACGCTGTCGCCACACGTCGGCCACTTGGGAGTGCCTCCACTGCACGTTACGCCAATGGTCTCCGTTTCACCACCAGGTCTGTGAATATGCCGAAAATCACGAAAACAGGTTCAATTTTTCACAATTTTTCGATAAGTTTTTCTGCTTCGTTTTTGCCGCTTTTTTGAATAGTTTTTGGTTAGTTTTTCGAGCCAAATCCACCACTTTGGAGCTTTGATACCAATTGTCACAGAAGCTTGCTCTAAGGGTCGTCAAAACAATGTTTTCCGATCTCAGTTTCACGTTACTTTTCTCTACCAAACAACCAATCTCAAGGCTCCAACCCACAACCAATATACTCACCTTGGTTGCTCCTCAATCCCACCCACAAAGGACAAGGTAATGGTGATAATTTGTAGCCACAAAGGCAAGAAGAAAAACAATGAAATAAGGAAAGAAAGATGACCAAAAAACAAAGAGAAGTCACACGTTTTTTCTCTCAAAAGGGGCTACCAGTTTCTCTCTTCTTTTCTTACGATTCTCTTTCTTCTTTTCTCACACAAATCACCCACTAAACGGCTAGGGCAAAAACACCATATATATATATAGAGGCTAGATTAGACTTTAGTTGGACCAATAAAAGAGATTAAATGAGTCAAGATTCAAAACCATTCAAGAGGTAATATAAATAGGCCATGAACAACATTAATTATTTAAGTTACTTTCAACGGTCTACGTTGTTTTCAGGTTGAGCATTTAGATTTGATTGTTGCTAACAATTTAATCCAATATTTACATTATCGTTCGGGATTAATTGGGCATCAAAACCCAACAATATCTTCTAAATCCAATCACATATTTGATAAGTTGAATCAGACATGACTAACACGACATGTGAGATTTTTGTGCATCCTACACTTGTTCTGGCTTGTCTATCCATTCCGCCGTACTAAAAATGCCTTCAAATTTTTTTGACACGCAAATTTAGCCATTAGTAGGACTCGAATACATTTTTTAATCTCTCACTGCAGCAAGTCATGTATCAATTATAGGGTTATGCAGCTAAACACTATTTTCCTTTTTAAAATTTACTTGCATTTACCAATAAAAACCTGAATCAAAATCCGATTTTAGTCCAACACAAAATGCCTCAATTTCACTTGATGGTTTAGCTTAAAGTTGTGGTACTCGCCAATTTGTTCTTCCCCTCGATAAATAAAGTGGGTTACAAACTTGCGTCCTATGCTGCCCTAGCCCATTCAATTGAATTTGGTTGATTATTTTCTGAATTTTTTTTTTCTCACGAAGTTCATAATGATTTGAATTGTTCAATGTATGGTTGATGTAAAAAGTAGATATTAATTGGATTCAGTGTATTGTCTTAGACAGTTCACTTGCGTATGTGGGCGACTTCTCTTAATAAACCTAGTTGGGTTGCGAAAGATATAAACTTTTTTTCCTTTTGAATTAACTACGATGAATATATTTATGATATAAAATGAAAATATATGACATTTTATAGAAGTAAAATATATTTTACAATACTCTCGATGATAATACATAAAGACATTATTATAATCAATGCCATTTTAGTATTCCTAAACCAGCACAAATATAAAGCATTTTTATTTACCAAACTTTCAAATCTTTTAGCAATTCTCAATCAAATGTTTTCTAAACACTAAACCGATTCTTTCCGCAAATATTCAGTTTTTATTCAAAAGTTGCATATTTTTCTCTTTTTGGTGAGTCGACAAGTTATTCGCCCCATTTAACATGTTGAAGATATGGAAAGAATAATCCCTATGATATTTTTCCAATAGTGTATGATTATTTTCCTTAATAATTGATTGTATAATTATTATGCAATCTTTCCTTTTAGAGTTATTTATAGTTCTATAAATATGATCTTTTACTTTGTAATAGAAATAAGTTTATTATATACAATTTATAATATTCTTCACATGGAATCGGAGCAGTTTCGATCCTAAACAAATTAATCTTTAAATTTTGTTTCCGACAAGCGGTCTTGAGCCGCTCGTCCGGTTACCATTGTTATTTTTTTTTTCGAATGTATCCCTACAAAGTCACATCACATTCCGTTGGCTAGAACTCAGTTTTTGTAGTTTGTTTGGAGTTTCTTCAACTTTTGGTAATCTGGAACTTGGTCCAGTTTATTTGGAATTTGGTTTAGTATATGTGTCCAGTTCATCTGTAATTTGATTTGGTATTGGTTCGGTGTATCCGAAATTTGAAATTTGCATCCAGTTTATTTGGTATTTGTTGAGCTGGAATTTGAAATTTGCGTTCAGTTCATTTGGTATTTGTCAAGCTGGAATTTGAAATTTGCATCCAATTAATTTGGATATAAAATTTGCATCTCTTTGATTTAGTAGTGGATGCGTTGGTTACTTGCAGATATGGGCGTTCCTTCTTCCTCTCCAACCCGTATTGAGATTGACTATCATTTGATTTCTCCTTCAAGTTTTGGTGATAGTTTGGTTAGATTGGTGGATGATGATTTTTCATTATCATTAACTTTGAGTTATTTGTTCGACTTGGTTGACATACAAGCAATTTTGAATATTTGATTGGATCGATTTATCTTTCAAACTTAATTTGATTGTTACTACACCATATTGAGTTTGAGGGAGGGTGTTGAAGATATGGAAAGAATAATCCCTATGATATTTTTCCAATAGTATATGATTATTTTCCTTAATAATTGATTGTATAATTTCCTTTTAGAATTATTTATAGCCCTATAAATAGAATTTTTTACTTTGTAATATAAATAAGTTTATTATATACAATTTATAATATTCTTCACGTAACAAACAGACTGACGCATGGAGAATGTTTGGCTAAGCTGAAAAGTTCCCTGCGTTTTCTCCTCAGCTTCCCTTCATGTCTGCAGGCTGAGGCTTTCATTCCCTTTAAAATACGCCGCCCCTTTAATTGACTGACTTGTGTAGATCATGTTTGGCGAAGCTGAAAAGTCAGTAAACTGTATTTTAAGTAAATTTGTCTAACTGATATCATTTTTAAGTGAAAAAAGAAAGTAGCCAGCAATTTCCTGCGTTTTCTCGTCAGCTTTCTTTGGGCCATTCATGTCTGCATGCTGAGAACTTAGCTTTCATTCCCTCTAAAATACATATTAAGCAACATTCATGTTCGCTGCATCTAATTGGTTAGAATAAAAAAATAATAAATTTTAACCAATTGAATGTACACACCCACCAAAAATATATACAAAATCTGTAAACCAATTCATCTTATATGGGTGAAATTATTGATAATTACGCACTTTTATCTCTTCAAACTGTGTGTGGAAATGAGTAGAATTTACGACAACTGGGAGAGGCTGGTTGGAGCCACATTAAAACGAGAGGAGTTTCGGGAACTAGCTCGTGCCCCCAGTTTCAGCTCTACTTCTTCAGATTTCAGTCCCGGGTTCAGTTTCAGCTCCCCTATTCACAATCATATTCCAGTAAACCCTGAAGGTGCGTCTCTTATACTTTTTGTGATAATGAAACAATTAGAGGCCGACCTATATTAATTATTTGGTTAAGGATAGACACTAATTGCTTTTATCTCTAGATTATTTGTCCTGATTTTTCAGTTAAGTTTCTTTAGAGGGATTAAACTGGTAAGGTGAGTCTTCAAATATATTTCAGTAGATTACCTTGCATAATTCTGAAATTTTGAGTGGGTTATAATGTTCTTTTCGTTATGTTTCATTCCCACAGAATGATTTCACTTCCTCAATGGCATGTCCTGTAAAATAGGAAAATTAGTATAAATCACATGATTATTAGGTTCTGATGCCTTCTTAATGTTTGAAAAAAAGTGTAGAGATATTAAAGATTTAAGAACATATAAAAATTAGTTTCAATCTTATTAGTGAACATACATGCATTCCCAGTATCGATGATGATTAAATTGTGATACGTCTATGTTCTTTTTTTCCTCTTCTTTTCACCACCAAGTTAGCCGTTTTGAGTTTTGCGTTATTGAATTTTCAGCCTCTTGTCTTGTTTGAGTGATGATTGCATAAAATCTTTTACTGCCGACAGAGTATATGTTTTATGCATGTGAACCACATAAATTCATGTTTATGTTTGCTATCATTTGAAATTTACCTTAATTGATGCAACAAACTTGTATAAATATTTGGCTCTCTGCACCTTTTCCTGTAATACATCACAAGCATCTAGAATTAATTCTCAGCAAATCCTGCAATTCTTCAGCTTCCTCCAGCTCAAGTATTCCTTTCTATAGTGGAGAAAGTAGTGGTGAGAGCCTCCCTAAGCCAACATCTGAAGATGGACAGCCTAATGCTAATGCTAATGCTAAGCCCATTCGGTTCAAAGAATTAAAGAAAGCAACCAGAAACTTTCGACCTGACAGCATTTTACGGGAAGAAGGACTTGGTCTTGTTTTTAAGGGATGGATCAACGAGCACACTCTTACCGCTGCAAAGCCGGGATCTGGAATGACTGTTGCTATCAAGAAGTGGAATACCAATAGTATTTATAGTATGGAAGCTCTCAAGAAATGGTTGGTAGGTTCTTCTTCGCAGTCTTTGTGAGTCTTATGACATACATAGTTATGAAAAACTTTCAGTAACCACACACATTTTGCAGATAGAAGCTAATTATCTGAGCCTATTTCGTCATCCAAACCTGATTAAACTTATTGCTTACTGCGATGAGGGTGACATCCTTCTTTTGGTATACGAGTTCATGCCAAAAGGAAGCTTGGACAATCACTTGCTCAGAAGTAGGTTTCACTTAACTTATTATTTGATGCATGGTTGCTTAACAATTTTGGTCTCCTGCATGCTGCGCTTAGGGCTATCCTGCACGCAGGAGATCAATTTTCCTCCTGGGCTAACACACACAAAAAAAAAAAAAACTTTTTTTTTGTTTTTTTTAAAACTTAAGGGCTGTCATTTAATTTTTTTTATTTATTTTTATTGTAATGGCTGTCAACGCAAACAGCCATAAGTGACAAAGTAGGAGTCATACATTTTTTCACGTTTCTGTTTCACAGTTTTTCTATCAGCATTTGACTGACACTTTGGTCAACTTTAATTTTTTGTTTGACTTTTTTTTTTGTTTCTTTTGTCACCAAATTGAAACTTTTTCGTTTTTTCCTACTGATTTTTCATGTCCATCAGATTTTGCATTTTTTTTACTGAATTGACTATAAATTCGCTTCTTAAAACCATCGAACAACCAATTCATTCTAGTCTCATCTTCTCAACAAGAGCAAATTTCAGTCACTATAAGTTTAAGCCCAATTTTTTTCTTAGCAATTAGTTTATTTCAGTAAGATATTTACTTGCCTTGGATTTATTGTGGTGTATTATCTATTTTTAAAGTGAGTACAATAATTTTTTTGTCATATTCGTAATGAAATGTGATTTTGTACGCATTTAATTTTTTTTGATATTGTAGGAATGGAAGGAGATGATAATGTATTCGTACCACAAGTTCACGTAGGTGCGATTCCACAAATTGGTCAAGAGTTTGAAACATTAGACGATGTATAAAACTTTTACAATGAGTATGCAAAATTAGTTGGGTTCAGTGCACGCATCGTTAGTAGTCGAAAGAACGCATAAACGAATGAAGTTGTCTGGAAATCATATGTTTGTTTCAAATAAGGCCAGAAAGATGAAACCTACCAAATGAAATTTACAAATTTGGTGGCTCGTTCAGGAGAAAGAAATCGTGGAGACTCGTTGTGGCTGCACCACTAAGTAAACAGTTGTAAAAAAAAAACAGACAATTCTTGGGCTGTGAGCCATTTTTCCGAGGCGCATAATCCCTCACTTTCCACGCCGGGCAAGGTTCACCTACTACGATCGCATCGTGAAGTTTCAGCTACAAAAAAAGCTCTTGGAGAGCAATTTTCACTGGCAAATATTCCTACTTGCCAACAAATCAGACTTATGGAGATAGATGCAGGTGGTCCATCTTTGATTGGTTGCTCTGAGCAGGATATTAGGAACCACCAAAGAGACATTCGAAGGGAACACATTGGACATTATGCAGAAACATTGATAGAATACTTCGAGTTGGAGAAAAGAAAGAACCCGAGCTTCTACTATGCATACGAGACTGATGAGGATGGAGTGTTTGCTCAGTGTTTTTGGGCTGATTCCGATTTCAGGAGCTCATACGTCTACTTCGGAGACGTTGTAGTGTTTGACACGACCTATAATATCAACAAGTACTCGATGGTGTTCCGCACCATTTATTGGTGTCAACCACTCTCGTCAAACTATTGTATTTGTTTGTGGCTTACTGACCGATGAAAAAACTGATTCATTCATTTGGTTGTTCTCAAAGTTTGTAGAAGCCATGCCAACACAACAGCGTCCTGGCATGATTATCACTGATCAAGATGGTGCCATTTCGAGAGCGGTCGGCTAGGTATTCCCTGGCACACTGCATAGATTATGTTTATGGCACATATTGAACAAATTTCCAGAGAAGATGGGTCCTGTACTTTATAAGGAAATGTACCATAATCTGGTAAACATATTATGGAGTTTGAGAGTCCTTACGAGTTCGAAAGCTGCTGGTCTGAAATGATGGAGACCACTCGCCTAGGGGATAATGAGTGGTTGTGCAATATGTATGAAATACGAATCCGTTGGATACCAGCATACGTGAGACACATCTTTTCTGCAGGGATGTCTAGTAGTCAGTGATCAAAAAGCAACCATGCATTCTTCAAAAGATATGTGGACAAGAAAAATACGTTGATGGATTTCATCACAAGATTTTCCAATGCCCTGGCACACCAACGACATGGGGAATTGGCTGCAAATCACACGAACTTGAACGAGTAGCCTCGGATGACAACGTCATTCGCAATGGAAGTTCAGATGGCCATCATCTATACAAAGACCATTTTCCTACGCTTTTAGATAGAGCTTGCATAGAGTACTTACTATCTTTGTTCGAAGACATCAACAAACGAGGGTCTCAAAACATATTTCGTCATGCGTTTTGAGAATGGAAAAACATATGATAGACAACGTGAGGTTCTCCACTACACGATGATTGATATTATAACATGCAGTTGTCGGACATTTGAGTTTGAAGGATATCCGTGTCGTCACATGCTTTCATTAATGATCAAGAAACATGTTATGTTGTTACCAGACAACTATATTGTATGTCAATGGACCAAGACTGCAAAAGCAATTCCCATTTTTGAACCAATTGTCGATCCATCTACTAGTCATTCTCTAATTTCACGACATAGGATGCTATCCCGCACTGCATCAGAGTTGGTTGACGAAGGAGCCTTGACCGATGCTCGAACCACATTTCTAATGGATGGGTTTCGTGATTTGAAATTACATGTAAAGGATGTCGACGACGACGGTGATAAGCGAATGAGTAGAATGAAGAATAAGAGTAAAGAAAGTACCTAACATGTGGTTGATCCTACTCCGGTTAGGACGAAAGGGTGCGGAAAGTGATTGAAGTCGTCGAAGGAGTTAGACATATCCCAATCTCGGAGAAATTGTCGTGGATGTGGTCGCAGTGGACATGATAGAAGAAATTGTCGAACTTTACAACCAAGGTGAGTTGATAAACGATATCATGTTTAAGCTTTAATTTTTTTCCCAATAATATGTTTAATCTATTTTTTATCCATGTAATCATGACGCAATTGGTGGATGAGCCATATAAACCACAATACTCGTGGAATGATAATGAAGATATGTACACCAACATTGCTAGCAATGACTATGGGGAGTTCCCAGGGTTTCACAACGATGATTATCATTAAGTCGCATTTTTATTGTATTCATTTTAATTGCATGGTGCCTCCGCGGGCGGAGGCTTTATAATTTTTTTTAACGTTCCTACATAAAATTAGAATTTCTTCCGTTTATTTTTTTTTTCTAATAATTCTATTTATTTACATTTCACACGAATTATAAATATAATTTCACTTACTAATAATTTAATTTAAAAACATTAAAAAATATTCAATTCCATACATACATGAAAATCAAAATTTCTTTCGGGGGTGTTGCCCTCGAGCCACCACGAGAGGCACTGTCCCCGCGACCTGATCGGGCAGGTTGATCCCGTCGGTGGCGTTGCCCCCGAACCCCCACGAGGGGACGCTGCCCCCTCGACCTCCGAAAGGAATTTTGAAATTTTATATGGAATATGAAATCAAAAATTTTCAAAATTTGACATCCGAAAAATTCATATCCCATGTAAATTCTTGGATGCAAAATTATATGGGGTATGATTTTTTTAGATGTAAATTTTCGATTGTATAATTTCTCCCAATTTCATTGGAAGCTCGATTGTGCCCTATAACTTTAGAGTTCTGCTTCTGCTTCTGCTTCTGCTCCTGCTTATACTTGTTTCATATGTATAGGATATTCAGAGTGAATTGCCCAAATAGTCACTGAACTTTACACCATGCTTTTAAGAGGTCATTGAACTTTCTAAATCACTTAAACCATCACTGAACTTTGCAAAAGGTTTCTACGAGGTCTCTAAACTTTAAAAATCATCTCATTAATTACTGAATTTTGCAAAAGGTTTCTCAGGGGTTACTAATTCAATGATTTCCTAGGAAACCTTTTACAAAGTTTAGTGATTCCGTAGAAGTCTTTTGCAAAGTTTAGTAATGAACATGGTGATTTTTAAAGTTTAGTGACCTCATGAAAACTTTTTGCAAAGTTCAGTGATCACTTGTGTGATTTTTAAAGTTCAACGACCCTTTGAAAGCATGATTTAAAGTTCAGTGCCTATTTGGGCAATTCACTCAGGATATCCATGACTTAACTCTTGGATATAATTTAAAATATTATATGTTTCATTAGTTCGAGTGAGGATCTCAATCATTTCAATATTTTTAGTAGTTTGCTCCTTCAGTAGACCAATATAGAAAGCCATAACTTGATATAGTTATGGAATGCTTAGCTGATAAATTTATGGTCATGGCTTCTAAAACACACTTTGTGCATCACAACTTTAAATGTACGGGGATTGTCTTTCCCAGTTGTTGGTCCCAGAGTTCATAAAGAACACAAAATTAAAAACTGTAAATGGCTAGGAAGGTAAAGAACACACATATTTTTCTCCCAAAGGGCCCGAGTGTTTAGCCAATGGCCTACTCACCCGTTGATCATCTATATATAAAAAAAAGGATTACGCTCTAGTTCCACTAAAATATCAAAAATCAGTTACAATGTAGAGATTTCTTCATTAATTTTCTCTCGCCTCAAATCACTCAAATTTACACAATCTCACACAGTATATACACTAAGTATAATATTTGCTTTTTCACTCTCAGAGATTGAACAAAATAACCACTAAGATTTAAAAACAAGAAGTGATGAACCCTAATACTCAGAGAGAAACATCTCACAAACAATACAGAATAGTGAATCTAAATGAAGCTTTGAGAATGACTTAAGGCAGGTAGATCAAGGGACATTCATCTGACGGTGGAGAGCTAGCCAAGTGTAAGGCCAGATCATGAGGCCAATAAAGTAAGAAAAGCGTGGAGTAAAAACATGTTTTAACCACCAAGTAAACAGCCTAAGCCAAGGATTCGGAAATAACACAAGCCCAACATCAGCAGACTAGGCCAAGAATTTTGAGATAGCCCAATACTTATAACACCAGTGTTCTAAAAAGTGTGTTTAGGCGTCGCCTAGACACAAGGCGCGGGCGAAACGTTACACCTTGGTAGTAAGAGTGAAATTAAGTTGCCAGCTACCAAGTTAACCACTTAATGTGCTATTACGGGTGCCTAAGTACACTTTATTTATTTATTTTTATTTATTTTTTCTTTTTTTGAAAAGCCTTTTATTTGAATTAGTTTATTTTTTTTTTTGCTTTTTTAAAAGCCTTTTATATAATTTAGTTTCTAGTTTTTAAATGACTTTATCTGTACAAAAGTAAAAAATGACTTCATCCAATAAATAGTTAGATAACATTAAGTAACTACGCTCTCTGCATTATATAATTATGATTTTGAGACTTATCGTTTAGTTGAAAACTTTGAAAGTATTTATGAAACTTCTATAAATCTATTAAGTAGGTCTTGTCTAGTTGATACTGCGAAAATAGTTTCGCTTTTGCATTTCGAAAATTTGAACATTTTCTAATTAACTAATTGTAAGAATAATTTACTAAATACAGTATTTTATAATTTTAGATGTTTGGTATACATTATTTTAATAATTAAATAATTTTTAGAATGTTTAAAAATTTAAAGTAATATTAAAAATAAGAAAACATTTTTTTACTCGTATGCCTTGCTTAAGCTTTTAAAACTTGAAGTTTGGTAGTGGTTCTTGCTTTTCAAGTTGGTACGTGTAAAAATTTACTCCACACCAATAATGATGTATAATTGAATCCAAGGGTTTACATCATATAGGATCTTGTGATGATTTTCCAGAAATTTTGAAGCCACATTAGAACATATATCTAATAACAATGGGTGACATTTGGTAATGATTTTCTTCCACAGGAGGGCATCAGTGTCTTTCTTGGTCTACTAGAATCAAGGTAGCTGTTGACACTGCTAGAGGCCTTTCTTTCTTGCATGATGCTAAAAACAAAGTGATACATCGAAATTTTCACTCTGCTAACATTCTCTTGGATGAGGTTTGTTCCTTGGATAACCTTTTTTTGTCTTTTTGTCTTGGTTTCACCTAAGGTAGTTGTTTGCATAGAAAAATTAATATCTTGTTACATTATGGGGCAGCATTTTAATGCCAAGTTGTCCGGCTTCGATCTCGCTAAAGATGGGCCACCTGATGATAAGACTCATGGGTCTACTCGAGTTATGGGTACATATGGTTATGCTGCACCGGAATACATTGTTACAGGTTTGGCACGACAAAATACTAATTCTCTACTCCTTTTGCTCTTCAAAATCATATTATCATTCATGTAGCCATATTAAACTCCTTGCTGATGAACAGGCCATCTGACGGAAAAGTGTGATGTATATAACTTTGGAGTTGTTTTGCTAGAATTACTATCTGGCCGTCTGGCTTTTGAAAGGTCTACTGGTAAACAACAGTTGCTAGTGGATTGGGCAAGATCATATTTGTCTAAGAAGAAGAAAAAAGTGCATCGAGTGGTAGACCCCAAATTGAAAGGCCAGTACCCTCTGGAAGGAGCAGTTATTGTTTCAAATCTTGCTTTGCAGTGCGTAAGTCATAATCCCAGAAGCAGGCCGCGTATGGCAGAGGTTTTAGCCACATTGGAACGACTCCAAGGTTTATATGAAAACAAAAAATAAAGATTATTCCATATCTGCTTTGTCTGTCAGTAACAAAAAACCATCGAATATATGACACCTTTGGACTATAAATATTGCATGAAAAGTGTTTATGGTGTAAGATTAATAAGTTGGATTTAGTTATTGGCAATATCTTCTCCTTATCATTTCTATCCCTTTATGCTTCAATTTTTTGTTGTTTGTATGTTATATATATATCTTCTAAATCAGATCAAATATTCTATATGCCCTATACTTGTTTGGCTAGTCTGTCCATTCCAGCATACTATACATGCCTTTGAGTTATTTGACCTGCAATTATTGTTAAAATATTAATCTAGAATCAATGAATATCGATCTACATGCATTTAGAGTTATTGTGGATGAATTTAGTTATGTTCATATATTAGCAATTAATTTTTATGCACCGAATATAATATAAAAATAGTTGCTCATTTGTAATATTTCATCATCATAAAAAATGTGAAATCATGGAAGTTGAGCTTTAAAAGAACAATTTTCTTATCTTAAATATTATATTCCTTCAGTTTGTTTGAGACTCATCAAACTCTCCCAACAAATTGATATCATAACAGGGTTACGATATGGCATCCAACAACAATATGTTGCAACCTCAACTTCCTCGCTTCGATGGGAAGAATTATAGTCAACAAATATAAGCTTTTTATATGGTTTCCAAGACTTATGGGGAAATTGTTGAGAATGGATTTGTTGAACCCGAAGATCAAGCTGCTCTTAACAACAAAATAATGAATTAAAGGAGAATCGCAAGAAAGACAACCAAGGCTTTATTTTTCATTTATCATGAATTTGCACAGCAACTTTAGCAAAGGTAACATGGGACACTCAGCAATCAACTTATCAAGAACGTGATTATTGCACGAAAAGTGTTTTTGGTGTAAGATTAATTAGTTGGAAGAGTTAGTGGAATGCCAACTTCTTTTCATCATTTCTAGAGCATGACTTACATGACATACGAGATTTTTAGAATCCTACACTTGTTCTAGCTAGTCTATCTGTCCGACATACTAAACGTCGGAATACATTTTTAATCTCTCACTACAGTAAGACCTGGATCAGTTTTTTAATGCACCATCAATTCGGAGGTTATGCAACTAAACATTTTTTTGCCTTTTTCCTTTTCAAGTTTAGTTTACTTGCATTTTCCAATAAAAAGCATAATCGATTAAATTGTTAATTTATTTTCCTATGGCTGGAGCTTTTATTATCCAATATTGTCCTATTATTTTATTGGTTAATGCTACTTGGTTTTGATTTGGTTGTGCTTGTCACTTATATGTTGTAGTAAGTGGTCTAAATGGATTTAGCTCATCATTTTCTTTATGCAACTTCAGGAAAATTGAGAGGAACATTAAACTTTAATACCCTGTTTTGCCCCATTATCTGAGATTATAATTTTTGGAATAGTTATTTATTTATTTATTTTTAAGAATGTGTGGTTAAAAAAGAAGAAAAAACTTGGGTTTATGTATAATATATTTTATTGTAGAATGTATGGTTGATAAGAAAAGAGAGAAATGAATTATAATTTTAATAGGGTAGGGCTTTAAATTGTAGCCATGAGGTAGAGAAAAATTTGGGCTTCAGATTAATTTGATAAATTGTTGGACTGTTGATCATTGAAGCTTTCACTAGACGTCTTTAGTAATTTGTTGATGATGGTTTTTAATTTAGGTTTATGGAATTCTACAGTTTTTTTTTTTGTTCAAGTTGATTTGAAATTGGAATTTAGTATTTTAGTATGGACTTTGATTGGCGTACATAATATATGTACATAGGGGTGTTCATAACCCTCACAAATGTCGGCTTCATTCCATGTGAGGGTTCTGGACACCCCTATATACATTTATTATGTACATCAAGATTTTTTCTTTTAGTATATTTGAAATTCGTTCACGTCGTTAGACATAGTAATCAGAAACCTAATGGATCACACAACCAAAAGAATGAATTCACCAATTGACTAATTAACAAGTCTTGAAAAATTAACTAATTGGGTTGCTCTTTAATATATCCGGATTAACTAATTCATGAACCAAATTTAATTAGATTAATTAAATATTGGATCAAGTTAAGTTTAAAAGACATACCAAACCCACTAGGACTTATATTAATAAGCTATTAGAGTTTCAGAAAAAGTAGAAGAGAATACAATTTATTATCATGTTAGTACAAGAAAAGAGAAACTATAATTCTCTCATTCTTATTTTTTGTCTGGATTTTTATTGGAGGTTGGACAATTGAATAATTGTGTATTGTAGATCGTGATTGTTTTTATTCCAACATCAGCAAAGGAGTTTGCAAAATCTACAAAATGTATAATTTCTATCACAGTTTTTATCTAAGTATAAAGAAGATCATTGGGGAGAATTGAAATTAGCTTATTTTTCATTGTGCATGATTAAGTAAATTCCGAAGAAATACGTTGTGCAATAGTTACTGAATAAGTTACTAATTAATCTATAAAGTCAGCTAATTAAGATTATTTCTCCTGTCCCCATCATTAGATGGCTGCATCTGCTTGTCTTGTATCTAGTTGCGTGATAAACATATCTGAAGTTGGTGGTTTATTGATTAATTTTGAAATTAATTCCTGAAGTGTAAGGCATGTCTGTTAAACAAATAACATACATTTAGTGCCTGTTTGGCAGGCCTTTTACAAGCCAAAAGTTGGTTATGATTTATGAAACTAAGAAACTATTTTGAATATGTTTAGATAATTTTTTATAAATATTTTGTCTAATTATAAGAGCTTTTAGAGAAACTAAAATTAAAAGGTAGTTTAATATGTTTTTTGAAAAGTCAAGAATTGCTTTTAAACATGTTTGTGTAATTTTCTGAAAATATTTTGTCTTAAAAAGATGTTAGATGAGCTAGCTTCAAAAAGTTTTTCTACAAGAAGTAGAAGTAAATACAAACTTTTTTGTCTAACGAGCCCTAACACAACTTTTTCAAAAATTGTTTTTGACTTTCTTATTGACTTTATGCCCATGATTTGCTACGTAACACCTTTACTTTGAGCCTTGGAGGCGAGGCGTAACACTTGTACAAGATTTTTTTCAGTAACCAATTGTGTTTGCAATTAGATGTGTTTATGCCAACTACTAACAAGTCTCCTACCTGGATTGCGTTGGGTTGAAATTTATCTTTCTTGTACACGCATGTTGACGTAACAACCCATTGATAAATAACTAAACTGGCGCATCCAAGGTTATCTTCCGAAGTTGAAACTAGGTTAAAAACCAAATACTATGAATTTTTAAAATAATATATTCCAAACAAGGGCTAATCACATATTTTATTACCACCTAAATACTAAATTAAAAATTACATTAACTAAAATAAAAATTAATGCCATGCTATGTATTCAAAATATTCAATAGGTACTTATAAAATTCCCAACGGTCTTATGTTTTCCACAAAAGGAAAGCTTCCAAAACTCGAATTCCTATTCCCCCACGGATTAACCATTAACCCCTATATATACTTATATTATAGGAACTCTCTGTATCTCTCTCTGTTCCTCTCCAATTGCGTGACTTTCTTAGTTTTTACCATAAATCTTGAATATGGAGTACATCTGTTGGCGCGGAGTCATTTCATAGCAATCTATACACACAGAACCAGTTCTTGATGATCAGTACTCTTCATCAAAAGGGCATAATCTCGTCGAATTTCAATGTGAAATAGTGAAAAAGTGGGTAATACATTGTGATGATGGAGGACTTTTGTTTGTTAGGAGTGATTCACATCAAGAAGCAAGGATGACAAGAAAAACTCATCTGGATTATGCCGCAACCGACGAAGATTTGAAACAACCTTTGTTGGAAAAACTCGAAACTTGCAACCTAAGATTTGATCAGAGTTGAATTTAAGAGAAAAAATAAGACAATACAAAGAGAATAGAATTGTATTGAATAGTGTGATTTGTTTACAAGAGAGGCATCATATTTATAGTTTAACTTGAGATGAATGTTTTTCTTTCTAATCAATGTAGGACTAACTAACATGTACATTGTATGTATATGTATATACATTAACAGCCCCCCTCAAACTTAAGGAGGTAAAATGGAAACCAACTTGAGTTTGGAAACTAAATCCTGAAAGCGTCCAGGATGATGCGTCTTAGTGAAGATATTAGCAGTTTGATTGGCTAAAGAAACTGATAATAGTCCAATAGTCCCACGGGTGAGATGATGACGTATAAAGTGACAATAATCTCAATATATTTTGTGCGTTCATGAAATTCATCATTGTGAGCAATTTGGATAGCACTTTGATTATCGCAGCTTATGATAGTGGCAATAGAATGAGTGACGCCCATGTCTTCAAGTAACCAGCGAAGCTAAAGAAGTTCCTGAGTTGTATCATCAAGGGAATCACCAAGGAAGAAGCAATAACCAGTGGTGGATCTATGATCAGTGGGGTTACCTGCCTAATCAACATCTGAGTAGGCTCTAAGCTCAAGTGAAGAGTGAGATGAGAAATAGAGACCATGAAATAGGGTCCTTTTGATGTACCTCAGACTACGAAGCACTGCGGCATAATGGGGTGTGCGAGGAGCAGAGAGAAATTGACTGACAATATGGACAACATAAGAGATGTCAGGGCGAGTAACTGTAAGATAAACAAGACTACTAACCAACTGACGAAACAAGGTGGGGTCATCTAAAGGTATACTATCCACAGGAGTAAGTTTAGAGTTGAGATCTAGAGGAGTAGTACATGTCTTACTATCTGTGAGTCTCGCTCGAGTAAGAAGATCAGAAGCATACTTTGCTTGCAAAAGATAATATCCCTCAGAGTTAGAAGTGATCTCAAGTCCCAAAAAGTAACTAAACTTTCCAAGATCTTTCATCTCAATATGTTGGCTGAGATAAGTCTTGAGATCCGAAATTTCGGATGTGTCATCACCAGTGATGATCATATCATCAACATAGAAGAGAAGAAGGATAGTGCAGTGGTTAGTTTTGCGAATGAAAAGAGCATAATCATGTTAGCTGGAAGTGAACCCAAAATCTCCAACAATGGTGCTAAACTTGGCAAACCAAGCTCGAGGAGCTTGCTTGAGACCATAACGAGCCCGAAGAAGTTTACAGACTTGATGCGGAAGATGATGAGAACCAGGAGGATGGCACATATAAACTTCTTCAGTGAGTTCACCATTAAGAAAAGCATTTTTAACATCCATCTAAAATAATTCCCAACGACGAACGACGACAATTGCAATTAGACTGCGAACTGAAGTGAGGCGGGCAACCGGGGCAAAAGTCTCCTCATAGTCAATCCCATACTCCTGGGTAAACCCTTTAGCTACCAAGCGAGCTTTGTACCGATCAATAGACTCATCAAAGTGAGTTTTGATCTTGTAGACCCACTTGCATCCCATAGCATGTTTGCCGTTTCGTAGGTCCACTAGATCCCAGGTGTGAGTGTTTTCGAGTGCCTGTAGTTCATCATTCATTGCTTTCTGCCAAAGAGGATCAGAACTAGCTTCACGATAAGACTGAGGTTCATGGTGAGAAAGAATAGCAGAAAATACAACAAAGTCACGAAGATTAACAGAATGAGTTTTTACCCTGTCACTTCGTCAAGTAGGGAGATCGGAAGCTGTTGGAACGGATCCATCGGAAGAGACAAGTTCTTCAGAAGAGGGTAAGGTGGATAACTCAGTTGATAGATCTATAGACGTGTCAGTTGGTAGTGACATATCTGAGAAAGAGATAGGATGTGTTGATGGAGATGTTGACTCAGAAGAAGAGTTTGTCTCGGGAGTGTCAGGAAAAAGATCTATGGAGAGGTCAGTGAATAGGAGAGAGGTATTGTCATGTGACAGATGAAACTTAGATATAGAGGCGAACATTTTGTATTCCCAGAAAACAACATGACGAGATACTTGGAGACGTTTGGAGTAAGGATCCCAACATCTGTAGCCTTTGTATTCAACACCGTATCCTAAGAAACAACATAATCGAGATCTAGATTCCAATTTAGTGCGCTCATGAGGCTCAAGAAGAACAAAACAAGAACAATCAAATACCTTAAGAGTGTTATAGTCAGGAGGGTGACCATAAAGATGCTCAAATGGTGATTGATTTCCAATGATGGGAGAAGGCACGCGGTTCTTGGTATAAATATCTGTAAGAGAAGCTTCACCCCAAAAGCATTCAGGATACGAAGCAGATATGAGAACAGAACGGACGGTATTGAGAATGTCTTGGTGTTTGCGTTTAGCACGCCCATTTTGTTGAGAAGTGACTGGACATGAACGATGAGGAAGAGTTCCTGTTGGCGAAGAAAGTTAAGGACTTTATAGTCTGTGTATTCAGCAGCATTGTCAGCACGAAACACTTTGATATTGCAAGAAAATTAAGTTTTAACCATGGTAGCAAAATCAAAGTACAACTGAGGTAATTCAGATCGATTGCGCATAAGAAATATCCAAGTGTAACGAGAGTAATCATCAACAAAAATGACAAAATATCTAGAGCCTCCCATAGTAGCAGTGGGAGACGATCCCCAAACATCAGAGTGAATCAAATCAAATGGTGCTGAAGAAAATGAATCACTTTTGTGAAATGGCAATGCCGATTGTTTTGCAAGTTGACAAGGAAGACAATCAAATTGTTCTTTATTAACAAGCCATAAATGACCACTAGATGCTAAAGATTGAAGACGACTAATAGAAGCGTGACCCAGACGAGAATGCCAGAGACTGATGGATGGGGTAGATGAGACTGGGGCTGCTGTCTGAACTGATGAGGAGAAACGGGATGGAAGGTGAAGATTGATGAGCTTAAAGAGTCATCCAACCTTATGGCCTATCCAAAGAGTTTGTCCCGTCTTTGGATCTTGCACACAACAACCATAAGCAGAAAAAAGGACAGTTAGACCGAAGTCACTTAATTGACCAACAGATATAAGATTGAGATTGAGTTGAGGAATACAATAAGTATCAGGAAGAGAAGTGTTTAATGTTGATATTTTTTCGATATGACTCACAGTCATAGAAGAACCATCAGCAGTTTGAATATTCGGAGTATGATTAGCAAGACGTTTGGTGGCAAATATAGTGGAATCAAGTGTTATGTGATTACAACATGTAGAGTCGAAAAACCAGGATGAATTACCCGAGGTGACTGACACAGCAGTAGATGGTAGATTACCAGAATGAGCAAGGACTTGTTTGATAATTTCTTCTATGTTAGAGGCAGAAAATGGCTCACTGGAAGTAGTGAATAATGAACCTTCAGCAGTAGTGCCGACGATCTAGAAGGAGTACTACTAGACATGTGTCGCTAGGAGTGTTTGTTTGAGTTTTGAAAACAATCACGCTGAAGATGACCAGGGGCTTGCTTCTAACATAATTGGCAAACTCGAATCGGGCATTCCAAGAGAACGTGTCCTTGTTTCTTGCAGTAATTGCAAAATTTTGAAGATCCAGATGGATGCCCTTTGTTGTTATGTTGAAAAGATATAGATGAGTGCCCTTTGTTATTGGGTTGAGGTCATCTGGGAGTGGCGAAGACAGCATCTATAGAGGTCGTCTTGCGAGGGGCAAGATGAGTTTCCTCTGAAAGAAGTTCAGTAACAGCTTGATCTAAAGTAGGTAAGGGACTGCGGTGAAGGAGAGATGCACGAACATGCTCAAACTCATCAGTGGGGGCCATGAGAAAGAGAACCAAGTGTTGCTGATCTCGATAGTCGGGAAATTTCTTAGCATTGTTGGCATCTGTAAACTCTGGTTATGAGGAAGCAAGTTGATCCCAAACATAGTGCATTTTAGATAAGAAACTATTGATGGATTGCCCATGTTGTTGTTGCATACGATGTAGAGTGCCCAGAAATTGGTATTGATGAGACATATATGCGATGGTGTAGCTTTCTGCAGAAAATCCCATAATGACTTGGCAGTCTTGAATCTACCAAACTGGAGACTGATGGAGCGTACGCACGTATTGCGAATCCAAGTGATAATTTGGTGGTTTTTGCTATCCCATTCTTCAAGACGGTCTATCTATTTTGTGTTGTCTTTTCCAACGACTTTCTCTGGTTCGGTGATATCACCAGTGACAAAGCGCCATAACTTTCTGTCCTTAAGAAAGCTTGACATAGCTTGAGCCCATATAGTGTAGTTGAGTATTTCCATGACAATGGTAATGGGTTGTGAAGTCTCAAGATGCTCCATAATAATAACAGGAACCGAACTGAATTGATGGAGTGATGGCTGAGATGAAGACGGTCCAATACAAGAAGTTTTTCTGATGTGAAGGATCCACTAATAGTGGCAATCACAGATCATACTCAACTCTTGATATACGGATAACCACTAAAAATAATAGCTCTGATACCAAGTTGAATTTAAGAGAAAATAAGACAATACAAAGAGAATAGAATTGTATTGAATAGTGTGATTTGATTATAGGAGAGGCATCATATTTATAGTTTAACTTGAGAGGAATGTTTTTCTTTCTAACCAATGTAGGACTAACTAACATGTACATTGTGTATATATGTATATACATTAACAATCAGAATTGTAAAGAAAAACTTGCTAATAAAGTAATTAAGCATGCAAGAAAATTAGGGAGCATGGGCCACGAGAAATCTTCTTCATTACTTGTTAATATACGGAAGACTCTATTTTACGTTGAGCGTGAAATGTTTCACAGTTGGGGGAAATTGGTGATGGTGTCAAGATGGTGCCTGCGAGTATGGATGCAATCTTATAGCTGCCGAAGAAGGATATGGACTACGATGGGGACGAGTTCGGGAGCTGTACGGTATGCCTGGAGGAGATCTCGAAAGTGGTGGAAGTCTCGACCCTTCCGTGCTCGCATATGTTTCACAGTAATTGCATTACTGAATGGCTAAAGAGAAGTCATTACTGCCCTATTTGTCGCTTTGAGATGCCTATTGCATTGAATCAGGTCTTGTTTTTGATGAATTTCGAGGAAGGTTCATGGAATCTTGTAATCTTTTAGTGTGAAGTAGTTTTGAGATTATTCTTTTAGTATGTTTTATGTGAAAATTCTTAAAGTTTGTAATTTGTTTAATGTTTAATGTAATAGAATTATCCCAGTAATTGATCTCTTTAGGATTTAGTTTCCCTAATATTAGAGAATTACTTTACCTATATAAATAAGAACAACTCTACACGTACATAATTTTTTTTTTGTCAGAAACCTTACATAATACACACATGAGGTAGATCCCATTTTTTGCACAATATTTAATTCACATGGAGCCCACCCCCATGTGAGTATCTGTACAATTTTTGGCAAAGACAAGCAGAAATTTTCTATTAATAAAGACTAAAATTTTTCAATTGATCAAAGTCATTATAGTAATATTATTCTATAGAAAATTTCAAATTGGTTTAACTTTATTTTTATTTCAAGAATCTGAATTCCACTTGTACACCCATTCCGGTATAACTTATTTTCCATATGTGACTCCAATTATCAAGTTAGCAATATAATCTAGAAATTACACTTACTAAAAGCGAATAATCAACATATCTAATTATCAAGGTAGGACCTAAAAAGATTATAAAAATTAAAGTCAAAATTAACAGTTAATTTAACTATAAATTTCATAGGACCGACAGTTTTTATAAATTTTTAAACCACATATTTAATCAACTTATAAAAAATATACTAAAAAGTTTGATTTTTAGCTACACCAAACATTGCTTAATTTATAGAGGGTTTCTGGACCTCGTAATCATCATTGATTCTCTATACTGCAAAATATGTAACGAATTTCATGACGACATTAATATATATATATATATATATATAATTCATCACAAATATTTATTTTGCTTTAAACAAGATACTTTTGTCTTATATCTCAAAAACCTACTAGGAGTATATCGCCCTTAGCTTCTTATTACTATGGAAGCTATGCCATTTTTCCTGTTTTCCAGAAATTTGTCTTGGATTTGGAGAGAGAAAAACTCACCAATGAGATTCCAAAAGCACCCCCCCTAATATTGTACGTCTTAGCCGATTAAGGATGGGAAGGAACGACATATTAGAATAAAATAGAGATATATTATAATTAAAAAATGTAGAAGCTCATAAGCCTGACAAAGCCAAGCACGGGCAATGCCAGGCTACCCCATAATTGGATTGTGCCAGTCATGCATGACTCGATTGACACCTCTAAGTAGGAAGAAATAGGTCTTGGACTAGAGGGCGATGGATGAAGAAAGAACTTATAGAATGTGAAGCGGAAGAGGTGCACTTTTAGTTAGAGCAAATTGTACTTTTGATGTGTACAAAACCTTTTAAATAAGATAAAAATGAAACATTCCAAGAAAAATAGTCTTGTAACAGACATAATACATTGTCGTATGTCTTTTATAACGTGCACATGTACATTGCAGCAACCCACAATGTGCATTGCAAATGATTGCAAAGAGCGTTACCGTTAATATTAAAAAAAAAAAAAAAACACCGTCAAATCTCAATTGGTTAATACGTTTACTGATTGTCGTGATAATCCCCTTTAACAACACATAATTAATGAATGTTGTTGTTTACATGTTGCAAAAAGCAATTTTTCTTGTAGCGATAGTAATAAGTTTTTTATAATTTTTTCATCTTGTTTCCTCTGTAGATTCACAATAGAGTAATGTACATATGCTTAATTTAAACTATCACTTGAATGAAAAAGACACACTTTTAAAATAATGCATAACAATGTAATAAACAAATGCAACAAACAATTAAAATAATGCCGAGTCTCTCTCATTTGTTCTACAATTTGAACAAACCTCTTGTCTTGTTCTAGGATGAAAAAATAAAAGCATTTTAAAGCAAGGCTGAGGTGTTATTTCAGAGGAAAGGAGTGAAGGAATTACCTGCAATAATGGATGGATATGATCATCTCTTGATGATTAGAATTACAAGTTTGGGTACTAGAAATATCACTATATCCTTAATTTATGATATGTAGCATCAGACTTTTGAGGTTCATGTAGGTAATTTGGTCAGTAGTAATTGTTGGTTTCTAGGCAGAATTTTCTTGCTGCTGTTCATGCACACTGATAGATGGTTTTGTATTGAATCTATTGATGTTCATAGGACGGAAGTACTTTTTTCTTATTTATATGGAAGTATTCACATACAATGTTTTCTTTAAAAAAAAAAAACTCGAAATTTACGACCTAAGAATACAATCTTATTGCTGTCTAAGAAAGAAATGGACTACAACGTGGACGAGTCTGGGAGTTGTACGGTATGCTCCTGAAAGGGGTGGAATTCTCGACCCTGCCGTGCTCCCGTATGTTTCCCAGCAATTGCATCGGAATGGCTAAAGAGAAGAAACTAAAGCCCTGAAACAGCATTCAAAAGCATCTCAAGCAATATTTTATGACATGTTTGATACGCTAAATTGTGCGTTTTAAAGAAAGTAAATTCTTTATCACCTATTTCACGAAGCATTTACCGGGCAAATCGGCAAGTTGTAATGGTCACACATTATGTACTCACTCTTTTGACGCTGAGATCCTTTCACAAAGATGAAATTTGTGCATGAACATATCAAGTGACACACCGGAGTTCCCCCAAACACTTCAGAAGGCCAAATGGCTACATACTATGCAGCAGCCAAGATTGCCCCATGAAGTGGTCAGGGGAACTCTAGGGTACACCTGATGTTACTGGTGGAACGATGTGCCCGAGTTGCTACAATCATGTGCTATGCCTGACTTTGTCCCACGACTGTACTTCACCAGCTACATGTTAAGCTATATAGCTATTGACACTGCTATTTATAATGCATGCATTCAGTGCAGGTTTCTTTGCACTTCATCAGTAGTTCGTACAACCCTATACAATCATGGACGTTAGGATAGCATGTAAGGAATCGGTAAAAAATTCGAGCAGAAAGGATAGCTTGAACATGATAATCGAGACAAAACCATCAAGCAATGTACCTGGATGGGAATGTGGGCAATATTGAAAACTGAAGAATATTGATAAATACTGTGTGCTCATCCCATATGCATCTCCTCTATTGGAAACCTTTCATTTTCACCTCTCCCAGATGGCAAACTAACTGATCTTCATCAAAATGTCAGCATTGACCCCTTAATCTCAATTACGAGTTTGAGCTCGACTGAACAGTTCAATACATCGTGTGATAGTTATCGAATAAGCTACTAATTAATCTATATACAAAGTCAGCTCATTATGATTTTTTCTTCTTGTCTTTCATCAAGTTGAACATATCTGAAATAGGTGGTTTATTGATTGATTTAATTGTTTCGAGCAGTTGTTAGTAATTAATTTTGAAATTAATTCTTTAAGTGTGGTGTGTCTATTAACCAATTAGCATACATTTAGTGCATGTTTGACATGGCTTTTGAAAAGTAAAAAGTTAATTATGAATCTAAGAAGCTATTTTGAACATATTTAAATAATTTATAAAAAAATATTTTGTCTGACTATAAAAGCTTTTAGAGTAGTTGACCTACAAGTTCGTTTGGTACAATTTTCGGAAAGTTAAGAATTGTTTTGGATATGTTTGGATAAATTTCTTAAAGTGTTTTATCTGGTTAGAAAAGATTTTAGAGGAAGCTTGTATCGAAAAACTCTTCTACCAGAAGCAAAAAAATATACATAACTTTTTTAGAAAGATCTTTTAGAAGAAATAGAAACACTTGTCAAAGATGTCATTAACCATTGGTTCGAAATTAAATCGATAAAAAATGAAGCATTCACTTAGAATACTTGACCCTTTCATAAACAAAAGGGTAACTAACCATCAACTTTCAAGGAATTATGCTTCAATTCTTATGTGACACAACTAGGTTCAAGATAGAAAAAATAAAAATTGTAGTAATTCTCAATATATATTCGTATATTCTGAGAAGATTTTCAACTTTCCCAAAATTGTAGTAAGATATGGAGCATCAAGTTTAATTTCTTGATTCGTGTTTGACGTGCATTTCTTTGTATCAACTTGTTACAAATGATTAAGATGGGATTTAATTTATAGCCTAAAGATTACCAATTTTATAATTTGGCACCAATATGATGTGATGTATTTTCTATCAAATGGTATATCATTAGTTAATAGAAAACCTCATTACGATTGAAGAAAATTCTGTTAGTCCATGTCGACTTTCGATATACATTGGCCGACTGGAGGTTTTGAAAGAAGTCGCTCAATTTACTTGTCCTATGAAAACTACAATCGAATAATTTTTGTTCATTAATATACTTTTTATATATTTATTTCGAGTTTATGAACCTGGTCTAGAATGCAGGTTAAATGACAAAAATAAAGGAAAACATACCGAAACAAATGAGTATAGCATCTTCATGCATCTTTTCGCCCACCACTTTTTCAGCTTTTTTTTTTTTTGCTGGAGAATTCACTCCAAAGTTATGATTCTAATCATTTATCCCGTAGTTGTGGCTAGGTTCGTGGATTAGTACTTTCATCTTCATGTTTTTTTCTCTATAAATAGTGACCAAAACTTGATCCTTGCGACATATTTACTAAGTTCAGGCTATACACACAAACACATTATCATTTGAGATTATCTATTTCAAATTATGAAAGTAATTTATATCTCGTTGGGAGAATGCATCAGGTTTCACCTTGAGTTCCCTTCAATCACTTCATTGCTTAGTGTTCTTTTCAACCATAACAATTAGTACTGAAGTGTTTGGGGGAACTCGTGATGTTACTTGATATGATTCAAGGTAATTAATTTTCCCTCTACATACACTACCAAGGCAGACATTATGGTTTCTCAGTCTTGATTTCTCAGTCAGGAAAGGCCGATGAAGCCATCATGTTCTTCAGGAAGATGGTATCTTGTGGCGTAACACCACGTATGAAATGCATATGCATCACTGGCCTATTACCAGCTTGCCCAGCTCTTACTGACTTGGCTTATGGCAAGGAGATTCATGCATATATTGTCAGGACTGATACCTACAGCGATGATTTCTTTGCTACTGCGCTCATTGACATGTACATGAAATGTGGGAATTCTTCGAAGGCACACTGTGTTTTCAATCAGTTTGGCATAAAGCCTTATGATCCAGCATTCTGGAATGCTATGATTTCTGGGTACGGAAGGAATGGGGAGAGTGAAGCTGCTTTTGAAATATTCAATCAGATGATCAAGAACAAAGTTGAGCCGAACTTAGTTACTTTCAATCGCCTTTTGTTTCTGTGTAGTCATACTGGTCAAATTGAAAGAGGGTGGCAGATATTCAGATTGTTGAGTGAAGACTATGGTCTAAATCCAACTGCCGAACAAATCAATATCATGATTGATCTCCTTGGTCGATCACGCAGGCTGGATGAAGCTTGTGAATTATAACAAGGGATATCCGAAATGTCTGCTTCTGTTATCACTTCTTTGCTTGGCGCCTGTATGTATCATTCAGATTCCAAGCTGGGAGAAGAAATGGCCAAGAAACTTTCAGAGTTGGAGCCTGAAAACGCAATTCCATTTATTATTTTGTCCAACATATATGCTGGACAAAAAAAGTGGAAGGATGTGGAGAAGATTAGAACAATAATGGAGAACAAGGGACTTAAAATATTCCCCGGCTTTAGTTTAACTGGAGTGGCATGAGAAGATAGAAGACAGATTATTTATAGGCTATTCTTTTAACAATTGGAGACAGCAGCAATCGATTCTACTTTGATAGTCATGCTACTCTAGTTCCATAGAAAATCCGACATAGTTTTCCTAAGACTGGACATGCCTGGATCGAAATGGCAAGAGGTGTTTGAGGCTCCTCTGCATGTTAGGCTGCGTAGGTAGGCTGGTTGTTGGGTTTTTGAAGGCTACCTTAACTTTGGAATTAATCAAGAATTCCAGTAATCAAAGATGCACCAGCAGGAGAAGAAGAAAATGTCCAATTTCTAGAAATCGCCAGAAAGTTTAATATCAGATTTACCAGAGTTCATCCCTCTAATCTATCTCACTTTCTCTTCTCCTTTTTCAGTCTCGAGAGACACACTTTTCTATCACCTAGCCAGGCTATTTATAGACCCAATACAAGAGTCATTTCAGCTATTAACTACCACCTAACAACCAAGGCTCCAGTTGGTTGAAAGATTCCATCTAACTCAGTTGGAAACCGGCAGGGGCGGACACAGGGGGGTCCTTGGGGCCACGTGCCCTCCAAACTTTTGAGTTGTTTTTTTTTTTTTTTTAATTCGTGTTTGGTATCGATTGAAATCTAAATTTTAATCTAAATCAAAGTTAACAATAAATTTTAATAATATATTTCATAGAATCCATAACTGTTTTAATTTTTATCAAAATTTATTACAAATTTGATTTTAATTTCCACCAAACAAAGGCAAAATTACAATAAATTTGAATTTCGATAACATGCTAATTTTAAAAATTCACCGACGATTGTACGCTAATCAAATCTACAAATTGCTTATGTAATCTCAAAGCTTATTTCGATAACTACATTATGGGTATATCGAATAGTCCAAATAAATATTGAAAACAATTAAAACTACGTTAAACGTGAGTCTTAAAGAAAAACGTCTAACTCGCATTTTTTTCAAAAAAATTCAATTATTTCATTAACATTTACTATTTTTGCGATACACCTCAATGTAATTTTCATCATTTTATTAGGAAACTTTATATGGAATATGACATCAAAATTTTTCGAAATTTTACATCCGAAAAAGTCATATCCCATGTAAATTTTTGGATGCAAAATTACATGTGATATGATTTTTTTTTACGTAAATTTTCGAGTGTAAAATTTATCTCAACTTCTTTGCAAGTTCGAGTGTGTCCCCCTAACTTCTATCTTCTGTGTCCGCCTTTGGAAACCGGTAAACTGAAGGCTCCAGCTTGCAACAGATTTTCTGATTTGCTAAGGTTGTCCAATTCTACTTCTTTAAGAATCAATTTCCTTTACACTGGTCACACTTTAGTTTCCCGGACACATTATGAATTTGAAGGTGATCTCTGCATCGGGTTGATACAATTATGTTTGTTAAGCTAAGCAACTGTGTTTTCTTGAATTTCCAAGTCCGAGCTCTCCTGTCTGATCTTTGGGCGCATTGGTGCATTACCTTATGTGAGCTTTCTTAGCTAGGCGTTGTTCGTCTAGAATACGGCCTTTGGCTTGACAGTGATGAATGGTTGACTGCAAGATGACTATTTTATGCTGGACATAGCCTCACTCTGGAGATGATGTGTCCTGCCATTTGAGATGACCACAACTGGTCAGCAACTTGTGTTTGGCGTGTACGATGACGTCGACTTATAAATCAATTATCGAAAATTTATGAAGTTTTAACTTTCTGTGGACTCATCGTGTATAAAAGGTTTTGAAGGCTAGATATTTCCCTAATTATTCTAAGTTACTGATTTGATTCCATATATTTGACTTCTTACTCAAAAATATTATTTTTTATATGTTAAATTCAAAATTATGCAATATTAGTTTATAACATAAATTATCCACTGGGTTTACTATTATACAAAAATAAACATTTTCTTTTTTCTTTTTTATGATCTCATGCACAAATAAAATTTGGTTAGTAAATAAATAGTAATTTGATTGACTTATATTATAACTTCGCAGTGCTAAACATGCATTAAGCTTGTAGGCCAATTCACGTCGATGCACGTTAAAAATGGATATTGTCAAGCTCAATGCCAAGAGCTCCATCAATATGCTGTTCATTGATATATCAATCTTCATTCAATCACTGCAAAACAAAAAATAAAGTAGCGCATTTATCCATAATTAAATAATGAGAATTTGCAATAAAGTAGCGCATTTATCCATCACTGGACATTTTACACCTCTACTAAATAAAAATAAATACAAATTATCTTCAATAATTATCTCATTTAATTTTTGCACAATGCAGATAAGTAAAAAGAAAATAAAGAGAGAAAGAGAGAGGTCCCACGTTGCAATTTTCACGTTTTTGCATCCACAGGCTCTACAAAATTAAAAAAAAAATCCCATCTTTTTCTATCGATATCCATATTAGTAGTGTAGAAATGTTGAAATTTGGGTGTGACCCCAATTCTCCATTTTGAATTGTTTAAGTAATTGAAGAATTCGAATTGAAGTGCACGTCAAGAAGAATTCTAATTGACGTGCTATTGGAGTTATATGTCAATTTGAAGTTCTATTTTGGAAACCCATTGGAGTTGAAATTTGTATTGGATTTGAAGATATTGAAATTATGGACCGGGAAGAAAAGTCGTCGCATTTTTGCTAGACGGACGCATGAGCGAGGATGACAGAAAATCACCCGAGACATTGTCGCCTGACTGTCGCTAGAGTGATAGTGTTATTTGCCCCAAGCTCGTTCACGCTTTAACACATTTTTGGCATTTTACTTCAACTACAATTCATCTATTAGGATTTGGAAGTCTTCCTACATAAGTTGCCTATATATATTTGGCTCTTCTTTACAATTTTATGTGTGAGATATATGATTATTAGCTTTTAGGATAATTGTATTCTTTTTTCCATTATTCTTGTGGTGCAACAAAATCTCCTAATTCCTCCACTATATTCTTGTCTTCTTTTATTCTTGATCAAATACTTAATTATTTTGCCATATAATTTCAACATCTCAATCCAGTGATTGATGTCACAACAAGTGATATCAATCCTAACAAGTGGTATCAGAGCTAAGGTTTAACAGTTATGCAGAGCGCAATATTTGATTTATTCGAAGTTTTTTGTTCGTGATGGTGTCCATGAAGTATGAAATTTCGTTTTTAAATCGGAGCACTAGATTTTTGCTATGGCAGGTTAAGATGCATGCAATACTCGCATATCGGGATTTGGATGATACGTTGTTGGGAATTGACAAGATAACAACAATTTTGACCATGGAGGAAAAATTACGGAAGGATAAAAAGACAGTTTCTCACATTCATCTTCAACTATCAAATACTATTCTTCAGGACGTTTTGAAAAATAATTCAATAGCTACTTTATGGTTGAAGTTGGAGCAATTGTCCATGACTAAAAGTCTGACAAGCAAGTTAAACATCAAGCATGGTTTATACTCCCATCGTATGATAGATGGAGGATCATTGGAAGACTCTTGTCTGTATTTAAATAGATCGTCGCTGATTTGGAAACTTTGGAAGTAGAGTATGATGAAGAAGATTTAGCCTTGATCCTATTGTGCTCGTTGCCCGCTTCATTTTCTTCTTTTAGAGACACGACCTTGTATAGTCATGATATTCTCACTATAGAGGAGGTGTATGATGTTTGTATTCAAAAGAGAAGATGAAACATTCGATTTCTGAGGCCAGAGATGGTGAAGGCCTAATTGCTCATGGTGGTTCTGGAAGGGGTATAACGATGTTTAAGTTCGGTAATTAGATTTGTAACTATTGCAAGAAGAATGGGAAATTAAAGAAGGATTGCTACAAATTGCAGATGAAAGAAAGAATGACTGCAAGTAGATATTCAGATACTTCAGGCAAATCAAACCTTGCGGAGAATGTTGTAAGTGATGGAGATCTCTTAGCTATTTGTGACGTTGTGTCTAAACCGAAAGATGATTGAATTCTTGATTCAGCATGTGTGTTTCATATGTATCTTAATAAGGACTTGTTTGCTACATATGAAACTATTTCCAAAGGTGTCGTGGTTATGGGAAACAACGCATCTGCCAAGTTGCTAGAATTGGTATAGTCTAATTGAAACTCTTTGATAGGAAAATTAGAATACTTGGCCAGGTTCGACATGTTCCAGATTTGAAGAAGAATCTCATATTGTTGTCTATCCTTGATTCAAAATGTTATGAGTTCTTTGATGGAGCAGGAGCTTTGAAGGCTTGTAAGGGTGCCCAGATTGTATTGGAGGGAAGGAAAATGTTTCAGTTATACATCTTGTAGGGTTGTGCATAATCTAGGAGAGTCAATCAGCATAGGTTTAGTATCGTAGTGGACATTCAGTTTGGTACAATACCTTTAGGAGCTTATAAATGGTCGGATTTGAATAATACTGCTCAGTGGAGTTCAAGAGATATGGACAATGCCACTTTGCCACCATCACATGCAGTGCCATTGTATATAGTTGCTAGAGACGGACCCAGTGGAACAAGGTATGTGAATGCTGATTTTGCTGAACATACTTTAAGTGGAGTAAAAGGTGTACAATCTAGCAATGGGCATTCTGTAAAACCATTTGATATTGATTCTACTTTGGGGGTGTGTTACAACCCATTTTGGTAAATTATAAAATCATTATGATTTTTGGGAATCTAAGATAATTCTGCAGAGTAGTTTCTTGGATTTATTGGAAGAGGCGGAATATTTTGTATTTTGTTGGAGAAATTAATTTTTTGGTTATTGTTGAAGAAGTCGGTTTATTCCTTGGTGGAATTCGAGTCAAGGTGGAGATTGTTGAAATTTGGGTGCGACCCGAATTCCCTTTGTTGAATTGTTTGAAGTAATTGATGAATTCTAATTGAAGTGCACGTTAAGAGAAATTCAGTTTGAAATGCTATTGGAGTCCTATGTCAAGTTGAAGTTCTATTTTGAAAGCCCAATGAGAGTTGAAATTTGTATTGGACTTGAAAATGTTGAAATTATGAACTGGGAAGAAAAGTCAGTGCATTTTCGCTAGCCTGGCGCTAGACGAACGCTCGAGCGAGGATAACAGAAAACCACCCGAGACATTGTCGCCCGCCTGTCGCTACCCCGTCGCTTGAGCAACCGAGCTGTCGTCCGCCTGTCGCTCAAGCGACCGTGTTATTCGACCGAAGCCCATTTCACATTTTAACACGTTTTGGCATTCTACTTCAACTACAGCTCATCTATTAGAGTTTGGACGTCTCCCTACATAAGTTGCCTATATATACTTGGCTTTTCTCTACAATTTTATGTGTGAGATATATGATTACTAGCTTTTAGGATCATTGTATTCTTTTCTCCATTATTCTTGTGATGCAATAAGATCTCTAATTCTTCTTCAATATTCTTGTCTTCTTTTATTCTTGATCTAATACTTTATTATTTTGCCATACAACTTCAACATCTCAATCCAATGATTGATGTCACAACAAGTGGTATAAATCCTAACAAGAAATGTCTTCCATATGCTCATTGTCTCTCCATATGACAGTCCATCAATGAAGGCATAATCACAGGAGCCAGCGCTACTGTATATTACAACATCTCAAAAGAAACATCTTCTTCATTCTCTCTCCTATCTCCTCTTTCAAACAAATTGATGATTCTGTGCCTTACAAATCATACCAGGTAATTTCTTCTCTCTCACAAACACTGAAGGATTATAAACATATGTTTGGCGGGACGAAGAGTGCATTAGGTTAGGCCATGGGTGCCACACATACGGGACCACGATAGAACTGACCTTTAAGGAAAAAAATGAAGAAACTTTTTTGAGTTTTCAAAACATTTACTGGAGTTTTTGGAGAGTTTCTATTACCTAAATTTCCTAGACTAGTATTCATCAATGGCATGATTTTATCTGTCTCTTTAATATGTAAATAACATCATTTTTTGATCTTGGTTTGCAGTTGGGAAATGATCCTTCTGAGGAGCTATTTGGACTCTCTGTTGATTTATACCCAATGTCTTAGAAAATTCTCGATGTGCTTTTTTTTTTTTACACTTATTGTTGATTGTTGATTTTGCTTATGTGTTTATTTGCATATCTTTAAATATGATCTTGATATGGGTTTTTGTATATAAGTTTATTTTCTCTTGATCTTGTGTTTGAAAGTGTTGTTCCATCATGCTAGTTGTCACATGGCTTTCCCAACAACCAGCGATGGCACTGAGGTTTCTTGTCTCCAACCAGCCTTGCCCACAAATTTTACACTTTTGGGTGATGAAACACACGAATTCAACTAAGTAAACTTGCAAAGAATTGAAGTATTAAGAACATAATACAAGAACACAGATTTCGGAAAACCATTCCCGACTTTATTTCTATAAAACAAAGGAAATGACTAAGTACAGAAACCTGAATGATCAACACACACTTGTTGTCTCATCACATGCATTCACTGTTCTATCTCAACAATATTGCACCAACACTTTGAATATATAGAAAAAATTTGTATTGTAGTTGCCACCCCAACTGTTGGGTCAGTTTTCCCAGATCTCCAGCCCACTCAAGCTAGAAATTGCCCATAACTGTGTGTAATAGTGAGATCACAATGATGAACAGCTGCGCTCCCACCCCACTCATGTCTTGACGGGATAAAACAATCAAATTCTCATTTATAAATTCATTGTCAATCTTGCTATCATGAACTACTGACAAAATTCTATAACAGTGAGATCACGATGAAGCACAACTGGCTCGGGAATAACCACATCATCTTCAGGATCTATCTCCACCGTGTCCCAAAAATTATTGACATTGTGATCCCCTCCATCTGAAAATTCGTGTTCAACTTTGGTAACATCTTTTCTCACTAAAGTCACTCAAAGAGGAGTCATATACATTTTGTTCAATTCAAATAGATAACTCACTTATTTATCACAAGTAACTTTCATAGGTGGAATTGGAATAGATGAATCATCATTGAATCAAAATCTCTGTTCCATAGCGTACTGAGATGGTTGACATTTAGCTTGCTTTCTAAATCATGGTACATTATCGCATATATTGTGCTCTCCATTATGAAAATTGGAATATCACCACGTTTATTGCTTGTCTATCTCCATACCCATTGATCTTTCTCATCCAATTCGAAGTCACGAAAGAAATAAATAGATATTAAAACCATATTTGCAAGAAGAAACATATTTTTTTTTAAGAAAACACAGTCGAAAATTTGACTTTTAATAGAAATTTTAAAAAAAGGCGAAACAGCCCAAACAGTTGGCTGTTAACTATTGAACAATCGGCTGTAGGTGTTGAAACAGTCGTCTGTTACGACTGTTAACAGCCGGCTATTTCAGGCAGTTGTTTGTTTGCTGTTTAAATAGCTGGTCGGTTGTTTAAACAGTTGTCCAGCTATTTTTTATCAGATCCATTTCGTCTGAAAGATGCGGATGAATTTCTTTCTCGTTTATGTTTAAAAAAATTATAGATTTGTTAATTTTTTTTTATCTACATTAACTATCTATGTCGAAATAAATTTAACGATTAAAACACACATTGATTTAACGAAAACGAAATTAAACATACGTAAATATACTTAGTGATTGAAGTGGTTGATATAAAAAAAATTCATAATTTAGTGTTTGATAAATTTTTCAGATTTTAAGATTGAAACAGATGAAAGATGAGAGTTTTTATGTGTGTTGAAATAAATAGATAACAAAAATTAGTTGATTTTGAAATTTTACGTAGTGAGTATTTGATTTTTATTTGTTAACTAAATAATAGTATTGTCTTTTAAACAAAACAATATTTTGTAATTGTTTTATATATTTAAGGGCATTTTTGTCTTTTGTCATCGAATAGGCCATTGTGAAAATATGAATAAGTTGAAAAGTCAAAATGGAAGTATGACACTTTGACCGGGTCAATTTTAAAAGTACCTCAGAGGACGATACATTTTCAGTCAACGACAAGTTTGGCAGCAAACTAAGTATGGGGAAAAGTGTAAGTGTTATGCGTTATGTCCAATCCACATAAACACTTTTAATATATATAATTGATACATATTTATGGCTAAATCTATTATTTAATTGAATTAATGTTCTAATAAATTAAATAATAGAATTCGTGGATTCAAATTTTGATGATTTGTTAATTACAAGTAGTTGTGATTGTGAGATACAAATTGTATATAACTGAATCTAAAATCGTCTATAGTCGTATGTAACAACGAGATACAGATATTGCTATTACTGATAGACCATCATGTGTGGCAATTCTTACTTGTGAAGTAAGTAATTGATCTTACAAGTAAAAGTGTGGTACCATTTAAATGAACACGTGGATGTTTTGTTATATAACAAAACATTGGAGACCCTTTGGGAAATTCCACATGTACAACTATTTGAGTTTGATGGTTAATCTCTAACGTTCGGTAGTGGAATTAGTCTTTTGACTTAAGGTCATCATAATATCTTATATGAGGACAGTCGTACTTTAGTAATATTGGATGTTGCTATATCAAGAGTCGCTAATACGATATTATTCGGGCATGTCAAAAATCATATGAAGGTTCAATAGATGATTTGTCACTCTTAAATAGTAAGAGATTATGATCTACATTTCATTCAATTAAGTTGATAATGAAATCCTTAGTCAATGTGTACTCATAAGTCGAAAATGAATTTTTAACTTATATTGACTTAATAGTGGGATAAAAGATATGATTAATAATTGAGATTGACACTTATCCATATCTCATAATTAATCAGTTTATATTGATGAACAGATATTAGTTTCTCGATAAACGAACAATTTTGATTATGTCATACGACGTGACATTTTTCTTCACATGTATTGCCCTAACACATTGCTAGATCTCAATTTGGGACAACGAATGTGAATTGATGATAAATTAAAATGGGTATTTTAATTTATCAATTTTGATTAGATCAAAATAATAATTCACATCGTTAGACATCATGATCGAAAACCTGATGTGTCACACACAAAATGAGAACTAGAAGAATGAAATTTACCAATTAATTAATTAATTGAGTTGTTTGTTAATAAGTCGGAATTAATTAATCCAATAAGCCATTAGAGTTTAAAAAAAAGTGAACGGAAAATAATTCATATTCTGGCTAGCAGAAGAAAATAAAAAACCCTAGTTTTATTTCTTGTTCCATGTATGGATTTTCAATGGAGGCTGGACAATTAGATATCTATGGATTGCAGTCCGTGATTGTTTGTGTTCAAGAATTAACAAAGGAGTTTGCAGAATTTATCAAATGTGTTGTTACACCCCATTCATTTATAGTCAAAGTCAAGGAATTATTTAGTCAAGCTAAAAGTTTAACTAGTCAAAGTCAAAGTCAACTAGGGACTTAAAGGAAATAAATCATTCTATTGTGGTTTATTTTATAATGGACAATAATTGAGGGTTTAAGATGGATTAAATTTAAAGTTGGGAATATACTTACCTATCATTGGAAGTTATATTACCAATGTTATATCAATTGAAAGATGGGGACTCCCTTTGCAAATATGGGATAATGGAGTACAAGTGTCATCTTTTTAAAACCCATTTCGCACTTTATTTTTTCACACAGAAACTTCACCAGCAGAGAGGTTAGGTGGTGGAGAGAAATTGGAATGGATATTTATTAGGCAAACCCAATTTATCCTAATCCAATTATATACAATCCACACACACACACACACACACACACACACACAGAAGAGTCTAAAGACAGAGAGAGACCGAGAGACAGAAGAAATAAGAGAAGAGAAGAGAAGAGAAGAAAGGAAGAAAGAAAGAGAGGAGGAAAAAGAAGAATAGAAACGTGAAGCTGGAACCGGGTTGCTCGAATTTAATTTCTAGTTGGTTGTAATATAAGGTAAGATAGACAATCTTTATATCAAGAATAAATTTACCTCTGTGTTCTTCACATTTGGGATTGGCAATTTAAAATTATAGTATCATAGTCTGGATTGTGTAAGTAAACGGGGGTTATAAGTGAGATTAAAAACTTACATCTAACTTCTATTTTAATTGTTCACTTAGGGTATAAAATAAACTAATTGGAATTAAAGGATGTTAGATTGATATGCTGTGAAATTAAACTATGCTAATGGAATTATGTTGGGGGTGTGAAGAACCATATGGAATTGAAGTCTATTGAAAGAGAAATTAGTAGGACAAATGGTAAAAGAAATCTGGGAAGAAGCATCATTGATTTTCAGCTGGGAGATATTTAACTTTCTTGTTGGGAATTAATTCTCTGTTTTGGCTACAATACAAGGTAAGAAGATAATTTAAAAATCTGTTAATGTTTATAAATGGACATACATACAGCCAGAAATCGATAGAAGAAAAGAGATGGTAAAGGGACAAAGGAAAAAGGGGCTGGCAGAATCTGTTCGGGTATTTCGAGTTACAATTGGTATTCAATGCATAATTAAAGGAATGAAAAGTTAGAGCAACAGAGATGCAAGAATAAACATAGAAGTTTAGGAGTGATGCCATGAAATTGTATTAATTTAATTGTCAAGTTTTAATGTGGGTATTTATACCGTTATTTCAGGTACTGGCGTGGAAGTTTGGAAATACCGGTCAATTTATTAAAATTTCTATCCATTAATCTGTGAGTGGGGAAAAACTTAAATATTTTTCCAAGTATTGATAATTAATTATATTATTATACATTTTATGCTTTTATACGGATTATGTGTTCAATTATATGTTTAATGTGGAAATGTTCTTTCACTATGATATATGTGGAATTTAAAGATTGTGTATGGATTATTTGTAAATTGGAATGTGAGACATGCGATATTAAAATCGACCAGAAAAGTACCCAAGATTATATACTTATTCTAGTTCACGGAGTGGGCCTTGGCCGTGTTCTATACTACACTGAGGAATCTTGATAGGGGATGAAGGGGTTTGATCGTGTACATATAGTTCACTGAGTGGCCTTGGTCGTGTTCTAGTATTGATTATGAGAGGTCTTTGAAACTCACTTTTGGTCACGGAGGGGCCTAAGGGCCGTGGCGAAAGTACTTAGCCCAAGGGGCGGATTATAAATTTTAATCAGATGGTACCTTTTTGGTTGATTACATGTGATGGGACGAGACGATAATATGGATTTGAGTTGATTATATCATGACAATTGCATGATACTTTTCGGTGTTTTGAGATATCTCACGTCTTGGTTATTGGTGTAATTATAGTGTGGATTGTTAAATGATTTCCACTTGATTTCGATAAAAAATGTATAAATGTGTAAATGAAAAGGTATAATTCTTTTGAACTTTTTCACTCACTGAGCTATTAACTCATATATTTTTCCACCATTTTTCTTACAGGTAGTATTGGTTCTTGATAGATTGAGGAGCTCAACGATTTCGGAGTTATAGCCACATGATATGATGCATTTTGGTAGAGTACAAAATATTTATTTTGGGCCCGTCGCACTATATTTTTCATAAACATGTGATTCTTGATATTTTGTAGCAATTCATAATCAGCCTTGGTGGTAGATCTGGCATCTAGTCAGCATCTACTATCAGCACACGTCACGTTTCGGGTCCACTAGGGTGATTCGGGACGGGTCGTGTTATGTGTTGACCCCAAAGAATGATCTCAACAGATACTCGGCCCACTCTTCCCATGTCAAATACGTATTCGGCACATTTCTACTGGAACGGAATCAGTAGTCAGACTGGAATGGACGCGGGAGGCACTTTCCGGCAATAGACAAAATGTTGGGACCACAGCGGTTTGATTATAGCAATATTCACACTATCAACGAATATCTCTACGATCTTCCATGTTAAATCACTTCCTTGTGTTTCAATATGTGGAAAGATAGATATGATGTTTTTTTTAGATCACCAGATTGTCTTATTTTTCTTATACAAAGGTAAGCTTATTTATACTAGCCTAGACGATGTGATAGTCGTTGGATTAAATTCGTGTGGCAGCATCTCCTAAACTGAAGTTTCACATCACCATCTACTCACTACATTTAATGTTTGACAAAAGGTCAGCCACCCTAGCCATAGGCTAACACATTGACGTACAAATACTGAAAAGGTTGCAGGTACTTTATTACAGACGTCCCATCAATCAACCTCTACAAATCCCCGGATCTTGTTATGCGGCTACCTTGATTCCAGTATCCGTTGGCTTGGGCTTCAGGTAATCAAGAGAGACCTCCGCATAGGGACTTCGGTGCCTCAGGTATAAGGAGTCTCGGCGTTTTTCTTGGTTTTTTTATCGTTTCGGGCTGAAGAGATGTCAGATAGATCAGCATTTCGGTGCTGACTTCAGTGCCTCAGGTATAAGGAGTCTCGGCATTTTTCTTGGTTTTTTTATAATTTCGGGCTGAAGAGATGTCAGATGATCAGCATTTCGGTGCTTGGGGGAGCCTCGAACAACTGCATTTAGTTGTTGACTTTGGCTCTATTGGCCCTTTGCCATCTTGACTACGGGGGATCTATGACTTCTTACGTAGATAGATTGCTCATGTGTCAGTCTACGTGGAGCGTTGATTTTGGGCTTACCTCTCACGCACCTCCACGCGTGGCCAACACTCTCTGTGCGTGGTTTCACACGCTGTCGCCACGCGTCGGCCACTCGGGAGTGCCTCCACCGCACGTTACGCCGATGGTCTCCGTTTCACCACCAGGTTTCTGAATTTGCTGAAAATCACTAAAACATGTTCAATTTTTCGATAAGTTTTTTTGCTTCGTTTCTGCCGCTTTTCTAAACAGTTTTTTGTTAGTTTTTCGAGCCAAATCCACCACCTTGAAGCTTTGATACCAATTGTCGCGGCAGCTTGCTCTAAAGGTCGTCAAAACAGTGTTTTCCGAGCTCAGTTTCACGTTACTTTTTTCTACCAAACAACCAATCTCCAAGGCTCCAACCTACAACCAGTATATTCACCTTGGTTGCTCCTCGATCTCACCCACAAAGGACAAGGTAATGGTGATAATTTGTAGCCACAAAGGCAAGAAGAAAAACAATGAAATAAGGCAAGAAACATGACCAAAAATCAAAGAGAAGTCACACGTTTTTTCTCTCAAAAGGGGCTGCCGGTTTCTCTCTTCTTTTCTCACGATTTCTTTATTCTTTTCTCACACAAATCACCCACTAAACGGCTAGGGTAAAAACACCATATATATATATAGGCTAGATTAGACTTTAGTTGGACCAATAAAAGAGATTAAATGAGTCAAGATCAAAACCATTCAAGAGGTAATATAAAGAGGAAATTACACATACACCTGGTTTTAAAATACCATTTTCACAAATCAAGTATCTAGTTTTATAATTCAAATTTTAGGTTTTAATGAAAAATGTAAATAAAAAAATTATTTTTATTTTTATATCTACATAAACTATCCAAACCCTAAACTAATCTACACATCTCGACTCTCTCACAGTCTCTCCAGGAACCGCCGTCTTCCCAGAGCAACCACCCTCTCTTCGTCTCTCCATTTTTTCCTCCGTCGGCAGCCCTTGTCCGACAACTTTGTGCAGATCCAGTGGTCTTGGTGCATATCTATTTTTCTTCTTCTTTTTTTTTTCATTTTTGATTGATGCGGTGGAGGTGTGCCGTCCGGTGTTGGTAGAGGTGTGAGTGTCTCTGCTTCGACGCGAAGTGTGAACGGGTGTATGTGTGTGTGTGCGGTGCTGTGTGAACGGGGTGTGTGCGCGCATGGTGCTGTGGGTGTATGTGCCCGCGGTGCGCACGGTGCTGTGGGTGTGTGTGCGGGTGAGTGGGTTCGTGTAGCGGCTGTTGCCGTTGGGGGGTGTGCGTGCGACTGCAGCGATTGCAAGGTGGTTGTGGATTGGTGGTTATTGCGGACAGTGTTGGTGATAGTTGCGACGGTGGTTGTTTATGTGGTATTGGTGTTGGCGGCGGTGGTGCGTTTCTGTGGTGTTGATGGTGTTGGTGTTGGAGACGGAGACTGAGACGGAGACGACGGTGGTGGTCACAAATAATTTGTTGAATGAGTTGTGACCAATAAATACTGTGTGACCTACAAATTTATTAATTTGTGACCAATAAAAGTAATCTGTGACCATAAAATAAGTTGTGTGACTTATAAATTTCATGATTTGTGACCGAAGAACAAATTGTGACTTTTAAATTTGTAACCGATGAACGAACTGTGACTTATAACATTTTGAATTGCGACGTTAAATTTTTTGAATTGTGACCAAATTTCATATATTTGTGACCTTTATATATTTATTAATTAAATATATAATTAATTAATTAAATCATAAATAAATTTTAATGAAAACCCGATTTTTGAAATTTTAAACTTATATCTTTAATTTTAAAATAGTGTTTACTAAAAATCTGATTTATGTATTGTTCCCTAATATAAATGACTCATGAACAACATTAATTATTTAAGTTACTTTCAATGGCCCACGTTGTTTTTGGGTTGAGCCTTTAGATTTGATTGTTGCTAACAATTTAATCCAATATTTACATTATCGTCCGAGATTCATTGGGAATCAAAACCCAACAATATCTTCTAAATCTAATCACATATTTGATAAGTTGAATCAGACATGACTAACACGACATATGAGATTTTTGTGCATCCTACACTTGTTCTGGCCTGTCTATCTATTCCGTCGTACTAAACATGCCTTCGAATTTTTTTGACAGGCAAATTTAGCCATTAGCAAGACTCGAATACATTTTTTAATCTCTCACTGCAGCAAGTCATATATCAGTTATAGGGTTATGCAGCTAAACACTATTTTCCTTTTTAAAATTTACTTGCATTTACCAATAAAAACCTGAATCAAAATCCAATTTTAGTCCAACACAAAAGGCCTCAATTTCACTTGATGATTTGGCTTAAAGCTGTGGTACTCGCCAATTTGTTCTCCCCCTCGATAAATAAAGTGGGTTACAAACTTGCATCCTATGCTGCACTTGCCCATTCGATTGAATTTGGTTGATTATTTTCTGAAATTTTTTTTCCTCACGGAGTTCGTAATGATTTGAATTGTTCAATATATGGTTGATGTAAAAAATAGATATTAATTGGATTCAGTGTATTGTCTTAAACATTTCACTTGTGTATGTGGGCGACCTCTCTTAATAAAGCTAGTTGGGTTGCGAAAGATATTAACCTTTTTTCCTTTTTGAATTAACTATGGTGAATATATTTATGATATAAAGTGAAAATATTAATATATGACATTTTATAGAAGTAAAATATATTTACAATACTCTCGATGATAATCAGGGACGGATCTGGCGGGGGCTGGACCGGGCTCAGCCCATAGATTTTTTTTATGTAAAAAAAATTTCCTTGTGTAACTTTTTTTTTTTTTTTTTACGTAATAGCCCGACCTGTATTCCGGTTTTGGATCCGTTCCTAATGATAATACATAAAAACATTATTATAATCAATGTCATTTTAGTATTCCTAAACCAGCACAACTATAAATCATTTTTATTTACTAAACACTCAAATCTTACGGCAATTCTCAATCAAAAGTTTTCTAAACACTAAACCGATTCTTTCCGCAAATTCAGTTTTTATTCAAAAGTTGCATATTTTTCTCTTTTTGGAGAGTCGACAAGTTACTTGCCCCATTTAACAAAAAGACTGACGCATAGAGAATGTTTGGCTAAGCTGAAAAGTTCCCTGCGTTTTCTCCTCAGCTTCCCTTCATGTCTGCAGGCTGAGAAATGAGCTTTCATTCCCTTTAAAATACGCCGCCCCTTTAATTGACTGATTTGTGTAGAGCATGTTTGGCTAAGCTGAAAAGTCAGTCAGCGGCATTTTAAGTAAATTTGTCTAAATGATATCACTTTTAAGTGAAAAAAGAAAGTCGCCAGCAATTTCCTGCGTTTTCTCCTCAGCTTCCTTTGGGCCTTTCTTGTCTGCATGCTGAGAACTATGCTTTCGTTCCCTCTAAAATACATATAAAGCAACACTCATGTTCACTGCTATTAATTGGTTAGAATAAAAAAATAAAAGTATATGCAAAATCTGTAAACAAATTCCTCTTATATGGGTGAAATTATTGATAATTACGCACTTTAATCTCTTCAAACTGTGTGTAGAAATGAGTAGAATTTACGACAGCTGGGAGAGGCTGGTTGGAGCCACATTAAAACGAGAGGAGTTTCGGGAACTTGCTCGTGCCCCCAGTTTTAGCTCTACTTCTTCAGATTTCAGTTCCAGGTTCAGTTTCAGCTCCCCTATTCACAATCATATTCCAGTAAACCCTGAAGGTGCGTCTCTTATGCTTTTTGTGATAATGAAGCAATTAGACTCCGGTCTATATTATTTATTAGGTTAAGGATAGACACTAGTTGCTTTTATCTCTAAGATTATTTGTCCTGTTTTGCAATTTCATTTGCGCCTTAGATTTAGTCCTGATTTGTCTGTTAAGTTTCTTTAGAGGGATTAAATTAAATTATTATTATTATTATTATTATTATTATTATTATTATTATTATTATTATTATTATTATTATTATTATTAAATTGGGTATTGTTTGATTACTAGTAAGGTGAGTGTTCAAATATATTTCAGTAGATTACCTTGAATAATGTTCTGTTCTTTATGTTTCATTCACACAAAATGATTTCACTTCCTCAATGGCATGTCCTGTAAAATAGGAAAATTAGCATAAATCCCATGATTATGAAGTTCTGATGCCCTTTTTAATGTTTGACAAAAAGTGGAGAGATATTAAAGAACATATAAAAATTAGTTTCAATCTTATTAGTGAACATAGATGCATTCCCAGTAAACTTTGGATTTCGATGATGATTAAATTGTGATACTTCTATGTTCTCTTCTTGTTTGAGTGATGATTGCATAATATCTTTTACTAGCAACAGAGTATATGTTTTATGCATGTGAACCCCATAAATTCATGTTTATGTTTGCTATCATTTGAAATATGCCTTAATTGATGCAACAAACTTTTATAAATATTTGCCTCTCTGCACCTGTTCCTGTAATACATCACAAGCATCTAGAATTCTCAGCAAATCCTGCAATTCTTCAGCTTCCTCCAGCTCAAGTATTCCTTCCTATAGTGGAGAAAGTAGTGGTGAGAGCCTCCCTAAGCCAAGATCTGAAGATGGACAGCCTAATGCTAATGCTAAGCCCATTCGGTTCAAAGAATTAAAGAAAGCGACCAGAAACTTTCGACCTGACAGCATCTTAGGGGAAGGAGGATTTGGTCTTGTTTTTAAGGGATGGATCAACGAGCGAACTCTTACCGCTGCAAAGCCGGGATCTGGAATGACAGTTGCTATCAAGAAGTGGAATCCCAATAGTATTTATGGTATGGAAGTGCTCGAGGTATGGTTGGTAGGTTCTTTTTCGCAGTCTTTGTGAGTCTTATGACATAGTTATGAAAAACTTTCAGTAACCACCCACATTTTGCAGACAGAAGTTAATTATCTGAGCCGTTTTTGTCATCCGAACCTGATTAAACTTATTGCTTACTGCACCGAGGGTGACAACCTTCTTTTGGTATACGAGTTCATGACAAAAGGAAGCCTGAACAATCACTTGTTCACAAGTAGGTTTCACTTAAATAACTTATTATTTGATGCATGGTTGCTTAATATTTTTTCTATTTATGAACAACCCTTAAATATATTACTCCCTTATCATATTTGTTATTTAATAATCCGTGAAGCATTACCTTTATGTACCGGCTGTATGCCATTTCTTGTACTTGTTTCATATGTATAGGATATCCATGACTAACTCATGGATATAATTTAAAATATTATATGTTTCATTAGTTCCAGTGAGGATCTCAATCATTTCAATATTTTTAGTAGTTTGCTCCTTTAGTAGACCAATACAGAAAGCCATTACTTGATTTAGTTATGGAATGCTTAGCTGATAAATTTCTGGTCACGACTTCTAAAAAACACTTTGTGCATCACAACTTTAAATGGACGGGGATTACGGATCTGTCTTTCACAATGTTCTAAAAAGCGTGTGTAGGCGCCGCCTAGACACAAGGCGCTGGCGAAATGTTACGCCTTGGCAATAAGAGTGAAATTAAGCTGTCAACTACCAAGTTAACCACTTAATGTGCTACTATGGGTGCCTAAGTTAATTTTTATTTTATTTTTTTCCTTTTTTGAAAAGCTTTTTATCTGACTTTAGTTTTTTTTTTTTTTTTTTCCATTTTTTAAAAGCCGTTTATATAACTTAGTCTAGTTTTAAAATAATTTTATCTATACAAAAGTAAAAAATGGCTTCATCCGATGAATAGTTAGATAAAATTTAAGTAACTGTGCTATTTACATTATGTAATTATGATTTTGAGACTTATCGTTTAGTTGAAAACTTCGAAAGTATTGATGAAATTCCTAAAAATCTGTTAAGACTTGTCTAGTTGAAACTGTGAAAATAGTTTCGCTTTTGCATTTCGAAAATTTGAAAATTTGATAATTAACTAATTGTAAGAATAATTTAGTAAATACATTATTTTATAATTTTAGATGTTTGGTATGCATTATTTTAATAATTAAATAATTTTTAGAATGGTTAAAAGTCTAAAGTAATATTAAAAATAAGAAAACATTTTTTACTCCTATGCCTCGCTTAAGCTTTTAAAACTTGAAGTTTGGTAGTGGTTCTTGCTTTTCAAGTTGGTATGTGTAAAAATTTACTCCACACCAATAATGATGTATAATTGAATCCAAGGGTTTACATCATATAGGATCTTGTGATGATTTTCCAGAAATTTTGAAGCCACATTAGAACCTATATCAAATAACAATGGGTGACATTTGGTAATGATTTTCTTCCACAGGAGGGCATCAGTGTCTTTCTTGGTCTACTAGAATCAAGGTAGCTGTTGACACTGCTAGAGGCCTTTCTTTCTTGCATGATGCTAAAAACAAAGTGATACATCGAAATTTTCACTCTGCTAACATTCTCTTGGATGAGGTTTGTTCCTTGGATAACCTTTTTTTGTCTTTTTGTCTTGGTTTCACCTAAGGTAGTTGTTTGCATAGAAAAATTAATATCTGGTTACATTATGGGGCAGCATTTTAATGCCAAGTTGTCCGGCTTCAATCTCGCTAAAGATGGGCCACCTGATGATAAGACTCATGTGTCCACTCGAGTTATGGGTACAAATGGTTACGCTGCACCGGAATACATGGCTACAGGTTTGGCACGACAAAATACTAATTCTCTACTCCTTTTGCTCTTCAAAATCATATTATCATTAATGTAGCTATATTAAACTCCTTGCTGATGAACAGGTCATATGACGGAAAAGTGTGATGTATATGGCTTTGGAGTTGTTTTGCTAGAATTACTGTCTGGCCGTCGGGCTTTTGAAATATCTACTGGTAAACAACAGTTGCTAGTGGATTGGGCAATATCATATTTGTTTAAGAAGAAAGAAGTGAATCGAGTGGTAGACCCCAAATTGAAAGGCCAGTACCCTCTGGAAGGAGCAGTTATTGTTTCAAATCTTGCTTTGCAGTGCGTAAGTCATAATCCCAGAAGCAGGCCGCGTATGGCAGAGGTTTTAGCCACATTGGAACGACTCTAAGGTTCATATGAAATCAAAAAGTAAAGATTATTCTATACCTGCTTTGTCTGTCAGTAACAAAAATCATAAAAATCTGAATATATGACACCTTTGGAGTGTGTAAATATTGCAAGAAAAGTGTTTATGCTTCAATTTTTTTGTTGTTATATATATATATATATCTTCTAAATCAGATCAAATATTCTATATGCCCTACACAGCAAATAAAAGCTTTTTATATGGTTTCCAAGACTCACGGGAAATTGTTGAGAATGAATTTGTTGAACCCGAAGATCAAGCTGCTCTTACTCAACGATAAAATAATGAATTAAAGGAGAATCGCAAGAAAGACAAGAAGGCTTTATTTTTCATCTATCAAGCTGCTGATGAAGCTATTTTTGAAAGAATTTCCACAGCAACTTTAGCAAAGGTAACATGGGACACTCAGCAATCAACTTATAAAGAACGTGATTATTGCATGAGAAGTGTTTTTGGGGTAAAGATTAATTAGTTGGAAGAGTCACTGGAATGCCAACTTCTTTTCATCATTTCTAGAGCATACATCCCTTATGGTTCAATTTTTTGTTGTTTGATAAGTTGACTTACATTACATACGAGATTTTTAGTGTCATACACTTGTTTTGACTCGTCTATTTGTTCTGACATACTAAGAGCCAGTTTGAAACCAATTTTTTTTTTGTGTAGAATGCATTTTAGAATAATAGATTAATGGCGAATGTTGTTAAAAAATAAAAAAAAAAATTGAGTTTGCGTATAATATTATTTTATTAAAAAATGTGTTATTGAAATGAAGAGAAAAAAATATATTTTTAAAAAAATGAGAATCAAACTGGGGCTAAACGTCCCTTTGAGTTTTTTAAGAGGCAAACATAGCCATAATCAGGACTGGAATACATTTTTAATCTCTCACTACAGTAAGACATAGATCAATTTTTTAATCCACCATCAATTCTGAGGTTACGCAACTAAACATTATTGGCCTTTTTGCCTTTTTCAAGTTTACTTGCATTTTCCAACAAAAAGCTTAATCGATTAAATTGTTAATTTATTTTTCCTACTGGCTGGAGCTTTTATTATCCAATATTGTCCTATTATTTTATTGGTTAATGCTACATAGTTTGTCACTTGTATGTTGTTGTAAGTGGTCTTAATGGATTTAGCTCATCATTTTCTTTATGCTACTTCAGGAAAATTGAGAGGAATATTAGACTTTAATACCCCATTTGGCCACATTATCCGAGATTATAATTTTTGGAATAGTTATTTATTTATTTATTTGTTTAGAATGTGTGGTTAAAAAAGAAGAAAAAAATTTTGGTTTACGTAGAATATATTTTATTATAGAATGTGTGATTGATAAGAAAAGAGAGAAAAATGAATTATAATGTTAATAGGGCCAAAGATGGCTTTAAATTGTAGCCATTGTAGAGAAAAATTTGCGCTTCAGATTTTGATAAATTGTTGGACTGTTGATCATTGATCTTTCACTAGACGTCCTTAGTAATTTGTTGATGATGGTTTTTAATTTAGGTTTATGGAATTCTGCATTTTTTTTTTTAATAGTAGCGTTCAAGTTGATTTGAAATTGGAATTTGGTATTTTAGTATATTTGAAATTTGTTTACGTCGTTAGACATCGTAATCAGAAATCTAATTGATGCAGGAGGATCCGAATAAGAAGAAGTTGAGTTATCATGAGTTGAAGGATCAACGGAAAAATTACAAGTAATCGACGACCTTTTCTAACTGTGGCCTTTTTGGACATGTTTCAGTATTTTGATCATAACTTTGGCTACGGTTAGCAGAATCACGCTCATGACCCCAATTCAGAAAGCTTTGCTCGGTGTGCATCGACTTGGATGGCAAATCCAGCTGTTCTCTCTTTTGAATTTACAATTTTAGTTATTTTTTTTTCCTTTTAGGGTAATATTTCAGTTGCCTTTTAAACATAGATTACGAATCCGATTTGAATTGAATTTTTGGGATATTATTTTCTTTCGTTCGAATTTTCTTTTAGTATGATTTTTAGGATTTTGCTATCTCGTCTTGTGCGTTATTTTCAAATCATTGCTTGATTAATAAATAATTGTTCTCATTTCTTGGTTTTTCTTTTATTTCTTTCTTGTTAATTGTCCACTGAAACTTGACTGCACAATAATCACTATTCTGCTCAGATTCAGTAATGGATCACACAACCAAAAGAATGAATTCGCCAATTAATTAATTAACAAGTGTTAGAAAATTAACTAATCGTGTTGCTTGTTAATATATTCGGATTAATTAATTCATGAACCAAATTTAATTAAACATTGGATCGGATTAAGTTTAAAGGATGAGCCAAATTAACCTACTTGGACGTATATTAATGAGTTATTAGAGTTTCAGAAAAAGTAGAGGAGAACACAATTCATTATCCCGTTAGCACAATAAAAGAGAAAACATAATTCTCTCATTCTTATGCTCTATGTAGATTTTTATTGGAGACTAGACAATTAGACAGTGGTGTATATTGCAGATCGTGATTGTTTGTATTTCAACATCAGTACAAAAATATATAATTCCTATCACAATTTCTATCTAAATACAAAGAAAATCTTTGTGGGGAATTTGAATTATTTTATTTTTCATTGTGCATGATTACGTAAATTCTCAATAAATACGTTGTGCAATAGTTAGTGAATAAGTTACTAATTAATCTATAAAGTCAGCTAATTAAGACTATTTCTCCTGTCCCCATCAGTATATGGCTGCATTTGCTTGTCTTGTAGATAAAACATATTTGAAATTGGTGGCTAATTGATTAATTTTGAAATTAATTCCTGAAGTGCAAGGCATGTCTATTAATCAAATAACATACATAGTGCCCGTTTGGCCGGCCTTTTTATAAGCCAAAAGTTGGTTATGAAACTAAAAAACTATTTCGAACATGTTTAGATAATTTTTTAGAAATATTTTGTCTAATTATAAGAGCTATTTAGGGAAACTAACCTAAAAACTCGTTCAATATGTTTTTTGAAAAGTCAAGGATCAAAAGTTTTTTTTATAAGAAATAGAAGGACCCTTTCATAAACCGAAGGATATCTAACCATTGACTTGCAAGGAATTATGCTTCAATTCTTTATGTGACACAAAAATACAGACTAGGTTCAAGATGGAAAAAAAGAAATTGTAGTACTGAATACATATTCCGCTATTCATATATTCTGAGAGTACTTTTCTACTTTCCCAAAATTGTAGTGAGATATGGAGCATCAAGTTCAATTTCTTGATTCGTGTTTGACGTGCATTTCATTAATGTATCAACTTGATACAAAATAAAAATTAAGATGTGACTTGGTTTATAATTTAAAGATAACAAAATAATAATTAAGATGCGATGTGTTTTCTATCAAACGGTAGATCATAGTAGATAGAAAATCTCATTACGATTGATGAAAAGTCTATCTGTCCTCGAATTTCAACTTATGTTGGCTGACATAAATTAATGAAGTCTTGACACGATAACTACCTATTATTTGACTTGAAAATTTGTCTGGTTGGCGATAAATTTCTTACTACATTTTCTTCTTTGTTATTGTCTCAGGTTAATTTGCAGTCAATTTTTCTAACATAATTTATGGCCAATAATAGAGTGATCTTCGTTTTAGCTTAATTTCAGCCACTGATTGGGTCCTGTTGGAATTGGACTCCCATTTTCAACTGTGGACATGTGATCAAGTTATTCAATTCACATGTCCACAGTTGAAAAAATGGGAGTCCAATTCCAACAGGACCCAATCAGTGGCTGAAATTAAGCTAAAATGAAGATCACTCTATTATTGGCCATAAATTATGTTAGAAAAATTGACTGCAAATTAACCTGAGACAATAACAAAGAAGAAAATGTAGTAAGAAATTTATCGCCAACCAGACAAATTTTCAAGTCAAATAATAGGTAGTTATCGTGTCAAGACTTCATTAATTTATGCACATAATTTTGAAAGAAGTTGCCCTATTTACTTGACCTACGAAAATTGTAATTGAATAATTTTTGTTTCTTAAATATACTCTTTATATATTTATTTTGAGTATATGAACCAGGTCTTGAATGCTGGTTAAATTATAAAAAATACAGGAAAAAATGAGAGTAACATCTGCATGCATCTTTTTGCCCTTCAATTTCTCAGCACTCGTTTGATGGAGAACTCACTCCAAAGTTGTGATTCCTTCATATATCCCGTAGTTGTGGCTAGGTTCGGGGGCCTCGTACTTTCATCTTCAAGTTTTTTCTCCATAAATAGTGACCAAAACTCAGTTCTTGGAACATATTTACTAAGTCCCAGCTATATATATACACTTACTTATCATTTGAGATTATATACTTCAAGAAGTGGCATCAAGTTTCACCTCAAGTTCCTTTCAATCACTTCATTTCTTAGTGTTCTTCTCAAAGAACAATACCTAGTACCGAAGTGTTTAGGGGAACTTGTGATGTTACTTGATATGAATTAGAGAAAATATTGGTACTCATGACAAAGTTATATATTATATTTTTTGGTAGTGGTAAAATTATCGAGTGCTTATTAATTCGAGGTAACTAATTTTCCCTCTACATACATTGACCAAGTTTGACATTTATGGTTTATTAGTCTTGATTACTTAATATGGTAAACGAGTGTTTGGTGCAAAAGACTAGGTAGGAGTGAAGTAAATAGTAGGTTGAAGTAATATAGAAATTGAGTTAATAGTAAAAATTAGATTAGAGTAATAAACAAAGAAACTTGTTAAATTGTTATTAATCATACAAGGGCGAGTTTTGTCGTATAAAACTATATTCGTTAATCGTGATTTTCATATTTAACTACTTTCAATTTCTCGATAAAACCGAATGATAATGGTGGCTGCCATTGATTTTAATTGCATCCTTGTTACCTTGTATGTACATTTTGGAGTTAGAAAATGCCTATCAAGTTAAAGATAGAGTTCACGAGGACGAGGATGAGGATGAGCACATGTCAAGTGAATGTGAAGTGAAGGGGCTTTTTCGGACTCATTTTCATTTTAGAAAAGTCTAGGAGTAAAATTGTAATTTATTCTTTATTTTATTTTTCTTTTCTTTTTTTTGTTTTATTTAAATTGGAGGGTAAAATGATCAAAAATTGGGGAAAATGACGTTATGCGCTAAAAATTTGAAAGGTAGGGACATTCTGCGTAAAAAAAAACGAAAAGTATGGACGTTTTGCACAAAACCCGTCAAAGGTTGGGACGTTTTGCGTCAATTACCCAGTATAAAACTATATTCGTTAAACGTGATTTTCATATTTAACTACTTTAATTTCTCGATAAACCGAATGATAATGGTGGCTGCCATTGATTTTAATTGCATCCTTGTTACCTTGTATGTACATTTTGGAGTTAGAAAATGCCTATCAAGTTAAAGATGGAGTTCACGAGGATGAGGATGAGCACATGTCAATGATGAAGCCAAGTTCCCAAGGATGAGCCCATTTCAAGAAGATGAGGCGTAGCAATCAAAATGAGGTTGATTTTGAGGATGCGAAGGAAGCCTAAGCCATGATGATGAGGCGACACCTTGTAGAAAAGAGCATTCTAAATTTCTAATGGTGAACGAGTTAATCCTAAGAAAAAATTGAGACACAAAGCAGGAATCTAATTTTATTTTATTTATTTTTAACCGTGAAGCTAACTAAGTGAAACCTTGACCATAGTTGGGACTCGATTTTAGGTTGACTCTAATCACCTACAAGTTTGGTTGGGTACTTCACTTGCCCTACTTATTATAAAATGAGTATACCTAGTTTGACAAGGTCCTAAAAGTTTACGCATTGTACATTCACTTACTCAGCTCACTATGGTTTCCATTTCAAGTTTCAAAGTGATATGATAAGTGCACCAGTAGAGAAACATGTCCTCTTTATATCTCTATATTAACTCCCAAACCATCTTTTCGAAGTATTAATAAAGAGACATCTAACTCTCACATTATTAATGTGCTTCAACACCTTAGCAACTTAATTGTATGCCAAAGTAAACATTGGTCAAACTTATGAATGGAAAAAAAAAAAAAAAAAACCTCGATTGGACCCTTCCTTGAACCCACCCCGAAATTTAGAGGAGTGTATATTCAATTGGGACTTTTAAAAAAATTTTAAAATTTAAAAAGTTTAGGAGTATTAATGTAGACTTATTGAAACTCTCTAAAAGTATTGGTATATTCAATCGAGACTTTGTTAAACTTTTAAAAAGTCACCGTGTATTCAATTAATTTTTTTAAAATGTTTCTATAAGTATCCGTGTATTTAAATTGTTAATGACCTTTAAAATAAAAGCCTCCAAGGTTAGTTCTTTTAAGCAAAAAATTCTAAAATAAAATCTCAAATTTTGAATATTTCTGTATTTTTCCCTACGACTATTAGAATCACAAATAAAAATTATTTTTTTGCTAATGATTATATATTTTTTTCTATTTTTCCTTTTTTTTTTTCTCTCTGCATTCTTTTATTTTATTTTATTTTTATCTCTATTTCTATGGAAAAACTAAATTGTAACTAACGATTCTTATTATTTTTTTTTCATCATATATTTATGAAAAATATCTATTTGCAATTAAAAATTATCTATTTTTATATATAAAAAAAATACTAATTTATAATTACAAATTTAAATATATTAATTTTTTATTTACTTTTAAAGGTACGTCATAATTATAATACTAAATATTAAATTAATTTTGTTTTTTATGAAAGAATTATGTAACTAGGGCTAGATAAAACTGTCGAACCGAACTAAACCGAATCGAGCGGTTATTCATAAATTAAATACTCGAATGAGTATTTGAATCGAGAACAGATGAGTTCGGTTCGGTTCTCGCTTCCAGACAAAAAATCGAAGCATCGAATAAGAATTGAATCTAAATAATTTTTTTATTTTTTTATATTGAATTAATTAAATTATTTTAAATTTTTCTAAATAAATTAGCAAATTAACTAATTTAATGATTAATACTCCAACTCCCAAGCCAAGTTCATGCCTAGTAGCCTAGCCCAACCCAATTTCTAAATTCGATTTTTTGTTTTAATTTTTTGGCCCAATTATTAATTTCATTGTTAGCCCAAAATTTATACGTTTTTAAGTTTTTATTATTTCTTTTCTAATTTCATACTTTCATTCGATAGGAACAGGTCCACTAACCTCAATCATTTAATAAATTAGAAACTTACATCTACATGCCCAAATCGAAGTCGTCGACTACCAAGTCCAACTTCTCCTCTCAACTGCCCATCGAAGTTACGAATGAACATGTTATTAGTTGTATTTATGTAGTGTTAGTGTAAATGTTAAAAAAATTAATTATGGTACGGAATCAACCAAATCTGAATGGTTCCATAATTATATTTGAACCGACGGTTCCATTTATTAAATACTCGAAAATTTTGATTCGATTCTGATCTCTTCAGAACCGAATCGAACGAGACCGGACTATGTCCAGCCCTAAATGTAACATATATATAATTTTTTATTTCTATTAAAATTATTTTTTATAATATAGGGATGTGAAATGAAATTGTGGGAATCACCACCTTGTATATAAAAAAATTATATTGTTTCTTTAGACCCAATTGAATTCTATCTAAAATAAAAGTTTTCAAAAACATTTTGAATTCTACAAAAGTATATAAAAGTTTAAATGAAAGTCTATATAAAATTTACGAAAGACTTTCATTATTTCTATACAAATTCATAAAAAGTTCACAAAATCCACATTATTCATCATTTTTAAAAACCATACATAAAAACCTTCAATAGTCCCAATTGAATACACCTCTTAATTTCTATTTACAACTAATATGTATTTATACGCTAACTAACATGTATATGAAATTTCACTTCTTAGATGAGGCCATCAAACTGTTCGATGAAATGCCTGACCCAAGTATAGGTCCTTTTGATGTTCTTATTTCTGGGTTTTTGCATGATGTGGATTGCTAAGAAGCTTTCAAACTCTTTAAACTAGTTAGTGTTGGGAATAATAAGCGCGATTCAGTTACTATAGCTAGTGTGATATCTGCGTGCAGTGATGTAGTGAATGGCGTGTGATATGGTAATTATATATCAGCTCGAGCACGAGGATGGTCAAAGCTCTCGATCCATCAAGTTGAGATCCTAGTCCTTGGGTCTCCTTAGTGCTCGAGATAGCTCGAGGATGGACTTTTAAGAATGCCTTCAAAATCACATTGGTTGTCCTCGAGGTATATGGGCTCGGACATTTTCCTTATTAATCCTCATTCTGATATAGTCCTAACCCTATCCAAATACGTCCACCCGAGAATCCCAGACCTAGCAGAAGTCTACTTGGGGGAAACACCTCAAATAAGGTAAGGTTGGACTTCTAGTTGTAACCCAACAACTTATCCAATAATGGCTCATGAAAACAAAGTTCACACGTCCTAACAAGAGTAAACTACCATCCACCCCTATAAATAGGAAACATATGATCATTATTCAGGTATGTTTTTACATACATTCTCAACATATATTTTCTATCAAAATCCTCTTTCTGACTTAAGCATCGGATGTGTGACAAGGACACACCTTGACACCTTTTTTAAGGTACTGAAAGATCTCGTTTGTGCTCGTTCTCAGTCGCCAAACTCGAAAAATCAGCAGGTATGATTTTTGGTAGCATCATTGGTGCCTTCTGTGGGAATCACTACCAAAAGTCATGGTGAATACGCGTTCAGGACTTCCTCTTCCAAACTCATCCGCTCCGAACCAACCACCCTTTATGGATCCCCCAGTTCATCAAGAAGAGTCACCAGGAATGCCGGATCCTTCACCAGCAGTGGTTACCGTTGGAGCATTCGAAGAGCTTCGTCAACAAGTTGTGACCTAGACTTAGCTACTTAGCCAAGAAAACATTCCCCAAGCTTTGGTACCAGCACATGACATACACCGACATTGGAAGGAGGTGTCATGGTTGATGCTCGATCTTAGGATGCCCGTGACAATGGTGGATCTAGGGCCTCTGGCATACCCCCACTAGCCTCAACCTTGAGATTGGTTACCATGGACCTAGGAGATTCAGGATTGGGGATCTAGTTCTTAGAAGGGCAGAGGCTATCGATCACGCTCCGGGTAAGCTCGACTCAGCATGGGAAGGACCTTTTGAAGTTATTTGATGAGTTTGAGGTGGAGCATATAGCCTGATAGACATGTTAGGAAGACCACTGCTAAGGCCTTGGAATGCCGATAACCTCCAAATTTATTACAAATGACAGTCATGACCTTAGCCATCTTACTACAAGTATTATTTTTACTTTTACTTTTCGGGTTTGCATGCCCAATGCATTTACATTTGTTTACAGTAAGTTTAAAATTTTCATCGGGCTTGCACGCCCTTCGCATTTTTTCGATTGTTCATTCGTCAAGGCCAATGAGCCCATGCTTGTTTTAGAACATGGAAAAGTTTATATAAAGTAGCAGTTGGGAAAGACCCAACAAATTTTTTTTTCGAAATGTTTCTCCCGAAGACCTGCCATGCGCAGGCACCACCAGGACATGCTATGAGCATGATCTCCAAAAGACCCGTCATGAGTGGGCCCTCATGGCATGATGCGAGTGAGCACCTCAAAACATGCATGAGCACTCCTTGAGATATGCTACGAGCATGATCTCACAAAAGTCCTGCCACGCACAGGCACCTCCGAGACATGCTACATGCATGATCTTACCAAAGCCTTGTCGCGCAGGCACAACCGTTTCATGGTACGGGCATGATCTCCAAAAGACCCGTCACGAGCGGCCCTCATGGCATGATGCGAACGAACACCTCAAAACATACCATGAGCACTTCCTAAGATATGTTACAACATGATCTCACAAAAGCCATGCCATGCACAGTCACCTCCGAGATATACTACATGTATGATCTCACCAAAGCCCTGTCACACACAAGTACCACCGTGACATGCTACGGGCATGATCTCCAAAAGACCCAGGACGAGCGGGCCCTCATGGCATGATGTGAGCGAATACCTCAAAACATCATATGAGCATTCCCGAGACATGCTACGGGCATGAGCTCCAAAAAAGATTTGTCACGAGCAGGCACCTCCGAGATATGCTACGGGCATGAGCTCCAAAAATACGTGTCACGAGCAGGCACCCCCGATACATACTACGGGCATGAGCTCCAAAAGACATGTCATGAGCATGCACCTTAAGGCATGTTACGGACAAACACCCCAAGGCATGCCATGAGCATCTACACCAAAGACTTGTCACGAGCAGGCACTTCGAATGGATGCTCGAGCACGACCAATCCCAGAAATATGATCTTAGACCAAGATGTCCTCGAGCTCAAGAAGGTTTGAACTTAATTGTATCATCATCGGGATCAGAACAAAGGCAAGCTCAGTTAAGTACGTTGTCATCGAGGTCAAGACTTGCATTGGTAGATCGATTGAGTCATGATCGAACTTCATACCTTAAAAAATAGAGCTATCATCGAGCTCATCACTAAAGTTTAAACGTTGAGCTAATCCTCGAGTTCAAAAGGATACTCGATTGTCAGGATTAAATTATAGATCTTGCCATCGAGCAAATGGCCAACAAATTTTATTAATCAAGGCATCCTTGAGCTCAAAATTTTGACTACGAAATAGTTTTATAATCCTCGAGCTCAAGACACAAAAACTTATCTTCTAGTCCCCGAGTTCAATATTATTGATAACATCATCGAGCCAAAACATCGATTCTGATCCATCAGATCATTCGTATATGGTCGTTAAGATAAAAACAGATCACAACCTATGTGTTCGGCATGATCATTAACTATGTATCGTCAGGCCTATGACTTTGTCCAAAGCAATAAGATTATGATCGGGATCGTAAGAATTAAAAGCCCGAGATTCAAAATTATTGTTGTTTAACATCGAGCTCGAAATTGGTCATGAAGATCTGATACATCGAGATTGGGACCCTACATAAAATTTAGTCTTAACTAATGTCGGGCCGAAGTTATTTCAGACGTCAAGCTCGAGACCATACCAAGAAATATTGGTGCTAACGTCGAGCCTCAAACTTGATCAAGATCCATTAATTATCTTGTCGTCGGTTATTAATTGAATGATCGCTAATTGTATTGTCATCGAGCTTAATGCTAAATCACAAGGAATCGAGGCAAACAAAATATATATATATATAGATTGAGCATGAACCCATCATCGGCCAATGTACTTCGCAAAAATATTAAACAAAGAGGCCCTAAGCTTGGGCAATATACTTTACATATTCAAAAATATGAGTGGGGGTTGGGGGTACAAGATCTTTCTATTCTAGATCATCGGGAGCGGAAGCCTCAACGTCAACCTCGACATCATCGTTCTCATCCACAGCTTTTTCGAATTCAGATAGCTCAAGGGTATCAGCAATGTCAGGCACTGTCTTCAAGCCCTCAGCTTAAACGTTGGGATATTTAAAGCACATATATGCTCGAGCCTCCTTACACGCATGGAGGTACGCCCCCGAGGCATACTCAGCTTTCACTTGTCATAGTCCTCGGACGTCTTGAACTCTTTCTGTGATCGAGCCCAGGTCCTCAGTCAGCTTGGCCTTAGATTCTTTACATTTGCGCTCGAACTCTAGCTTGGCTTTCTCGACCTCATCCTTTGCAGCCCCAATCTCCTCTCGAGCTCTTCAAAGCTGGTTCCTAGCATTATCGCGCTCTTTCGCAATCACCTCGCGCTTAGCCTTAATGTCAGCCAGCTTCTAGTCCTTGAGCTCAACTGTCTCCACGAGCCTGGCCATCTTGTGGGATTCATCCATCCCTTGTAAAGATAGGCGCCGGGCCACATTAAAGGTCTGCTTATAAAGGACGAGCATAGGTTAACATCGAGGAAAAAACTTGGAAGTTGATTTAAGTCACGTTTAACACATCGTACCTTTAACGTCAGGAACTCGAGGGCTTTTATCCCCCATTGAACTTTACATCTCCCTGATATTTCACTACGATGCTCGACACCAGGTGGCACCACTCGAAGTCTTCAATGACAGAGAGAACCGAAGGTATACAATCATCCTCGAGGTCTACGACCTCGGGGGTACAACGAGGAGAGCATTTCCCAGGAGGCGATGCATGAGGTAGAGCTAGCCTTGGGATCAGTTCCGGCGATCGATGTTGGGAGGTCTTGCCGGGCCTACGTTCATCACGTTTAGAGACGTAAGGTCTCTTCTTCCCCTTCACCGAGGGCGTAGCCTGAGGCTGAGGAGCCTTATAATTAGCATTCACGAATTTCCTGAGGGCAGAAGGTCAAAAGACATTCATGTAAGAAAAATAAACAAGTGGTTAGGCCGATGACATTGTTACGAATATAAGCACGATGATATAAAAGAATCGGGCCCTACCCTCAACATCTCTCACATCAGTAGAGTCTAACACCTCATCTCCGAGGATGACCTTCATGTCCGACACCAAAGGATCGAGCTCCTCAAGCATCTTCCTATCCCGTTCTAAATACTCAAAGTAAGCATGACCTTCACAAAACTTAGTGGTGTCGGGAATCCCTCACCCGGACCAGAAAGGAAGGTTTATATCTCGAGTAACTACATAAAACCACTTATCTTTCCAACCCTTCAACGAGGTGGGCATGGTCCAGACCCTGAAACCACCTCGGGTTGACAGGTAAGCAAAACAGATGTACTAGAGGAGATGCTTAAGCTCGAACACTATGCGACAGAGGTCGACATGGGGCCCGATTCCCAGATACCTACATGCGATAAAAAAATAAATAAGCATCCTCCATCCACTGGGTACTAATTGCCCTAAGCACACAGAGTGCTCGACCAGCAGACCTAGAAAGAAGGGGTGCATGTGACCTAATATTAGTGCTATGCATCAACCCTATTCCCGGGCAGCTGACACGGCTAGGTGTTCCTTAAACCTACACGGCTCGTCGGGAAATTTAAACTCAATGTTACCCTGGTGCCTAGGTCGGGCATCTAAAGGGATAGTCATAGGGATGAGGGATGTCCTACATCCTCACTACTATTCGAGCTGCCGACTCTCGACAACCCCCACTACTCGACATCTCTCAGTAAAATCTACGAAATAACTTAAAGCCTTGAAGTTTTACCTTAATGACTAGAGGACCAAGTGAGTACCTAAGAAGTTGCTCGCACTCGACCTTGCTGAGATGTTTTTACAGCAATGTAAAAAGTGAAAAATGAAAAAGTGAAAGGACTATTTATAGGTGTAAAGTTGGAAGCCCAAAGGTCATCACCTGGGCCGTTAGATCTTGCCACGTGTCAAGCATCCAATAGCCTCTTGCCACCGCCACGGTCACTTCATCGCGAACAAACAAAGCCCGATGATCATATGACATCGAGCATCCAAGCTAGATGGATGACAACATCTACAAAGCATCGAGCTCTTATGCACCCACACCTTAAGATCGAGCTCTAGGAATGGGCGCATGGGGGCCAATGCTATGGTAATTATATATCAGCTCGAGCATGAGGATGGTCAAAGCTCTTGATCCATCAAGTTGAGATCTTAGTCCTCGAGTCTCCTTAGTGCTCGAGATAGCTCGAGGATGGGCCTTTTAGAACGCCTCCAAAATCACATTGGTTGTCCTCGAGGTATATGGGCTCAGGCATTTCCCTTATTAATCCTCATTCTGATATAGTCCTAATCCTATCCAACTACATCCACCCGAGAATCCCAGACCTAGTAGAAGTCTACCTGGGGAAACACCTCAAATATGGTAAGGTTGGACTTCTAGTTGTAACCCAACAACTTATCCAATAATGGCTCCTGAAATAAGGTTCACACGTCCTACTAGGAGTAAACTACCATCCACCCCTATAAATAGGAAACATATGATCATTATTCAGGTACGTTTTTACATACATTCTCAACATATATTTTCTCTCAAAATCCTCTTTCTGACTTAAACATCGGAGGGACGATAAAGACACACCTCGATGCCTTTTGTTTCAGGTACCGGAAGATCTCGTTCATGCTCGTTCTCAGTCGTCAAGCTCGGGAAATCAGCAGGTGCGATTTTTGGTAGCATAGGCGTGCAATTGAATTGTTTGGCAATCAAGATTGGTGTTGAAATGGATGTTTATTCTGCCACATCTCTAATGGCGATATATTTTAGTTGTGGAGGTTTGGCTTCTACAATAAGGTTGCTTGGATTGGTTGGGGATAAAATTTTGGTGTGTTATAATGCTTATATATCAGGGCTACTACAAAATGGGATTTTTGAAATGGTATGAGACGTGTTTAGTGTTTAAATGAGAAAGCCAATTCCGTGGCCCACCCTAATTTCAGTTCTTTCTGCTTATGCAAATGGTAGGCATATCAAGTTTGGTATGCATCTTCATTCCTTCATAATTAAAGATGACTTGGATTTTGATTCTAAGGTTGGAACTGCACTTGTGGATATGTACTCAAAATGTGGTTCTTGGCATTGGCATATGAATTTTTCAAAGAATTGAGTTGTAAAAGGACCCTGGTGACTTGGAACTGAATGATCGCTGAAACGATGTTGAACGAACAGATTGAAATTATCATTGAACTTTTTGTCCAGTCGGATTCAGAAGGATTCATACCAGACTTGGCAACGTGGAATTTAATGATAAGTGATTTTTCACACTCAAGAATGGCCAATGAAGCCATCATGTTCTTCAGGAAGATGGTATCTTGTGGCATAATGCCACGTATGAAATGCATCACTAGCCTATTATCGGCTTGCTCAGCTCTTACTGCCTTGTCTTATGGAAAGGAGATTCATGCATATGTTGTGAGGACTGATAACTACAGCGATGAATTTGTTGCTACTGCACTCGTTGAAATGTACATGAAATGTGGGCAAACTTCGAAGGCAAACTGTGTTTTCAATCAGTTCAACATAAAGCCTTATAATCCAGTATTCTGGAATGCTATGATTTCTGGATATGGAAGGAATGGGGAGAGTGAAGCTGCCTTTGAAATATTCAATGTGATGATCAAGAACGAAGTTGAGCCAAACTTAGTACCTTTCAATTGCCTTTTGTCTATGTGTAGTTATAATGATCAAATTGAAAAAGAATGGCAGATACAGATTGATGAGTGAAGAATGTGGTCTAAATCCAACTGTCGAACAAATCAATATCATGATTGATCTCCTTGGTTATTCAGGCAGACTGAATGAAGCTTGTGAATTATTACAACGGATATCTGAAACGTCTGCTTCTGTTATCACTTCTTTGCTTGGCACCTGTAAGTATCATTCAGATTCCAAGCTAGGAGATGGCTAAGAGACTTTCAGAGTTGGAGCCTGACAACACAATTCCATTTGTTATTTTGTCCAACATATATGCTGGACAAGAAAAATGGGAGGATGTGGAGAAGATTAGAACAATAATGGAGAACAATGGACATAAAAAGTTCCTGGGCTTTAGTTTAATAGGAGTGATGTGAAAAGATATACAGATTATTTCTAGGCTATTCTTTGAACAATTGGAGACGGGCATTCGCTTCTATTTTAATACTTAGTCATGCTACTCTAACTCCATAGAAAATTCGATAGGGTTTTCCTAAGACTGGACATGCCCGGAGTGAAATGGCAAGAGGTGTTTGTGACTCCTTTACATGTTAAGCCGCTTAGTTAGGCTGGTCATAATTCAGCTTCCCGGACACATTATGGATTTGTAAACGATGTACACTACATGTTAGGTGATCTCTGCATCAGGTCGATACAACTATGTTTGTTGGGCTAAGCAACTGTGTTTTCTTGGATTTCCTATTCCAAGCTCGGCTATCTGACCTTTGGGCGCATTGGTGCATTACCTTATGTGAGCTCGTCTTCCTAGCTGGGCATTGTTTGCCTAGAATATAGCCTTTGGCTCGACGTTGCTGAATGGTTGACTGCTAAATGGCTCTTTTGAACTGGACATGTTCTCATTCTGGACATGATATATATGTCTAGTCATGCCATGTGAGATCAATTTAGAAATCAGTTATCGAAAACTTGTGAAGTTTAACTTTAAGCAAGTACAGGGCTTTGAACCAGTTACCCTGGCTGATAATGATGGAGTGTGCCCTGCCACCAAAGGCGTATAGTTGCCAGTGGGAGTAGTCGTTGTTGACAACATGGAAGAAACCCCATCGGCACCTTGGCATTCTTTGAATCAAACCTTTTCTGAACCGGTTGAATGCAACTATGGCTTGCATGATCTTATCTTCGCCATATCCATCATTTGCTCCCAATAGCATCACCTGCATTGCGCCATAAAACATTTACTAATCACGAAAAGACCTTACCTAGGTGCTCATTTTCTATAGTGCCATGCACAAGAACTATTTAACTTTTAAACGAGGTGGATCAACTTGTGAGGTAGCTCTCGAAGCAGTTAGTTTCTAACAACTATATAAATTTACATCGTTGTGATGATTGAATTTGCAGTTGGAGATGGTAATAGCAGCTGAAGCCATGATGGCATCTATGAGGCCATCGGTACATCGTGACAATGAACAATGGTCGATCCAAATATGGTTAGAACCAAACACAGAGATTGAATCTCCATCGCTTGTTGTCCTTAAACCAATATGTTTAAGGGAATCCCTAATCATCCCACCAGAGGCTGGAACAATGTGGTGAATTTTGTTAAGAAATATAGTATTATTTTATTTTATTGTTTATTAAGGGTAGAATAGTCTTTTTAGTTTTCCTTATTTTAGACTATATATAGTCTCTCTATATGTAGGTTTTGTATTCACTTTTCATTATGCAGATTTAATGAAACCCTAGCCTCCCTTTTTCCTTTTCTTTTCTTTCAATTGTTTAACAATTTTAATACCATGGACAATAACATTAGTCACAAATTGTATAGTAATCCTAACACCATATGCAATGTGGACATCAACTCCTCTACCGTCAATAGTCTTGTAACTATTGCCAATAGGTTCCTGTTTTGAGTTGGGATTATCACTTAGTTTATTGTCAACTGAGTTGCGATCATCATGCAGAAGTTATCATGATAATGTAATTTGAACAACATTAATAGAATTACAGAAATTTCTTTTGGCTCTTTGCACCATTAGAGCTGATATTGTCACATTTTTTACACTGGTATAATTCACTTTATCAAACGAGAGTCATGAAAATATTTAAATGAGATTATCAAAATGCTTAACCGAATATTGATTGGGTTCAAGTCTATTTTCAAAATGAGTTGATCCCTGGTTTCTATACTCCACTTGGATCCAAGTCTATTTTAAACACTCACTCAACCCCAATATCTAGAATTCTCATAGCAACTAACTTTTATTTTCTCTAAATTCAGTGGTCAGTATATAAATATTGTGGAAGATTATCAGTCCTAGAGTGCTGAGGATAAGAAAAGAGAAATCGATAAAAAAAACCTTTTTTGATTTAGTCATCGAGTAGTTAGACGACTCTTCAGTAATGCGGGATACAGGTTGACCCCATCCCTTCGATGTTGTATACACTCTCCATTCTTCGAAAGCGAGGCCAGGTATTTAGCAAAGCACTTAGAAGTAAAATACATTTATTTTATCTTAATATCTATTAAAAATAAATGTCCATTATCGAAGTCCATCAAGACTCTTAGCCCCCATTTGATTTTCATTAAAATCAGATTTTAATCTCACGTCAAAGTCAATAATTAATTTTAGCTACACATTTCATGGGTCACCAACTTTTTATTTTACTCTTTTTGACGAGTGGATGAGTGACTCATCCCATTCTATACCCTTGGACTGATGCATAGAGCAAGTAAGCTGAAAAGTCGATAAACATTATTTTAAGTAAATTAGTCTGAATGTTATCATTTTTAAGTGAAAAAGAATGTAGCCGGCAATTTCCCTACGTTTTCTCCTTAGCTTGCTTTGAGCCCTTCAGGATTCGTGTCTGCATGCTAAGAACTTAGCTTTCATTCCCTTTAAAATACATATTAAGCATTATTCATGTTCACTGGTTTAATTGGTTAGAATTAAAAAAATATAATTTTTAACCAGTGGAATGACCCAGAGCTGCCCAAGTCTTTCATTCCGATGAAAACACACACATACACACACCCTTATATCCACCAATAACATATGCAACATTTGTAAACAAATTCCACTTATTTCTGTGAATTAGTTTATTGATAATTTTGCACTTAGATCTCTTCATATTCTCTTTGTGTAAATGGGTAAAATTTACGACGACTGGGGGAGGCTGGTTGGTGCCATATTAGATAGAGAGAAGCTTCGGGAACTTGCTCATGCCCCCAGCGTCAGTTCTACTTCTTCAGATTCCAGGTCCAAGTCCCCTATTCACGATCATATTCCAGTAAATCCTGAAGGTGTGTCTCTTACACTTTTTTGTGATAATGAAGCAATTAAAAGTAGGGCTATATTAATTATGTGGTTAAGGAGAGAAACTAATTGCTTTTATCTATAGATTATTTGTCTGTTTTGCAATAAAGAATTGATTGCGGATATAGCCGTAAATCTTCCAAAAGTGCAAATGAGCCTTAATTAAAACAATGTAAATAAATAAATAAATAAAATAAAAACTCTTTCTTCTCAGTTGATTCGTATGGCTATTTGTGTACAGTCTCAAGAACAGAGACTCAGACATATCCATACAGAACCCAAGGAGAAGATGAAGCTGTTGGGTTTTGTTGGTTTCCTATTTGTCTGAAATTAATGCAGATTTTGGGGGACCACATATGCACCAGCAGAGGAAGCAAACAACAGCAGAAGAATTGATAACCAGCAAGAAAATAACCAGCAGCAACAGATGAAACACAGAACAGATTTTGAACAGGAAGAAATCCTCTTCCCAGCACTTTATTAACCAAAGCTAAACATGATTTACAATCTTGAAATCAACAGAAAGAATTTCCAGATATACAAGAGTTTTACCACCCTATCTTATCTCACTTTCTATTTCAGAGAAATAACATCCTATCTCTCTCAAGCACCACAGCTCCCTTTCCAGAGCTCCCTTATCTCATTCTCGAGCTCTACAGAATTCTCTATATTTCACAGAATTCTCTCAATCCAGAGCTCCTCTAAACTCTACCTATCAGCTCCTATTTATAGACTCAAAGGAGGAATCAAATTCAGTTATTAACTAACAACTAACAAGGTTCCAGTTGGTTGAAGACTCCAACCAAAAAACAGTTATCAAGACACAAGAAATAGGCTCCTGTTGCAACAAATTTCTGATTGGCTAAGGTTGTTCAATTCTTCTTCAAGAATCAATTTTTCTTACAGAAGCGTTTAATAATTATGTAAGACACAGCAGACCCTTGTTTTCTGATCTTGTTTCTTGCGTGCCCATTTCAGAAATAAAGTCAAATACTCTCTACACCCTTCCTGTTTTTGATGAAATTGGTGGTGGAGAAGATGTACAAGAAGATTATTTATGGCAGCAGATGAAAGCTGAGGCAAGAAGAGATATTGATCAAGAACCCATATTCTACTACCATTATTTCTGTTCAATCTTGACGCATGATTCTATGGAAAGTGCTTTGGCTAATCATCTTTCCTCGAAGTTGAGTGATTCTAGTTTGCCCAGTGGTACACTGTATGATCTTTTTGTGTGTTTGTTCACAGAGGATCAAGAAATCATGATTGCTGCTAAAGATGATTTGAGAGCTGTCAGAATGAGGGATCCTGCTTGTATAAGTTATGTTCACTGTTTCTTAATTTCAATGGGTTTTTGTCATTGCAGGCTCATAGAGTTGCGCATAAGTTATGTTCACAAGGGAGAAAAATTCTTGCCCTTTTGATTGAAAAAAGAGTATCTGAAGTTTTTGGAGTGGATATTCATCCTGGAGAAACGGTAGTTATTGGAAATAATGTGTCAATTTTGCGTAATATGAGTTTGGTACTGGAAAAGTTTTTGAGGACGGACATCCAAAAATTAGTGATGAGGTTTTGATTGAGGTAGGCACTTGTGTACTGGGAAACGTTAGAATTGAAGATGGAGCCCAAATTGGTGCAAGTTCTGTGGTGTTGAAACAGGTTCCTGCTAGAACTATTGCGGTAGAAAATCCCACTAAATTGATTGGCGTGAATGATAATCCGGTCAAGCTGGATATAATTCCCAGTTTGACTATGGATGATACATCATACATATCCCATTGGTCCGATTATATTATTCAGGACAATAATTTTTTCTATTTCTGTAGAACTTTGGGCTGTTCTCATGCTTTCAAGGGAGCCTAAATTCTCCTATTAGCATGGAGAAATTCTTGTCTTCTTGTTATGTATTATGTGTAGTAGTTGCCTTTAGATTCTGTGTTCTATTGGTACATAATCTGTGACAAAATTGCCAAGAAGGCCATATACCAAGATTTTTTTTGAAGTAAATTATGTTTCCTTGTACAATATTTTTTTCAGTAATCAATTGTATTCGCAATTAGATGTGTTTATGCCAACTACTTACAAGTGTCCTACTTGGATTGCTTTGGGTTGAAATTTATCATTCTTGTACACGTATGTTAGTTTGGCTAATAGAAGAGTTGACGTAACAATCAATTGTCACGTCCAATGTCATCTTCTGAAATTTAAACTAGATTAAAAGCCAAATACTATGAATTTTTAAAAATAATATATATTCCAAACAAGGGCTAATTACATATTTTATTACCACCTAAATACTAAATTAAAAATTAAATCAACTAAAATAAAAATTAATGCCATGCCATTTATTCAACATATTCTATACATGCTTATAAAATTCCTAACGGTCTTATGTTTTCCACAAAATGAAAGCTTCCAAAACTCGAATTCCTATTCCCCCACGGATTAACCATTAACCCCTATATATACTTACATTATAGGAACTCTCTCTCTCTCTCTCTCTCTCTCCAATTGCGTGCGTGACTTCTATGCTTCTTAGTTTTTACCATAAATCTTGAATATGGAGTACATCCGTTGGCACGGAGTGATCTCACAGCAATCTATACACACAGAACCAGTTCTTGATGGTCAAAAGTTTCTAGACCGAATCGAACTGAACCGAACCGAACCGAATCGAGCGGATCTTCATAAATTAATACCCGAACGGGTACCCGAATTAAGAATCGAACGGTTTGGGTTGGGTCTCGGGTCTAGACCAAGAACCGAATAAGGCCCGAATCTAAATAATTTTTTTTTATATTGGATTAATTAATTTTTTAAAAAAAAATTAACACATTAATCTAGCCAAATTTATTTTTTATAATATATTTATTTAATAGGCTGTTAAAGCCCACTTTAAAAATTATTTACAAAATCCAATTTGCTATTTAGTGGCCTGTTCAAGCCCATTTTAAAAAATTGAATGTAGATCATCGATATTTTAATATTAGTATCTACTTTTTAGTATTTGTGTTAATTGAATTAATCTTATTCAACATCTTGTTATTTATGTGTTTTTAAATTATGCTACGTTAATTTATAAAAGTTACGAATGAAAATGTCATTAGTTGTATTTATGTAGTGTTGTTGTAAATGTTAAAAAAAATTTAATTATGGTATGGAACCGAACGGTTCCATAATTATATTTGGACACGACGGTTCCATTTATTAAATACCTGAAATTTTTGGAACAAAAAAAACCCGAACCGAACCGAACCGGCCCACGGCTAGCCCCAATCAGTACTTTTCATCAGAAGGGCATATTCTCGTCAAATTTCAATGTGAAATAGCGAAAAAGTGGGTAATACATTGTGATGATGGAGGACTTTTCTTTGTTAGAAGTGAATCACATCAAGAAGTAGGGATGACAAGAAAAACTTGTCTGGATTATGGCACAACGGACAAAGATTTGAAACAACTTCTGTTGGAAAAACTTGAAACTTATGTAAAGATGAATAGAAGAAGAAGAAATCTGCTGAAATAATATATTATTAATGTTACAGACGAAAATATATATACACAGCAACCTAACTTTTTATACAAGGTAATCACCATAATTAAGGACTACATAAGGAAAACTAATATTTGCTATCAATACAAATCATATGACATATTCGACTTTCCAACACTCCCCCTCAAGTTCGAGAGTGGATGTCTTGCACTCCCAACTTGCGAACCATAGGTATAAAGAACTCCTTTACCAAAGTTTTGGTCAAGACATCAGCTAGTTGATTTGTAGAACTCACAAATCTTGTCTCCACAGAACCATCTTGAATCTTGTCTCTTATAAAATGACAATCCATCTCTATGTGTGTTGTATGTTCATGAAAAATAGGATTTGCTGCTATGTGTAATGCATCCTTATTGTTACAATACAATAAGGCAGTCTCTTGATGTAAAACCCCCAAGTCTCTGAGCAAGTAATGAAGCCATGTTAATTCACAACAAGCTCCTCTCATTGCACGGTACTCTGCTTCGGCTTAAGAAAGGGAGATTGTTTTCTGTCGCTTCGATCTCCACGAAATTAGCGAGGGGCCTAGAAATACACAGTACCCTATAGTAGACCTCCTCGTAAGTGGACAACCTGTCCAATCCTAGTCATTGTAGGCTCACAATCGAAGATCACTGGTTGAGGAGAAGAAAAGACCTTGGCCAATGGCAGATTTCAAATATCTCACGACTCGAAAAGCTGCTTTCCAATGATCCTTTCAAGGTTGATGCATAAACCTGCTCAATATATGGACAGAATACATAATAACTGGCCTTGAAACTGTGAGATATATTAATCTCCCAACTAATCACCTATATCGCTCGGGATCTTTGAGTGGCTCACCTTTATCAGACAGTTTTAAAGCACGGTCCTTGGCAGTGTCCATGGGAGCTGCTCCCAATAACCCTGCATCCTTAATGATTTCCAATGTATACTTTCGTTGAGAAATAAAAAAGTCATTCTTAGATGTAGAAACCTCAATGCCAAGGCGAAATTTATTGTGTAGGAACTTCTTGATATTGGTTATACTCACAGGATCATTGCCAGTAATTAAAATGTCATCACCATATATCAAGAGAATAGTAAAGGACTTGCCTTGCTTCCTGATGAATAGAGAGTAATTAGTTTTTGATTGTACAAACCCAGCTGAACGGATGGCATTGGAGAATTTAGCAAACCATTGGCGGGATGCTTGTTTCAAATTATATAATGACTTGTGGATGTTGACCTATGGTTGACCTCTCGTTTTGATTATTACAAACAAATCATGTTTATTATTAATAAATTAATTTTGAGCAGCCTAATGATTATTGTACAAGAACTTATTTGATGGCACAAGTTCGAGATCAACGAGATCAAGAAAATCAAGACACAAGTCGATGAACAAATCAAGAAATGCACATCAAGCTACTTAAACTTAGCACTTAAATGTTTTTACGATTATATGTAAAGGTAACACATTCTTATACTTGGCAATGCAACGTGATATGCTCAAAGTCATACAATTGCAAAAACTCTCGATACAAATGTCTTTACAAAAATAAAAACAAAAATATATATGTTTTTCAAAAGAAAAATCGAAACACACTTTTAAAATATGCTTAACACCTTGAAAAACATTTTTTAACTTCTCTCCAATTCCTACATTGATACAAAATTAAAACGAGGACGTTCCGGGCCAAACTGGCTGTACCGGACGTCCGGTAAAGCCAGTTTTTGGCCAACGATCATTTTTCCAACGTTTCATTTTTCTGACAAAATTTAACGGATATATGACCATTCAGTATTTACCGAACGTCCGGTAAAACAGAATTTTTTGACCGTTTAAAGGCTATAAATACTTCACTATTCCTTCACTTGTAAAACAACTCTTGAGCATTAAAGTGAGACATTTATTGATCTTATCTACATTATTTTTCATCATTTTAGAAGATCAATAACATCAAAATTCTCGAGAAACTTTTGAGTGATTAAACTTGTGAAAATCTTTTGTTCAATCAAAACGTTTTTCATACCAATACTTTGAGCTAAACTCATTACCATCTATAGAAGTGCTTGCCTCTTCTCTTCTTGTTATCAATCTTGATTCTATCATTCATCAAGAAGATAAGTTTTCACTTGTATATTCATTTGTGAATTGAGGGTCGTGTTGAGGTCCCGGAAAGCTCAACATTGTAAAAGGATCGGTGTTCTTTGGTTGTAAGTCATCGAAAACTTTGTAAAAGGTTGGATTGCACCACAAGTCAATCAACATAGTGAAAAATGCCTTGCTCGTGATGGAGAGCTTGGTAACGGGAGACGTAGATCATTGCATTGGATCGAACCTCCATAATATATCGTTTGCACTCTCTATCCCTTTTACTTAACATTTTTACCTTGTGCAAACTTATTTCAATTATCTACGTACATATTTGTGTTTGATTTGTTTCACTATCATTTGTGTAATTATTAGATTAAAATCTTGTGTAGTTAACGAAAAAGTTTTAAGAACCAATTCACCCCCCTCTTGGTTAGCCAATATTGGGCTTTCAGTTGAGGCGACAAACCAAGTGTTCATCCCTCTGTCGCCGAAGTCCTAGCGGCGGAGACATGTAGATTTCTTCGTGGAGGTCCCATGGAGAAAAGCATTATTAACATTGAGTTGATGAAAGGACCAGCCACGAGCAGCAGCTAAAGCCAACAAACAACGAACAGAGATGATCTTAGCTATTGGAGAAAAAGTATCATGATAATCAATTCCCTCCAACTGAGTGAAACTTTTTGCCACAATGCGATTTGTACCGCTCAATGGATCCATCAGACTTAAGCTTGATCTTATAAACCCAACGACAACCAATGAGAGACTTACTAGCCGGAAGAGGGGTGAGAGACCAAGTGCCTTGGGATGACCCGGTGAATATCCATGTAATTGAAATCACCTTTTGATCCAATGGCCCATCTCTCCACAGTAAGTGCACCGAGGTCGTCCCCTTCCTAATCCAGAACGACATCGATCCTGGTCATAACATCGCTCTCCATGTACAGAAGAAGAACGGTCCGATTGGACATCCGAAATCTGAGATGAACGAACTCCTGGGCGAATTGCTTCTGCCGAAAATTGCATTTTTCCACCATTGTTGTGATGCACCGCCATAGCAGCACTCTCGCTAAGGTCAGTTGCGGTTTGTGTGGCACTAAGGAGTCTTTGTTTCTCTTCTTGAGAAACCAAAGAATATACTTGGCAGACTGAAGGCAGAGGATTCATCAGAAGGATTTGTCCACGAATTGAACTATAAGTTTCATTTAAACCCATTAAAAATTGCATCAATTTCTATTGATCTTCCCGAGCTCCATGTATGGAGTCTGAATAAGAAGCCAATTCATCCCATAAGCTTTTCAATTTGTCATAATAAGCAGAGACGGCGAGCTGCTCTTGTCAAAGGTAAGCAATATCTCGCTGAATTTCGAAGATGCGAGGCGCATTTCTTTGAGAGAATCGCTCATGGAGGTCTTTCCTAACTTCATATGCAATAGAGTAATAAGTCACGCTGTCTGCGATTTCTGGGATGAGAGTATTGACGAATCCAAGAATTAACCATGTCGTTACATCATGACTTGCATAGCCTTTGGGATCTGTCTTTTCTGAAGGAGCTTCGATAGAACCATTGACGAATCTAAGCTTGTTCTTGGAGTTCAAGGCTAGGGTCATAGCCCTTTTCCAACCTGAATAATTGTCTCCATTCAATGGCTTGGAAACTAAAACCAAACATGGATGATCCAAGTGGTGAGTGAAGTAAGGATTTGAGATGTTAGCCTTCGAAAAAATTAGTATAGATTCTAAATTGGAGAAGTCAGGAGAAGCAGCAGTGTTCCCAGAAGTAGGAGTTTCATTGCTGGTCGCCATGTATATTCGGTGGTGGTGACTTTGAAGATGATTTTAACCCACCAAACGTTGTCGAAAAAAGCCTGAAAAACATTTAGCTAATACGAACGATATGAATCCAATGCCACCGACCTTGCGCAATTCCGAGTTACAGTTTGAAAGATACAACCGTTTTCATGGAGGTTGTGCAAAGCAGAAAAAAATCGAATTGTGAAATTGAAGGGTGGAAAGGTCATGCATGAGAGATTAGAGTGCATCAATGAACCATGATCTCAACCTCGCTCTAATACCATGTAAAGATGAATAGAAGAAGAAGAAATCTGCTGAAATAATATATTATTAATGTTACAGACGAAAATATATATACACACCAACCTAACTTTCTATACAAGGTAATCACTATAATTAAGGACTACATAAAGAAAACTAATATTTGCTATCAATACAAATCATATGACATATTCAACTTTCCAACAACTTACGACCTAAGATTTTATTAGAACTGTAAAGAAAAACTTGCTGATAAAGTAATTAAGCATGCAAGAAAATTAGGTAGCACGGGCCAGGAGAAAACTTCTTCATTACTTGTTAATATATGGAATACTCTATTTTGCGTTAAGCGTGGAAGTGTTTCACAGTTGGGGGAAATTAGTGATGGTGTCAAGATGGTGCCTGCGAGTATGGATGCTATCTTATCACTGTCGAAGAAAGATATGGACTACGATGGGGACGAGTTCGAGAGCTGTACGGTATGCCTGGAGGAGATCTCGAAAGGGGTGGAAGTCTCGACCCTTCCGTGCTAGCATATGTTTCACAGTAATTGCATTACAGAATGGCTAAAGAGAAGTCATTACTGCCCTATTTGTCGCTTTAAGATGCCTATTGCAATGAATTAGGTCTGTTTCTTGATGAATTTCGAGGAAGGTTCATGGAATCTTGTAATCTTTTAGTGTGAAGTAGTTTTGAGATTATTCGTTTAGTATCTTTTATGTGAAAATTCTTAAAGTTTGTAATTTGTTTAGGGTACGTTTGATTGTCAATATTTTCCATGAAAAATGTCATTTTTCCTTCAAAATTCCTACTTTTGTAGTGTTTGATTGACATTTGTTTCCATGGAACACTCAACATTAGGGCTTATTTGGCAATAACTTTATTTGGCAGTCGCAGCGCAAGGGCGCCTGAACTCGCTGTAATATGCATTCGTCAGTTTTCAGTATTTTGATCATAACTTTTGGTCCTGATATCCGATTGAGATGATTCAAGATTCTTTGAAAAGCTTATTCAAAGGGCTAAAACTTTTCTTTAGATGTTATTTTCCAATTCAAATGGTTACTATGTCGAAAATGATTCTCAATATGAAACTACAAATCTGGGGCATAACTTTTTTCGGTTGAAAATTGACGTGTGATCATACATTGACTATATTTGATCCCTTTGACTTCTTTCTTCATCCAATTGACTCCAAAAAATCTCAAATCTTTATTGTGAGGTCTGGCACAACTTTGGAGTGTTTGCACCTTACTCTTTGAATTTTGGGTCTCTTACAATTTAGCTCATTTTTTCAATTTGCCAAATTTTGCTTATTTCCTTCAATTTCATCAATCTATATCACAACATCAAAACACACATTAAAATGCCCTAAAACTCTATCAAAGGTAACAAAATAACGCATTTAGTGACATAAATATGATGCGTGTAGAACACTCATCAAGCGGTCAGGAGAACTTTAGGGTACACTTGATGTTGCTGGTGCCACGACGTGCCTGCGTTGCTACAATCATGTCAAGGGCGAACCCATCACCTGGCCAGCCCCGTGTTTCACGTGTAACTTTTTCTTAGCACAGAAAGGGGACACCGTGCGGCAGTAGTCTGCTCCGCTAGACTACCTTCCGCCTATTCTTCGGTCGCGTCGGGACGAAAGTAAAATTTGATTACAATTTTAAGAAAGCTTGCAACTTGAAATTGAACACAATGGAAATAACATCTTTATTGATTGCTAGAAAGCTGAAAATTACAATAGACAAAAGCAGAAAATTACAATGACTAGTGCAGGGGGAAAACACTAGTAAGCTTGAAAATGTTTGAAAGACCAATACCCCATATAATAGACTTAGCAACAAAAACCCAAATGATGAGAGTAGACATCATTTGGCTCTAGAATCATACTTTTTCTTTTCTATTTTCTAACTATTTTACGAATTAAATAAATATTTACAACATGGGGCTTAAGCAAAGCTACAGCACGTGATATTCTCTCCCATTTGTTTTGGCGATGTCCTTGGAGCCAAGCCATTGAGTATTCTTCTCGTTGTTGCATCCGCTCCATTTGACCAAGTACTCTTGAAGATATTTCCTAGAAGCTTGAGTAGTTCGGTGGCAAAGAGTCTGTTTAGCGACCTTCTTTACTGATTTCTTCAATTTGAACGCAGGCTGCTTCAGATTTGTAGACTTTCTGTACTGTTTCTGATCAATATCTGCAATATGAGGGAGTAACGGTTGCTGGCTAGTAGAAATTTCAAAAGGACTCTTATTGGGAGAAGAGCTCTTTTGAACATTGAGGTACATCCAAGCCACATCCGTAAGTTTCACCCGAATTTCATGCGAGGCAGAGGTGAAGTGCTGAAAGTAGTCTCCCAGCGTAGAATTGAACTACTCTGTCTGTCCGTCTGATCTTCGGTGAATACTAGAATCCGTGCTCAAGGTTAAACCAAGAAGTTTGAGCAACTCGGTGCAACGTATGCCAATAAATCGAGAATTTCGATTATTGACGATAGGCGATCCCCAGTATTTGACAATATACTTGAAGAAGAGTTGAGCTGTCTCTTCGGCTGATACGTACTTGGGTGCTGTGTTGAAAGTTGAATCTTTAGATGAACGGTCCATCCCGATGATGATAGTGCCAAAGTCTCCAACTCTTGGCAATCCACTAATGTAGTTCATCGATCTACTCTCGACTGATTGATTCAGGATGGAAAGGGGCTCCAGTGAGCCTGCATGTTGTGGTAGTGCAGAAGTGTGCTCCATGATAGTCCCACTTCCCAACACTTCTCTCTCTTGCTTCCGAAGCTCTTCAAGCTCCGGTTGAGCCATACGGCATGATGCCTTAGTGGGAAGTTTAGCACTCGAAACAAGTCCAATCCCACAATCAATTGCCCTCCTCGTTGGCAATTTTCTTTGTAACTCATCTGGCATGATGTCTTCAACTTCCTTAGGCCTTGTGATAGGCGTTGGAATAGAGCCAGTAGTTTCTTTGATATCCTCTATTCGAAGAGAACACAAGAATGAGGGTTCAATCATCTTGAAACCCTTACTATATTGCATGGTCGAGACGTCTTTCTCTCCAGTTTTCCCAACCTATGTAGATATAATGAATGGTTTGCTCCCTATCATTATTAGTGAGTCAAAATGCGGCAACACTGCTGTCTTTGTATTCTGCAGATATTCCAATCCGAGAATCAACTTGAAATCATCCATCTGAACTACCGATAAATTTGTCCTTCCTTCGAATGGACCTACTTTGATCGGCACCGATTGTGCTATTTTCGCTATTGGTTGAGCAGCAGAGTTGATCGCTTTGACTTTCCCCTTACCTCTCTCAAGAGCAAGTCCGAGCCGCTCTATTTCGAAACTTGCGAGGTAGTTGTGTGTGGCACCAGTGTCCACCATAGCCCTGATTGGCTTTCCATTGATCCTCACATCAATGTACATTAGGCCTTTCGCCTTGCAAGTACGAGCCTTCGATTCTTCCATCTTCGGCTTTTTCGAGGGACTGATGTCCCTTTTAGTATTTCGGTACGATAATGTATTGCACCAATGCGAGAATGCATCAAGTACATCCTCGTCCCCTTTGGAGTCGGTGTCACCACGACAGCTAGCTTGTGGGGTATTTTGCTTTGAACTCGAGCCCCCAATTGTTAGTTGACAGTATGCATTCACCATCCGTTTCTGAGGACACTCAGCAACTAGATGAGGTCCTTCACATAGAAAGCACCTCAATTTAGGAGCGACATCATATCTGCCCTCCTTTGCTTTTCCATGATTCCAGTCATTACTGGTACTGCCGCTGTAGTTTCCTTGATAGCTGTTCTGATAGTTTCCCTGTGAGTTACTCTGGCGGTTGCCTTGATAGGGTCCTTCCCTATTCTAAGAGTAACGCTCTCCCCCATTTGAGTTCGTGCTGGGTCTATGAGGTCTCCTTCCACCTTCAACAGATTGACTATTTCCCAAAGGTCGGTCCTCTCTCGACTCGGGTTGATAGTCACTTGCACATTCGGTAGCTCCCATAGCCGTTCTTAAATCAGTGACCTTCTGTCTCTAAAGTTCCGTGCGCATCCACGGTTTCAACCCTTCCATGAAGGTGAATAGCTTATCCTTCTCTGACATATCTCTAATATTCAACATATGCCCCGAGAAGGCCTTCACATACTCCCTGATGGAGCTTGTGTGTTTCAGTTCTTGTAAGGCTCGACGTGCTTCGTATTCCACATTCTCTGGGAAAACTGAGATCTGATAGATTCCTTGAGAAGATCCTAAGAATCAATTCGGACCCTGTTGGCCTGAATATCGATGTACTTCGTTCGCCACCATAGCTTTGCATCTCCACCTAGATACATGGTAGCTGTTGTGACCTTTCTCGCTTCGTCCTTGATCGAAGCCGCAAGAAAGTATTGTTCCATATCGAACAAGAAATTCTCAACTTCTTTAGCATCGCGTGCACCTCCATAGGTACACGGATTTGGAATTCTGAGCCTATGCACCGGCTCATGTGCGATGGCTTGTCCGTTGCCAATCGCGCGTTGGAGAACTAGTAACTGAGTTCTTAACGCTCCCATCTCATCCTGCAACTCAGGTATGATAGCAACAGCTTCAGTCATAGCTGCGCATGCCTCTGGCATTCATCCAGTTGGATGCGTAATTCCCGATTTTTCGTCTATACCGCCTCGACCTTATCCCCGAGGTTCTCCATGACAAAATACAACCTAGTGTTCGTCACCTCAAGCGCCTCCAAACGCTGTCGGGTGTTCCTCTTTTGAACATCTACCACCTCCATGGTGTTCGAGGAATTTGGATCAGTTTCCATAGCTTTCTTAACTAGATCTTGAGTGGCAGCTCTGATACCAACTTTCACGGGTAACCTTTTCTTAGCACAGAAAAGGGACTACCTTTCGCCTATTCCTCGATCGCGTCGAGACGAAAGTAAAATTTGATTACAATTTTAAGAAAGCTTGCAACATAAAATTGAACGCAATGGAAATAACATCTTCATTGATTGCTAGAAAGCTGAAAATTACAATAGACGAAAGCAGGAAATTACAATGGCTAGTGCAGGGGGAAAACACTAGTAAGCTTGAAAATGTTTGAAAGACCAATACACTCTATAATAGAGTTAGCAACAAAAACCCAAATGATGGGAGTAGACATCATTTGACTCTAGAATCATACTCTTTTTTTTTCCTATTTTCTAACTATTTTACGAATTAAATAAATATTTACAACACGGGACTTAAGCAAAGCTGCAGCCCATGACACCATGGCTGCTCGTGCTGGGTCCATCGAAAACTTCAGAAAACTGGGAGTCGGGAAGGAACAAGAAAGAAAATGAAGAACAGAATGAAGGCTGGGTTGGAGCTGGAGTTTTCCAAAATTTTTGGGCCTCATTTTTAAAGGAAAAAGGTCTAATTTTTTAGCCCAATACATTTAATAAAAATCAAATTAGGGTAAGTTCGGTCCAATCCTTCATTCCTTCTCATTTTTTCTGGGAGTGGGCTAGGGAGGTTGTTGGTGAAATTAATTTGGGGTCTGAGGAGGAAGGTGGAGGTTGCCGGCTATGATTGTGAGTGTTTGGGATAGAATGGATGCTGGGATGTGGTTGTGGACTGTAGTGAATCTGGTTATTGGTGGTGAGAGGAGGCTGGACTGAAGCGGAGCTTTCTGGACTGCGTTCTCTGCTGGAGACTGGAGTAGAGGCTGGCTGGCTAGGCTGCGTTTTCTGCTTTGGTCCTGGAGTGGAGTGGATTGTGGAGGAGAGCTGGAGAGGAGAGGCTGGAGCAGCTACGAGCTGGAGCTAGAGCCTGGGCCTGGGCCTGGCTTGCTTGAGTTTTTGGGCTGGACTGTTGGAGGTATTTATAATTTTTTGGATTATGAATTTATGATGAATGAGTAATTGAGTTTTTATGTGGACTATTTGCTATTAATGAATTGTGAATTATGATAAATGAGTAAATGAGAATTTATAGATGGGTGCAGCCCCTAGTGTCACGGGCTGCAGCTTTGCTTAAACCCCGTGATCTTATCATTGTAAATAATTTATTTAAATAGATAGAAATTAGAAAATTTTAGTATGATTCTTCGGCCAAAAGACGTCTACTCCCGTCAGTTGGGTTTTTGTTCCGAAATCTATTATAGGGGGTATTAGTCTTTCAAACATTTTCAAGCTTTCTAGTGTTCACCACATGCACTAGCCATTGTAATTTCCTGCTTTCGTCTGTTGTAATGTTCAACTTTTTAGCAATCAATGATCAAGTTTATTTTAATGCATTTCAATTTCATGTTGCAAGTTTTCTTTAAATTGTGATCAAATTTACTTTCCTCCCGAAACGATCGAGAAAAGACGGAAGGTAGTTTAGCGGAGTAGACTACTGTCGCACGGTGTTCCTTTTATGTGCTAAGTAAAGGTAACCTGTGAAACCTGGACTGTATATTTATGATTTTGTATTCCTTTTTCTTCCGATTTTTGTTAATTTGTGAATAATGAATTATGATAAATGAGTAAATGAGAATTTATGAATGGGTGCAGCCCTTGAACTGTATATTTATGTTTTTGTATTCCTTTATTTTTCGATTTTTGTTAATTTGTGAACAATAAATTATGATAAATGAGTATGAGAATGTATGGATAGATGCAGCCCCTGGACTATATATTTATGTTTTTGTGTTCTTTTTTTTTTTTCCGATTTTTGTTAATTTGTGAATTATATTTACGTTTTAGTGTATTATCGAATTATATTTTCGACTATTACGATCGTCGATTGTCTACGGTCATCGCTCAACGGTCACGGGTCAACGGTCTCCGTCCATGCTGGGTCCAATTCTTGGATTCGCCTCTAATCATGTGCTATGCCTGACTTGGTCCCACGACTGTACTTCACCAGCTACATGTTAAGCTATAGATATTGACACTGCTATTTATAATGCATGCATTCAGTGCAGGTTTCTTTGCACTTCTTCAGTAGATAGGTTTACGAATCGGGTTCGTACAACCCTATACAATCATGGACGTTAGGATAACATGGAAGGAATCGGTAAAAAATTCGAGCAGAAAGGATAGCTAGAACATGGTAATCGAGACAAAACCATCAAGCAATGTACATGGATGAGAATGTGGGCAATATCGAAAACTGAAGAATATTGATAAATACTGTGTGGTCGTCCCTCCTTTATTGGAAACCTTTCATTTTCAGCTCTCCCAGATGGCAAGCTATCTGATCTTCATCAAAATGTCAGCATTGACCCCTTAATCTCAATTAAGTTTGAGATACATCATGTAATAGTTATCAAATAAGCTACTAATTAATCTATATACAAAGTCAGCTCATTATGATTTTTTCTCGTATCCCCATTATTAAATGACTGCATCTTCTTGTCTTTCATCTAGTTGCATCTTCTTGTCTTTCATCTAGTTGCATGATAAACATATCTGAAATTGGTGGCTTATTGATTAATTTATTTTTTTCGAGCTGTTGTTAGTAATTAATTTTGAAATTAATTCTTTAAGTGTAGTGTGTCTATTAACCAATTAGCATACATTTAGTGCATGTTTGGCAGAGCTTTTGAAAAGTAAAAAGTTAATTATGAGACTAAGAAGCTATTTTGAACCTATTTAAATTTTCTAAAAAAGTTTTTTGTGTAAAAGCTTTTAGAGTAGTTAACCTAAAAGTTCGTTTGGTACAATTTTTGGAAAGTCAAAAATTGTTTTTGAATATGTTTGGCTAACTTTCTTAAAATATTTTGTCTGGCTAGAAAAGACAAGCAGCTTGCATTGAAAAACTCTTCTAGAAGAAACTAAAAAATATACATGTCAAACATGTCATTAACCATTGGTTCGAAATTAAATTGATAAAAAAGGAAGCTTTTGCTAAGAATACTTGACCATTTCCTAAACCAAAGGGTAACTAACCATCGAATTGCAAGGAATTATGCTTCAATTCTTATGTGACACAACTAGGTTCAAGATAGAAAAAATAAAAATCGTAGTAATTTTCAATATATATTCGTATATTCTGAGAGGATTTTCAACTTTCCCAATATTGTAGTAAGATACGGAGCATCAAGTTTGACGTGCATTTCTTTGTATCAACTTGTTACAAATGATTAAGATGGGATTTAATTTATAGTTTGAAGATTATCATTTTTATAATTTGGCACCAATATAATGTGATGTATTTTCTATCAAATGGTATATCATTAGTTAATAGAAAACCTCGTTACGATTGACGAAAATTCTATTAGTCCATGTTGACTTTCGATATACATTGGCCGATTGGAGATTTACGCTCACAGTTTTGAAAGAAGTCGCTCAATTTACTTGGCCTATGAAAACTATAATCGAATAACTTTTGTTCATTAATATACTTTTTATATATTTATTTCGAGTATATGAACCTGGTCTAGAATGCAAGTTAAATGACAAAAATAAAGGAAAAAATACCGAAACAAATGAGTATAGCATCTTCATGCATCTTTTCGCCCACCACTTTTTCAGCTTTTTTTTGCTGGAGAATTCACTCCAAAGTTGTGATTCTATTCATTTATCCCGTAGTTGTGGCTAGGTTCGTGGATTAGTACTTTCATCTTCATGTTTTTTCTCTATAAATAGTGACCAAAACTCGATCCTTGTGACATATTTACTAAGTTCAAGCTACACACCCACACACACATTATCATTTAAGATTATATATTTCAAATTATTAAAGTAATTTATATCTCGTTGGGATAATGCATCAGGTTTCACCTCGAGTTCCCTTCGATCACTTCATTGCTTAGTGTTCTTTTCAACAATAACAATTAGTACTGAAGTGTTTGGGGGAACTCGTGATGTTACTTGATATGATTTAGTATTGCAATTTGCAGCCAAATTAGCGAGTGACTATTAATTCAAGGTAATTAATTTTCCCTCTACATACACTACCAAGGTAGACATTATGGTTTCTTAATATGGTAAACAAGTGAGTGTATGGTATATAGAAACTAAGTTAAAAGTTAAAAATAGATTAAGTAATAAAGAAAGAAACTTTTAAAAATCATCATTAATCGTACAAGGTCTGGTTTGCATACATAGTCTAAAACTATAGTTGTTAAACATGATTTTCATATAAACCGATCGATAATGGTGGCTGTCGTTGATTTTAATTGCATTCTTGTTACCTTGTATGTACATTTTGGAGTTAAGAAAACGCCTACCTATCTGCTTTGTGCAGAAATAATAAATGAGAAAATTATTGAAGATAATTCGGATTTATTTTTATTTTGTACAGGTGTAAAATGTCCCATGATGTATCTATTGCAAATTTCTCGGTATTTAATTATGGATAAATGCGCTACTTTAGTTTTGTTTAGCAGTGATTGAATGAAGATGGATAGCTCATCCTTTGTTGCATCTGACACGAGATTATAAAGAGAGAGCTTCACTTATCGATGAACAGCAGATTGACGGATCTCTTGGCATTGAGCTTGACAATATCCATTTTTAACGTGCATCGATGTAAATTGGCCTACAAGCTTAATGCATGTTTGGCACTGCTAAGTATTATAAGTTAAATCAAATTACTATTTATTTACTAACCAATTTTATTTGTGCATGAGATCATAGAAAAGAAAAGAAAAATGTTTATTTTTGTATAATAGTAAACCCAGTGGACAATTTATGTCATAAACTAATATTGCATAATTTTGAACATATAAAAATAAAAATTTTATGAGTAAGAAGTCAAATATATGGAATCAAATCAGTAACTTTGAATAATTAGGGAAATATCTAGCGTTCAAAAGCTTTTATGCACAATGAGTCCACATAAAGTTAAACTTCATAAATTTTCGATAATTGATTTGTAAGTCGATGTCATCGTACACGTCTAACACGACTTGCTTACCAGTTGTGGTCATCTCAAATGGCAGGACATATCATCTCTAGAGTGAGACTATGTCCAGCTCAAAATAGTCATCTTGCAGTCAATCATTCAGCACCGTTGAGCCAAAGGCCGTATTCTAGGCAAACAACGCCTAGTTAGGAAGACAAGCTTACATAAGGTAATGCACCAATGCGCCCAAAGATCAGACAGGAGAGCTTGGACTTGCAAATTCAAGAAAACACAGTTGCTTAGCTCAACAAACATAGTTGTATCAATCTGATGCAGAGATAACCTACAAATCCATAATGTGTCCGGAAAACTGAAGTATGACCAGCCTACCCACGCGGCCTAACATGCAGAGGAGGTTCAAACACCTCTTGCCATTTCGCTCCAGACTTGTCCAGTCTTAGGAAAACCATGTCGGATTTTCTATGGAGCTAGAGTAGCATGACTATCAAAGTAGAATCGACTGCTGCTGTCTCCAATTGTTAAAAGAATAGCCTATAAATAATCTGTCTTCTATCTTTTCATGCAACTCCTGTTAAACTAAAGCCGGGGAATTTTTTAAGCCCCTTGTTCTCCATTATTGTTCTAATCTTCTCCACATCCTTCCACTTTTCTTGTCCAGCATATATGTTGGACAAAATAATAAATGGCATTGCATTTTCAGGCTCCAACTCTGAAAGTCTCTTGGCCATTTCTTCTCCCAGCTTGGAATCTGAATGATACTTACAGGCGCCAAGCAAAGAAGTGATAACAGAAGCAGACGTTTCGGATATCCCTTGTAATAATTCACAAGCTTCATCCAGCCTGCCTGATCGACCGAGGAGATCAATCATGATGTTGATTTGTTCGGCAGTTGGATTTAGACTATAGTCTTCACTCAACAATCTGAATATCTGCCATCCTCTTTCAATTTGACCAGTATGACTACACATAGACAAAAGGCAATTGAAAGTAACTAAGTTCAGCTCAACTTTGTTCTTGATCATCTGATTGAATATTTCAAAAGCAGCTTCACTCTCCCCATTCCTTCCGTACCCAGAAATCATAGCATTCCAGAATGCTGGATCATAAGGCTTTATGCCGAACTGGTTGAAAACACAGTGTGCCTTCGAAGGATGCCCACATTTCATGTACATGTCAATGAGTGCAGTAGCAACAAAATCATCGCTGTAGGTATCAGTCCTCACAACATACGCATGAATCTCCTTGCCATAAGCCAAGGCAGTAAGAGCTGAGCAAGCCGGTAATAGGCTAGTGATGCATTTCATATGTGGTGTTACGCCACAAGACACCATCTTCCTGAAGAACATGATGGCTTCATCGGCCTTTCCTGACTGTGAAAAACCACTTATCATTGAATTCCATGTCGCCGAGTCTGGTTTGAATCCTTCAGAATCCATCTGGACAAAAAGTTCAATGGCAATTTCTATCTGTTCGTTCAACATCATTCCTGCGATCATTGAATTCCAAGTCACCAGGGTCCTTCTACAACTCATTTCTTTGAAGAATTCATATGCACAACTCCAAGAACCACATTTTGAGTACATATCCACAAGTGCAGTTCCAACCTTAGAATCAAAATCCATGTCAACTTTAACTATAAAGGCATGAAGCTGCTTACCAAATTTGATATGCCTACCATTTGCACAAGCAGAAAGAACTGAAATTAGGGTCACTGAATTGGCTTTCTCATCTAAACATTCTCTCAGTTCGTTAAACACGTCTAAGACCATTCCAAAAACCCCATTTTGCAGTAGCCCTGATATATAAGCATTATAACACACCAAATTTTTATCCCCAACCAATCCAAACAACCTTATTGCAGAAGCCAAACGTCCACAACTAAAATACATCATCATAAGCGACGTGGCAGCATAAACATCCATTTCAACACCAATCTTGACTGCCAAACAATGCACTTGCCCGCCATTCACCACATCACTGCACGCAGACATCACAGTGGCTATAGTAACCGAATCGCGCTTACCATTCTCAACACTAACTAGTTTAAAGAGTTTGAAAGCTTCTTTGCATTTCCCATTATGCAAAAACCCAGAAATAACAACATTGACGGAACCTATATTTGGGTCAGGCATTTCATCGAACAGTTTGATGGCCTCATTTAATAGGTGAAATTTCGTATACATGTTAGTGAGGTCTGTAGCTGTGTGAATGTTTCTTTGATGCCCAGTTTTGACGAGGTGGGCATGGAGCATTTGACCATGGGAAAGGGCATTGAGCTTGGCACATGCTTTGAGGAGGTAAGGGAAGGTGAATTTGGAGGGAGGTAACGCGGCAGAATGGAGCTTTGAGTAAAGTGCAATGGCTTCTTTGTAGAGTCCATCTCTTACTAAATTCGCTAATTGGTACCTCATGGAATGTCTAGCATATTGACAGCATTACATTAAAAATGGCTTCTTTATAATAGAACTTGTTAGCTTCTTCAAGAGCAGAAGATTACATTAAAACTCGATTAGTGGAGCTTAGTCGTAGCGACCCATCCCTAGGTCTGACTACGAACATTTATTATGTGAGAGTTTGCTGTCTTTTTTCTCATACTTCGGACTTCGGAGGGATGGTTTGAGAGTAAATATAAAAGGCATGTTTCTGAACTGGTGCACTTAACATGTCACTTTGGATTGTGACAAACTAGATAGACACATGCTATAACTTATAACAAGGTAAGTGGAGTACTTGACCGAACTTGTAGGTGATTAGAGTCGATGCCAATTATGGCTAAGATTCCACTTGATTGGCTTCACGGTTACAAAATTGTTGATTCATGTCATTAATTCGTTCGCCTTAGAACGACCTTTGCTACGACCAGTCGCCTCATCATCATGGCTCGGGCTTCCTTCTCATCCTCGAGCTCAGCCTCATTTTCTTGAAATGGTCTTATCCTCGTGCTAGGCGGCTAGGCCTCATCTTCTTGAAATGGAGTCATCCTTGTAAACTTGGCTTCGTCATTGACATGTGCTCATTCTCATCCTGGTGAGCTCTTTCTTCAAATTGGTAGGCGTTTTCTTAACTCCAAATGTACATACAAGGTAACAAGAATGCAATTAAAATCAATGACAGCCACCATTATCGATCGGTTTATATGAAAATCATGTTTAACAACTATAGTGTTGGGTTTTGATACATAATAAATTCGGGCGATGATATTAAACCGGTTTTATAGTTTGGATTAGACTTCATAGGCTTCGGCCGATGATTGAAGTGAAATATCGACACCACAATGAACAAACCATCCCGACTACCTTAGCGGGCCATTTGAAGTAGCCCAATTGTATTGGTGTTGCTCATGGCCCGGCCCATCTACCCTGGACGGCTTTTAGGGTTGGAAGCCCACTTAGTTATCTATTGAGCTCCTTTGTGGTTGACCTAAAAGCCCATTAAGTTGGCATATTAAGTGGACTATTTTCTTGTGTTTAGGGTGTGGAAGAAACTTTGAGCCGAGAGTTTTTGAGAAAGGAGCGTGGCTTTGTGCTTCTCGGTCTTGCTTTGTGCTTGCCGTCTTCTCTAGCCTTTGTGGCATTTTCTTGAGGCTACCATACTTTTCACACCGAGTCCTTTGTGGGCTGATTAAAGTTGGAGCAACCGGTATTTGGGTGGTGGTTCGATTTGGAGATTGGGTTGTTCATTGTGGGTTTCAAATAGTGGTTTTTCTGAGCTCTGACCTAAAAACCCACTTATGTGGAATATTTAAGTAACCCATGTTTCTTGTGTTTAGGGGTGAGAAATTGTTGGTAGCCATGAGAAAAAGAGAAAGGTTTGCTTTGTGCTTCTCGGTTCTTGCTTTGTGCTAGACCGTACCTTGTCTTCTTCTCGTCTAGTCTTTGTGGCTGAATTTTTAAGGTTACAACATCTTCTACACTGAGCCTTTTGTGGGCTACCAAAGAGCAACCGGGTTTGGCTGTGGGTTTGGAAGGATTTGGTTGACATTGTGGTGTCATTTGGTTGGTTGACTGAGCCCGATCTCTTGGAGATTGAAGTCTAAATCTCACAAATGATATTAGAGCATGTTGGTGTGTGTTTGGGCGAAATAATCTGACCAAAAATCGACCAGAAAGGGAGCAGAACCAGCAGGAAGAAAGCTGTCCAGATTTTGTGCGAAAATCGGACCTGCAAATGAGATTTTCGGCCAAACCAGTGGCCGGTTGGAGAAACGGACACCACTGGCAGTCTCAACAGGTCGAGGAGCTTCTGGGTGGCAGGCGCATGGTGGCAGCGTGTGAGCCCACGCACAACGTCGGAGGTGGCGTGTGTAGCGCGTGCGGTGATTTGTCGACGATGACTTTTTCAGGCAGTTCCTTCGGGACATCGAGACGGACCCAATGGTGTTGTCAGATTTCAATTTTGGGCGAAACGGTGAAAGTTAGATGATTTTGCCCCTTCGACGTTCGGGGTGCTGGGTGTCGTTTCGAGTTGACGGAAGCTTTGGGGCGAATTGCGGTAGTCCCAAAATGGTGAATTCGCATCTCTCGATATTTACGGACCTTCAAAGTTGTCTGCTTGGTATTGTGTTCTTTGCCTTTTATTATTGCAGTTAAAATTATTGTGTAGGATAATTTATTTTTCGCATTAGAAGTCATCGTGTGATGTGACATTGGTTTGGGATTACCGTGAAGGGGTAATCATTGCCTGTTGTTAAACCTATGAATTACTTGTTAATTATTTGCATTAAATTCTTTGTGAATTTGTTGTCAATTAAATATTTTTCATTATTAGAATTGCACGTGGTCTTAGGAAAGTTTACTTGACTATTCTGTGTGAATTGTGTCCGTACTTTACTTGTGGTCGTTGTTGGTTGCATTTTGTATTCTGTGCATTTTTTGGGTAAAATGACGACACGTTATGAGTTGTGCATGTTTTAATGAAAATTGTGATTTTTTAATTTGACAAAGAGAAAATGTTTTTCATAAAACTTTTTGATGGCAAATGTGGTCTAAGGCAAATGCGATAATTATGATATGTTTTAACTGCAAGAATGATAATAAAAGGAAAGTGGATGAGAGTGGTGAGGCGAATTCTGCCTTTGCGTCGAGTGATGACCTGTGAATCTGGTTATTACATATGCATCTGTGTGTAATCCTTACTGCATGTACGTGATTGCTTAATTCTGTTGCGTGATTATATGTGCATTGGTATGAATTAGAGTGATTTTATTACTTGGTGTAATTGTTGCATGCATAGTGGGTTGAGACTTATGTCGTACTCCATTTTGCTTTGTGAGTAGTGTGAGAGTGTGTGGTAGTCAGAAGTAAGAGGGGCAGTAATTTTCTCCTTCATCTTTGTGAGCTTGTGTGGTTTGTGATATTATGTGAGGCAGCCTGTGAGGGTTATCTTAGTTCTCTGTGTGAGCCTCTATTGTGAGTGTTGTGGAGTAATCAATTATTTCTTCTATTCTCTTTGTGAGTGCCACCTTCACACTTCCCTTCGTAGGATTTATCCTTTGTGAATTTTTTGAGTGCTGGTATTTGTAGTAACCTTGTTGGTGTGTGGGCCAATTTAAATTGAGCCCTAACCTTTGTGGTTGTCGAAAGGTATTGATTTGTCATAGTGGATTTGAGATACATTAGTAGTGTGTGGTATGTTTTTTGGTAAGGTGAAGTGTAGATGTCTAGGGGTACATTGGTGGTTTGTACTGTGGGATGTGGTGTGTGACATTTGGATCACGAGTGGAGATGTGATCAAATGTTGGAATGCTTTATCTGTAAGAGACCCTGATCAGGTAAAGTGCAAGTGGTGCACTTCTATCACTTTTATTAGGTGGAGACCCATTATCCACTTAAATTGGATAAGTGATGTGGTGATAGAGGATTATCCTGAAAACTTAGGATCTATAGAGACTTACCAGTTAGACATGAGTTTTTTTGAGTGATTAGTCTAGTGAGCATGATGGGCGATGAGGTGAGATATGTGTTCTCGAGGAGTGAGCAACACGGAATGGGATATGATAAGTGTGGTGAGATCTTTGTGAGGTCATTTATGCATTTATTGAGTACGTGTTGGCCTGTTGATTGACTTGGTGTTAATCTGTTGTTCTGTGTGAACGTGTTGGAAAATATCTGTGTTATCCTATATGATATCTCCGTCGCATGTTTATTTGCTCTTGATTGATTGCTGTGATTATTTGCTTCTACTTGGGTGTTCTTGACCTTAGCCCTGGTGAGTATATGGAGCATGTACGGTATGTGTTTCAGGTGGAGACACGAAGTAAGGTTTGTGTCACCAATTTTATTGGTTACCTTGATTGTGCAAGTATAAACTGTGTTTTGTTTGCTTGCAGATTTATTGGGATCAAGGTGGAGATTTGTTGGGTTTTGATACCCAATAAATTCGGGCGATGATGTTAAACCGATTTTATAGTTTAGATTAGACTTCATAGGTTTCGACCGATGATTGAAGTGAAATATCGACACCACAATGAACGAACCACATCGATAACCTTAGCGGGTCATTTGAAGTAGCCTAATCTCATTAGTGTTGCTCATGGTCCAACCCATCTACCCTAAACAGCTTTTAAGGTTGGAAGCCCATCAATTCTAACTTATTAGGCCACTTAGCTTTGACCTAAAAGCCCACTTATGTGGAATATTTAAGTAACCCATGTTTCTTGTGTTTGGGGGTGAGAAATTGTTGGTAGCCGTGAGAAAGAGAGAAAGGTTTGCTTTGTGCTAGACCGTACCTTGTCTTCTACTTTTCTAGCCTTTGTGGCTGAATCTTTAAGGTTACAACATCTTCTACACCGAGCCCTTTGTAGGCTACCGAAGAGCAACCAGGTTTGGCTGTGGGTTTGGAAGGATTTGGTTGACATTGTGATGTCGTTTGGTTGGTTGACTGAGCCCAATTTCTTGGAGATTGAAGTCTAAATCTCACATATAGTTTTAGACTATGTATGCAAACCAACCCTTGTATGATTAATGATGATTTTCAAAAGTCTCTTTCTTTATTACTTAATCTAATTTCTACTTTTAACTTAGTTTCTATATTTCTGACCTACTATTTACTTCACTTCTACCTAGTACTTTGCACCATACACTCACTTGTTTACCATACTAAGAAATCAAGACTGAGAAACCATAATGTCTACCTTGGTAGTGTATGTAGCGGGAAAATTAATTACCTTGAATTAATAGTCACTCCCTAATTTGGCAGCAAATTGCAATACTAAATCATATCAAGTAACATCACGAGTTCCCCCAAACACTTCAGTACTAATTGTTATTGTTGAAAAGAACACTAAGCAATGAAGTGATTGAAGGGAACTCGAGGTGAAATCTGATGCATTCTCCTAACGAGATAAAAAGTACTTTCATATTTTGACATATATAATCTCAAACGATAATGTGTGTGTGTGTAGCTTGAGTTTAGTAAATATGTCGCAAGGATCGAGTTTTGGTCATTATTTATAGAGAAAAAAACATGAAGATGAAAGTACTAATCCTTGAACCTAGCCACAACTACGGGATAAATGAATAGAATCACAACTTTGGAGTGTCAATAGCTATACCTTAACATGTAGCTGGTGAAGTACAGTCGTGGGACCAAGCCAGGCATAGCACATGATTGTAGAAACTTGGGCACGTCGTGGCACCAGTAACATCAGGTGTACCCTAGAGTTCCCCTGACCGCTTCATGGGGCAATCTTGGCTGCTGAATAGTATGTAGCCATTTGGCCTTCTAAAGTGTTTGGGGGAACTCCCGTGTTTCACTTGATACGTTCATGCACAAATTTTATCTTTGTGAAAGGATCTCAGCGTGAAAAGAGTGAGTACATAATGTGTGACCATTACAACTTGCCAATTTGCCCAGTAAATGCTTCGTGAAATAGGTGATGAAGAATTTACTTTCTTTAAAACGCACAGTTTTAACGTATCAAACGTGTCATAAAAATATTGCTAGAGATGTTTTTGAATGCTGTTTTAGGGCTTTAGTTCCTTCTCTTTAGCCATTCCGATGCAATTGCTGGGAAACATATGGGAGCACGGCATGACAGCAGGGTCGAGACTTCCACCCCTTTCAGGAGCATATTATACAACTCCCGAACTTGTCCCCATTGTAGTTCATCTCTTTCTTAGACAGCAATAAGATTTTATTCTTAGGTCCTAAATTTCGAGTTATTTTTTTTTATTTAAAGAAAACATTGTATGTGAATACTTCCATATAAATAAGAAAAAAGTACTTCTGTTTTATGAACATCAATAGATTCAATACAAAACCATCTATCAGTGTCTGTATGAACAGCAGCAAGAAAATTCAGCCTTGAAACGTCTGATGCTACACGAACCTCAAAAGTTTGATGCTACATATGAGAAATTAAGGATATAGTGATATTTCTAGTACTCAAACCTGTAATTCTAATCATCAAGAGGTGATCATAATTCATATCCATCCATTAATGCAGGTAAGTCCTTCACTCCTTTCCTCTGAAATCCCACCTCAGCCTTGCTTTAAAATGCTTTTATCTTTTCACACAAGAACAAGACAAGAGGTTTGGTCAAATTGTAGAACAAACGAGAGAGACTTTAATTACACAGCATTATTTTAATTGTTTGTTGCATTTGTTTATTACATTCATTCAAGTGATAGTTTAAATTAAGCATATGTACATTACTCTATTGTGAATCTACAAAGGAAACCTACAAGAAAAAATGCTTTTTGCAACATGTAAACAACACCATTCATTAATTATGTGTTGTTAAAGGGGGATTATCACAACAATCAGTAAACGTATTAACCAATTGAGTTTTGACACCATTTTTTTAAATATTAACGGCAACGTTATTTGCAATCATTTGCAATGCACTTTGTGGGTTGCTGCAATGTACATATGCAAGTTATAAAAGACATACGACAACGTATTATGTCCATTGCAAGACTATTTTTCTTGTAACGTTCATTTTTTTCATGTTTATAAGTTTTTGTACACATCAAAAGTACAATTTGCTCTAACTAAAAGTGTACCTCTTGAGCTTCACATTCTATAAGTTATTTCTTCATCCAACTTGTTGCCCTCTAGTCCAAGACCTATTTCCTCCTACTTAGGTTGTCAATTGAGTCGTGCATGAATGGTGGCCTGGCATTGCCTGTTCTTGGCTTTGTCAGGTTTATAAGCTTCTACATTTTTTAATTATAATATATCTCTATTTTACCTCATATGTCATTCCTTCCCATCCTTAATAGGCTAAGACGTACAATATTAAGGATGGGGGGGTGCTCTGGTATCTCATTGGTGAGTTTTTCTCTCTCCAAATCCAAGATAAATTTCTGGAAAACAGGAAAAATGGCATGGCTTCCATAGTAATAAAAAAGCAAAGGGCAATATACCACTAGTAGGATTTTGAGATATAAGACAAAAGAATTGGCTATAGTGATGGATAGGTAAACTAATGAATATTTCAGTAAGCATTAGGTAATCATTTTATTTTCAGTAAGCAAGTAGTAACCTGAGTAAAGTTTGGTGGCCACTAATTTAATTAACTCTTAACCTAAACTTTCCAACACAAATCTCTCCTATCGCATTCGGCGATGTGATTGACATGAAACAACTAGGAAGAAATTGGAGTTTGGTCCACGCATTTGGAATTTAAACTGCAAAAGTTGATGGACGGATCGGTTCTGCATTTTCTCATACCCATTCTGTTGACATACTAAAAGTGCAGCCCAAGATTAAAGGCCCAAGGTGTAAAGCCCAATTCGAAAGTTCATGATAAAGGCCTAGATAGAATTGCTGATGAATCTAATAAAAGCCCAAGAATCAAGAAGCATCATCGCCCAAACACGCAAGACGCCCAGAGGCTGAGCGAACGGGGTGCCATATGATCGCCCAGAGCAATAGTCCTATCATCGCCAAACCGTCAAATCACCCAAGAATTAGACGAATCTAAGGCGTTATGGTCATCTAATCCAGTAATTATGGAAGCGGTTATTAGAAAAATTCGACATATCCCACGATTCAAAGATGGGCAGTTAAAAGGCAAGAGTAATGGCAACAGTTATGAGGTAACATCTCCCCAACAAGTCGGTCATCGTGAAGAAAGTGGATAGTTATAGAGTAATTGAGCAGCTCCAAATGGTTTTACCACCCAAAAGTTACCAAGGAAATATAAAAATGAAGTGAAGACATAGAAGAAGAGACCCCGAATCAAAAACTCTCAACAGAGAATATGTAATTTCAATTTCTTAGTGTAACTTTAAAATTCATCTTTTAGTACTCGTGTGCTTGCGCCCCTTGGAGGCATTTTGTTTGTTCCCGATTGTAAATCTTCGCCAATAAAATACCCATTTTTGAGATTTCGTCTCAAGAGGTCTGTTCCTTACACAATCGTCTGATCCTTTTTTTAATTGTTAGCGACAAAACCCGTGAAACAATTTGGCACGCCCAGTGGGACATTGGTATTTGGTAAGTGAAGATACAAAAAGTAAGACATTATGCCTCATAAGAATTCTGATAAGGAACCAGCAAGTCAATGAGTAGTCCAGTCTATGATTGAGCGATATGAGGAGCAGCAAAACTCTCCACGAACAGATGGACAGAGTCAGAGCAGTCACAGTCGTTACGAGCCAATGACAGAGTTGAGTCCTCGCACCATGCATGCATTGCTTGGGGAACTCACGCAGGATGTCGTTGAACAGGTAAATTTACGAAATGTTCACAATATGGAAAGATTTACCCAAAATGGGAATGTACACTATGACAATATGGATAAACAACTACGTACGTTAAAAGAGATCATAAACAAGTTAGTAAGCCAAATATGTCAACCCGTTGTACCCATAGGGAGTCACTTTCAAATCAGGATGACAGTAGAACATACTTCACCACATAATTTCTGTGGCTTGAACTCAGGTCAAGGTTTAGAACCACATTTCGATCCCTCTACTTCAAACCAAGGGGGGAATGGAGCGCTAAATTTGAATGGTGATAACGTGACTACAAATTTGGGGGGTAATCCAAATGTAAGAGATAATGTCCCGAACAATGGACAGAATACCTTATGTGCTAATGATGGGTTAAATACTCAGTTTAATGGTCATAGTAGCCCAGATATTGGCACTTTTATGACAAACCAAGGGCCAACCATCAGGCCTAACATAAATCAACCAGTAAATCAATCCGTGGAATTCCATATTATCCTAATGTCGTGTTGATGAATCAAATCATAGAAATAGTACATGATCAAATGGTTGTGGGAGTATGTCATGTCATTAGGCCAACTTACACAAAACCATAGCCTAACTGGGTAGATCAAGCATATCCATGGCCTAGAGGGTATAAAGTGCCAAAATTTTCATTGTTCACTGGGTTAGGAGAAGTGTCTAATCTAGAACATATAGGGTGATTCACGCTGCAAAGTGATGAAGTGAATGATTATCATAAATTGAGATTGTTCCCTAGCTCGTTAATTGTAGTAGCTTTTTCCTGATTCATTAATCTGGCAACAAATTCTGTTCAAACATGGCAACAAATGGAACAGTTATTCCATGCTCAGTTTTATAAAACTAAGTCTGAAGTCACTCTGGCCGATTTGGCGAATCTACGCCAAATGCCCAACGAATAGGTAGAAAGTTTCCTTCAAAGGTTCAAAACAGCCAGGAGTAAATGTTTTGTACCTTAGCCTGAGAAGGAATTTGTCAAAATTGTTCAAAGTTATCTAAGCTTTGATTTAAAGAAGAAATTCTAGGATAAGAAGTTCCCTGATTTTTTCCAACTTAGCGCAAATGTAATTAGGTATGAGCGGTTGATAAGAGAAGAGGAACAAATGAAGAATTCTAGTAAAGGGACTTATTATAAAGACCCGAACTTCAATGTTCATACTGTCAGCGATGACTATTACGATCAAACTGAAATATGTTTGGCCGAATTAGTCAAAGGAGATGCATATGCTTGTCCCATAATGGCTAAACCTAGAACGTCGGGCAATGATGATCCTGTAAGAGGTGAAAACAAAAAGGTTAGGACGTTTTCGTTTGATGTTACTAAAGCTGACCTTATATTCTATAAACTATATAAGGATAAGCAAATAAAGTTGAGCGATAAGCATAAATTGCTAGACCCTGAGCAAATTAAGGGTAAAAAATATTGTAAATGGCATAATGCATGGTCACATATGACTAATTATTGTTTGGTTTTTCGCTATGTGTTACAGGATGCCATTGAGTCAGGACAAATCACGTTCGAAGAAAAGAAAAAAATGGCTGTGGATGAAAACCCATTCCCACAGCCACTTGGGGTGAATATGGTGACGACCGATTTCAAAGACAAATTGCCAAAATTCAAATTGGTAATTGATGATGGAGAAAAAGACTACATGCCACATCCCAGCGTTTTTTAGCGTATTATAGGGAAGGAACCTAAGAGGGATGAAGACGTCTTGTGTGCAAGATGTAAAGAAGAGGTGAGAGTAAATACAAGACCACCAAAGATATGGCAGCATCACCATCGCCCTGATTTTGTTCCAAACGCTCCGCCTGTTAGAAGGCGATGTACTTCATTCTATAGGGGACCGCTTTTGGAGAGGCCGTTCAGGCCAATCAATCAGGAGAGAACATTCGGGCCACAACATTGCCAACCTAATGTATGGCATTCATTCCAGTATAATGCAAGAAGGGTGATACCTTTCAACGAGATGACCACAACTCAACAGATGCGTTTTCAGCGTAATTATGGACGAATAATGAGGCAACAACCGGGATTACCATGTCCTAAGGTGCCTAAACTTCTCAAAGTAGCCGATTAGAATGTCCTCAAAGACAGTGAAGAGACTGGTACAGGTGAGTCAATGGGAGAATTTCCAGAAAGTTCGTCTGGGAGATCAAGGTTTGAGTGAGAAATATGGAATGAAGAAGATCCGAATCAGCCCCTCACTATCAAATTCGGTACGTTACCTCCTGTCATGGCTAATACCTATTTACTAGCTGATGAGTTCAAAAGTAAAGGAAAACAAGAGAAAGAAAATGAGGATAACGAAGAAGAAACATGTGTGCTGGAATGTGACGAAGGCCAAACATCTAAGGAGGCATATGATGGGGAAAATGATGATGGTATGACTGACATTGAAGAAGAAATTGATCTGGAAGCAAAGAGAAGAAGAAGAAGAGTGTCGCGCAATACCTCGTTGAAGCAATTATACCGAAAGAGAGTTCATGAAGTAGACTTATTGAAAAAACCATCCGGGTGTTCTTTCGATTTTTATGTGTTGTACAAGACGCCCAAAAGGAAAAAGAGAGTACCTCACTCTGAAAAGTATAGGTTACCTCCAAGAACAATGTCTCATCCCACATGTTGGATAACCAGAGAAGAAGCCATAGAAAAGAAGAAAGAAAAAGCCCAAGAAGAAGGAACTCGGTACGACATGTTACATGTTGATTTATCGCAAGGAAATAATTCAACAAAGGACAAACATGGGGTGGAAATAGATGCTGCTGAAAAAGTTATCTTCAAAAGGCCAGCCATGAAATTAACCAAACACTTGAGGCCTTTGTATGTAAAGGCTTTAGTCAATGGAATACCTGTGGCAAAAATGTTCATTGATAATGGGACAGCTATAAATACTATTCCATCCAGAATGACGAGGAAGGTTGCCAAAACAGAGAGTGATATGATTCCAATAGAAGTTATTCTCACGAGTTTCAATGGGGAAGCAATTTCAGCTAAAGGAGTTATACCACTTGACATAACTGTAGGAACAACCACCAGGACTACAGTTTTCTTCGTAATAGAGGTCCTACTAGTTACAAGGGATTGGATCCATGGGATTCGTTGCATACCTTCATCGCTCCACCAGTGCTTGGTTTTCTAGAATGACAAATGCGAAGTAGAAGTGATACATGCATATCATAGACCCTTTGTGGCAGAAGAGAACTCAGTAGAAAGTTTTATGTACGCAGGAAATTATGGGTCTGGCAGGGTAGTCCAAGATGGAGAAGAAACTCAAATTGTTGCACAAAGTGAGAAGCCGTTTTCAGTCGATGCACTTACCGAAATGTTCAATCAAATTAGGCCAAACATAGTGGCCTTGGAAGAGCCAGTGATTGGTAAAAGGCTAATCAAAGAACTTTAGATGAGTTCTCAACAACAAAGGCAAGTGGTCGACATCAGGCCTTTAAAGCCAAATTAATGGCTTTTAGTAAAGAATGTAAGAACGTGATGAAAGAAGAAGCAGCGCTAAAAGCACTGGAAAACAAATTAGCAGTGTTCAAGATGGAGCAGCCTATTCGCAAAGAAGTTAATAAGGTAGATTGTTTAGAGGAGGAAACGCCTATAATAAATGTGGACGATAAAGCAATGAGAATCACCAAGTCTAGATATGCTCAAGCCCAGGACCCTTTGATCAAGGTAAATATTGGTGATGAAGAGGAAGGCCGCCCAACATTTGTTAGTTAAATGCTCACTCGAGAGGTTAATGATAAATTAATCGCTTTATTAAAAGAATACAAAGATTGTTTTGCTTGGGAATATGAACATATGCCTGGTTTAGATAGAAATTTGGTTGAACATAGATTGCCAACTAAACCAAATTTTAAACCTCATAAGCAACCCCCTAGGCGTTTTGCTTCTAATGTACTTCCTGAAATTAAGAAAGAAATAGAGCGATTATTAAAAGCAGGTTTTATTAGAATGGCAAGGTATGTTGAATGGCTATCTAATATAGTACCAGTACTAAAAAAATGGCAAGTTAAAAGTGTGTATAGATTTCAGAAATTTGAATTTAGCCATGCCTAAGGATGAATATCCAATGCCTACAATAGATTCTTTAGTAAACTTGACTGTTGGGCACGTAATATATTCCTTTATGGATGGGTATTCGGGATATAATCAAATTTACATAGCTGAGGAAGACATACACAAAACTGCTTTTAGATGCCCTGGATCTTTAGGATGTGTTGAGTGGGTAGTCATGCCTTTTGGCCTAAAGAATGCAGGGGCAACTTATCAAATAGCGATGAACTTGATTTTTCATGATATGATAGGTAAGTTTGTAGAAGTCTATGTAGATGATATTGTGGTCAAATTCGTTAAAGAAGAGGACCATTTTGAACAACTTAGATGTTCATTTGAGTGAATAAGGCAGCATAAACAAAAGTTAAATCCCTTGAAGTATGGATTTTGTGTCACTGCAGGAAATATCCTTGGTTTTCTAGTGCACAAAAGGGGGATTGAACTCGATAAAAACAAAGCGAAAGCCACTTTAGAGGCTAAGCCAGGTAATAAAAAAGAGTTGCAAAGGTTCCTAGGCCAAGTAAACTTCTTAAGACGATTTATATCTAATTGTGCAGGGCGAACGAAAGCTTTTTCACCTCTTTTAAAGTTGAAAAGTTAGGACGAATTCATCTGGAAAGAAGAGCATCAAAAGGTTTTTGAAAGACTGAAGGTATATTTAACAAATCCACCGGTATTGGTGTCCCCAATCCAAGGACGGCCAATGAAGCTGTACGTATCGGCTGAACAAGGATCGATAGCCGGGATGGTCGCACAAGAAGACCAATTTGGTGAAGAAATGGTGATTTACTATTTAAGTATACGATTGACAAAATGCGAATTTAATTATTCTGTCATTGAGAAATTATGTATCGCGTTACATTTCACATGTACAAAATTAAGAGCATATTTACAGCCTGTAACAGTTTATTTGATTTCTAAAGTAAATTTGTTTAAGTGCATGTTCTCTCACCCTATTTTGCATCAAAGAGTAGGCATTTGGACTTTAGCGTTATGACAATTCGAAATAAAGTACATACCCCAAAAGGCAGTTAAAAATCAGGCTTTGGCTAATTTTTTGGCCGATCATCCATGCCTTGACATGCCAGAAGAAATTGAATTGGAAATCGATTCATTTGAATTAGAACCATGGATCTTATACTTCGATAGATCAAAAACTTCCAAAGGAGCAGGGGTAAGAGTAGCTTTAATAAATCCTTTAGTGATTTGTTACAAGTTCGCATTCGCTTTGAATATGATGTGTACTAACAATCAAATCAAATATGAAGCCTTAATCGTGGGTTTAGAATTGATGATAGATATGGAAATAAAAAATGTGATTATTAGGAGCGATTCTCAACTGGTAATTCACCAATTGATTGGTGACTATAAATGCTAAAGTGGTTCCATTATAAGTCAATATGAAATCGCCCAAGAATTGTTGGAAGAATTCGATCAAGTAAAGCTTCAATGTGTTAATAGAATATACAATGATATAGCGAATGAGTTGGCCCAAATGGCATCAGGGTATTCGAAGGCACTAAATTGGGAATCTACATGTGAATATGGAGTAATACTGTCCGTAGTCCAAAGAAAGGCGAGAGGGGTAGAGGTTCAGTGCATAGAGGATGAAGATGCAATGGATTGGAGAGCGGGGATTAAAGGGTTCCTTAAAGAACCTAATGAAGGAGGTAGTAGAAAAATGAAGTTACGTTTGCTAAATTATACGTTAATAGATGAAGAGTTGTTTAAGAATCGCTCTGATGGTGTATTATTAAAATATGTAAATTTGCAAGAAGCTAGAACGATCATGGCTGAAGTGCATGAGGGAATATGTGGGGCCCATCAAGCCGGCCAAAAGATGCGATGGCTAATTATTAGGAATGGATATTTTTGGCCCAAGATGGGAGAATCGTGTGTTCGATATGCGAAGAGTTGTCTAGCATGCCAAAAACATTAATTTTTTATAAAATAAAATAGAAATCTTATATCATTACATACTCCAACTCGCAAAAAATGGGATTGTTATAAGTTTATTTTCCCTCCTCTAAAGTGCAAACCAAAAATGTTTTTCCTTTTAAATAAATCCATGAAAGAAGGGTATACCAATAGTTTTAAACATTTTTTCTTTTTTAAATAAATCTAGAAAAAAGGGGTAACACCAATCGTTTATCAATCTGGAGGGAAAATTTTTGCTTCCCTCTTTATTTTCATCATCTCTATCTATAAATAATCAAGTATTGTTCATTTTTTCTTGCACGTTTTTAGCTTCTTTCTTTTTTTAAGTTCTCGAGACTAATGATTCAATTTTGTATTTTGTATTTTCGATTTCTTCTTGATCTATTTTATTTTCAGTTTCTTCATCTAATTTATTTTCATTTCTTTGTTTCATGTTGATTCGTTTGGAAATTCTCTTGGTCATTAATCAATGGTCGTTGATACAAGAATTCACGATCCAGGTAGGTGAACAGATCCGTTTTGCGATCTCATGTTTATAAAGTTTTGTTGAATATGATTGATGATAAGAAGAAAAAACATTCGGAAATGATGAATAGATTTCTACCAATAAATTCAACCTAGTTGCATGATGTTTATAACCTGTTGCTTTTTGACGAATAATCTGTTGCTTTTTGATGTTTATAACCTGTTGTTTTTGAAGAATCAAACATTCAGAAATTATGAATAACCTGTTGCGTCTGGTTTTATAGTTACTGTAAATTTTTCTTTGTTGAGAACCAAATTTAGCAATGGAGTTCAGGATTTTTTTTCTTTGCTGTAAATGTGTTTGTTGTGATTCAGAGGTTGCAGGATTTGGGTTCTATTAAGGAAAATTTCTGGTCCTATGTCTAGTCTTACTTTGAACTAATGAAAATGAGTGTAATGTGTTTGCTCCCGTTAGTTCTAACGATTATCCTATAGTTTAACAGTAACCTCAAACTCTTGTTAGTTTTTTTTAAACCTGATCAGCATTTCAGAGCATGTTGCTGATAAAAAATTAGACTCCTTCCACGTAAGACAGAGCTCGAAAATCTGGTCACTTTTCCTCAGTGTGAAAGTGTCGAAATACAGGTTGTTAGCTACTTGTTAACTGGGCTTGATTCTTTGATCTTCCCTCTCAGGCCTTGAGCTGTAAACAACAGAGCTTCAAAGAGCTCGAAATAAGTTTGCAGCTTTTTGGAATAAGTTTTTCCTAGCCCTTAATAGGAATAATAATGTCCAAAGTATAATTTCAGTATAAATCCAGCCTCGTTCTTACTAATTATTTCCAAAGCATTGATATGTTAGGTTGGGTGGCACCTAAATATTTGGGAGGTTGTATGTCGGAAGTAAAATTTTGAACTCTGTTGCTTTGATTTCCTGAGTAATTTTGTACTTTTGAAAGGAGTAAATTTTGCTTTTGTCTTCTTATTACATTGGCAGAAAAAGGTAGAAAACATAGCATATTTTGGATTTTTACTAAGTCTGAATACTTAAACATTGTTAAACAATGGTCCAGATCTTTTTTTTTCCTTGATAGATAATGGCTTCTCGAATAAGAATTGGCAGGAAAAATAGAGTGCTTAGTACATTATACGAGCCACCTTCAAACGTTTCCTTGTTGAAGGCATCATGCAAAGGTCCATTGTCTCAGACAAGTAATGTCCAAGTTCCTACTCCATTTTCCTGCCCCATTATCTCAACCTCAACCTCAGCCTCAACTTAATTCATCACAAGCAACCACATTGAACCCATGAGACCATTCTCAATTCCAACGGTAATCATTTATCTTAATGTTTATGATATAAAATCATCCTAACATATACATTTAATTGATAGAATCTCATTTTTTGTTTATACATTCAATTGATATAAAATCATCATAATGTCTATAGATTCCCATTCTTTGAAGAGGAAGGGGCGTGGTCTTACAAGAGGCAAGGGCACTGATGATATCATCAGTGCAGTTGGAAAAAATATCATTGGAGATTTCTAAAACAATGGAAAGAGCGATTGGAAATCAGCAAGCATGTTTAGCTAGTGAGTGTGGCTATGTCGTTCGATCATTTGCTCCACTCCGTTACAAAAGATGGATCGACATACCCAATGAGGAGAAAAATAAATTATATGATCGAGTTTTGGTATGTTATAAACAAATTAACGTTTTACAAAATTTTGTTGAATAGTTATTAGTTTCCCATATTTTAATAAATAATTTATTTATATATACACTTTTTCTTTTTTGGTAGGCAAAGTTCAAGCTTGATTTGACAGTTGAGCATGTCCATAAATGTGTGAATGATACTTTAGCGAGAAGATATCGTGATTATAGATGTAGACTCAAAGAGAAATATTTCAATGAAAAAACATTAGATGAGGCAATAAAGAATTGCCCACCTTTTGTAACTCAAGTTGATTGGGAATGGCTATGACAATATTGGTCTACCCCTGAATTTCAGGTAACCTTTTTTAAAAAAAATATATTTACACTTGTAAATATGAATAATCACATAATTTATACGCCATGTTAAAATAATTAAAATAATGAAAAATAATAAATTATAATAATGAGTTAATTATTTATTTCATAAATGAATTAAATGCAGGCACTATCTACGCGTAATGTAGCAAGCCACAACTGCATTAAATATAATCATCGTGGCATATCAAAATTATTTGTTGCATGTCTTGAAGAAAAGGTAATATCTTCTTTCGAATTTATGAATAAAGATATATTTATGTAACACGATACATATTACTTCAAACAGAGATCAATAACTAAAGACAACACACAAGGAGAAATAGAACTTTATTATGAGACTCATTATAATGAGAAGAAAGGCTGGGTAAACGATGAAGCGCGAACAAGATATGTAAGTATATTAACAATTTATTCATCGTTATTGAGATTTTATATGTATTCAGTTATTAACATATATCTCTTCTTCTCTCTCTTTACTTATATATAGGAGATGATTCTTCAGATTAAAGAGCAACCTGTTCCAGATGGATCTGATGCCCCCACTGAACTTGAGATTATACAACAAGTTTTAGGAAAATCTAGAGGTTACATTAGAGGACTTGGACATGGTCCAAACCCTGCCTCAAACCACTCTGTTCATTTGACATCGGTTGATACTGAATCAATAGCCCTTCGAGAGCAAATACAAAAGCAGGAGCAAGAATTATTGGATATGCGTGCTAAGCTTTCTCAATTTGAGACACTAATGCATAAGTTCGTATCGAGTCAAGGTGGCACGTCTCCACAACAATCTGAACCAGCATCAATAGTTTAGCATGTCCTATTGATAATATATGAATTATGATTTATTTAATTATTTGCTTTAATTGTGAGACAATTATTTTCCTTTATGGATTTGTTTGACCGAGTAGTCATTTTTTGCATGTTATTATATTATGTGATGGAAAGTTTAATCGTATAATGAATTGTTCTTAAATTTTTTGGTTTGACCGAGTAGTCCTTTCTACTTACAAAACTCACTCACACAAATTCTGATTTCAATTCACTCGAGAGTTCTCTACATTCATACCTAATCTAGGTATTTATGCACACAAAAGAGTACAATTTCAGGTATTAACTACCTAACAAAACTAAGCCTCCACTTGGTTGAAGATTCTTTTTAAGATATCAAACTTTACAAGTACAAAAAGATTAGACATCGCTTGTAGATCAGATTGAAGATGAAGCCAATGAAACAACAATCACGGCACCATTTGGTGCTTAATGAAAATATTTGGCGCCTTGCTTCCCTCATATTTTTGGCGACATTCTTTATTATTTGTCGCAACTTATCACATTTCACGACAACGTTTTATGTCGCCTTCTATTTTTTGGTACTTATTTTTTTCATCACAATCTTCGCGACACATTCTAAAAATGTGTCACGTTAAGTCATTTATTGCGACAACATTTTGTATGTCGCGAAAAATCTTATCGCGAAATCACGATATGAATTTTTAGCAACTAATATTTATTATCGCGAAAACTAGACCCTATTGCATCACAAGCATTTTGTAGCAAGAAATAAATGTTTGTCGCAATAAGTTTCCCACCAAACATATTTTGGCTTCCCTCATATTTTTGTCAACATTCTTTATTATTTGTCGCACATTCTCACATTTCACGACAACGTTTTATGTCGGTACTTATTTCTTTCATCACAATCTTCGCGACACACTCTAAAAATGTGTCGCGTTAAGTCACTTATTGCGACAACGTTTTGTATGTCGCGAAAAATCTTATCGCGAAATCACGATTAGAATTTTTAGCAACAAAAAATATTTTGGCTTCCCTCATATTTTTGGCGACATTCTTTATTATTTGTCGCACATTCTCACATTTCACGACAACGTTTTATGTCGTTACTTATTTTTTTTCATCACAATCTTCGCGACACACTCTAAAAATGTGTCGCGTTAAGTCACTTATTGCGACAACGTTTTGTATGTCGAGAAAATCTTATCGCGAAAACTAGACACTATTGCATCACAAGCATCTTGTTGCAAAAAATAAATGTTTGTCGCCATAAGTTTCCCAACAAAAATATTTTGGCTTCTCTCATATTTTTGGCGACATTCTTTATTATTTGTCGCACATTCTCACATTTCACGACAACGTTTGATGTCGCCTTCTATTTTTTGGTACTTATTTTTTTCATCACAATCTTCGCGGCCAACTCTAAAAATGTGTCGCGTTAAGTCACTTATTGCGACAACATTTTGTATGTCACGAAAAATCTTATCGCGAAATCACGATTACATTTTTTAGCAACAAATATTTTTTGTCGCGAAAACTAGACCCTATTACATCACAAGTATCTTGTTGCAAGAAATAAATGTTTGTCACCATAAGCTTCCCACCAAAAATATTTTAGCTTCCCTCATATTTTTGGCGATATTCTTTATTATTTGTCGCACATTCTCAAATTTCACGACAATATTTTATGTCGCCTTCTATTTTTTTGTACTTATTTTTTTCATCACAATCTTCGTGGCTCACTCTAAAAATGCGTCGCATTAAGTCACTTATTGCGACAATGTTTTGTATGTCGCGAAAAATCTTATCGCGAAATCACGGTTACATTTTTTAGCAACAAATATTTTTTATCGCGAAAACTAGACCCTATTGCATCACAAGCATCTTGTTGCAAGAAATAAATGTTTGTTGCCATAAGTTTCCCACCAAAAATATTTTGGCTTCCCTCATATTTTTGGCGACATTCTTTATTATTTGTGTCATATTCTCACAATTCACAAAAACGTTTTATGTCGCCTTCTATTTTTGGGTACTTATTTTTTTTATCACAATCTTCGCGACCCACTCTAAAAATGTGTCGCATTAAGTCACTTATTGCGACAACGTTTTGTATGTCGCGAAAAATCTTATCGCGAAATCACGATTACATTTTTTAGCAACAAATATTTTTTATCGTGAAAAGTAGACCCTATTACATCATATTACATCACTTATCCCTCATATATTTGGCGACATTCTTTATTATTTGTCGCAACTTCTCACATTTCACGACAATTTTTTATGTCGCCAAACGTTTTTCGGTATTTATTTTTCTCATCATAAACTTCGCGACAAACTAAAAAAATGTGTCGCGTTAAGTCACTTATTGCAATAACTTTTTGTATATTGTGAAAAATCTTATCAAGAAATCACAATTCGAATTTTTAGCAACAAATATTTTTTATCGCGAAAAGTAGACCTTATTGCATCACAAGCATTTTGTTGTAAGAAATAAAGGTTTGTCGCCATAAGTTTCCCACCAAAAATATTTTGACGCCTTGCTTCCCTCATATTTTTGACGACATTCTTTATTATTTGTCGCAACTTCTCACATTTCACGACAACTTGTTATTTCGCCAAAGGCTTTTTTTGGTACTTATTGCAACAACTTTTTGTATGTTGCAAAAAATCTTATCGCGAAATCACAATTATAATTTTTAGCAACAAATATTTTTTATCACGAAAAGTTGACCTTATTGCATCACAAGCATTTTGTTGCAAGAAATAAAAGTTTGTCGCCATAAGTTTCCCACCAAAAATATTTTTTCTTTGGCGACATTCGTTATTATTTGTAGCAACTTCTCACATTTCACGACAACTTTTTATGTCGCCAAAGGTTTTTTGGTACTTATTTTCCTCATCACAAACTTCGCGACAAACTAAAAAAATGTGTCGCGTTAAGTCACTTATTGCAACAACTTTTTGTATGTTGCGAAAAATTTTATCGCGAAATCACAATTCGAATTTTTAGCAACAAATATTTTTTATCGCGAAAAGTAGACCCTATTGCATCACAAGCATTTTGTTGCAAGAAATAAAGGTTCGTCGCCCTAAGTTTCCCACCAAAAATATTTTGACACCTTGCTTCCCTCATATTTTTGGCGACATTCTTTATTATTTGTCGCAACTTCTCACATTTCACGACAACTTTTTATGTTGTCAAAGGTTTTTTGGTACTTATTTTTCTCATCACAAACTTCGCGACAAACTCAAAAAATGTGTCGCGTTAAGTCACTTATTGCAACAACTTTTTGTATGTCGCGAAAAATCTAGTTGCAAAATCACAGTTTTGTTGTAGTGTAGGTACGAGTCCTTTTGAAGTTATTGGTTATAAGTCTAGGAGGCCTTTAGACCTTATTCCCATGTTCCCACATGCTAGTGTGTATATGTCTATGAGGCATTTGTACAATATCTTCACGACTTGCATATTAAGATCAATAAAAACCTTGAAGCAAGTAATGCATCATATAAATTTCAAGCTAATTTGCATAAACGACATGTTGAATTTAATATTGGGAATTATTTTATATTGCAAGTTTGTAGCCTTTAAACTTTTAAAGTGTGTTGGTCCAAATACATATGTCATTGATCTTTTATCATATTTTGGCTACCACGCTACTTTCATTGTTGTGGACTTAGTTACCTACAAATGCCATTTTAATTTCCCTTATGTTTTTTTATACTTTTATCTATGGAACCCCAACTTGAATATGTTGCTATTTCTACTTTAATACTACATGGTACAACACACAGATAAAATTGATGTTATTTAGATGAACGGATTGTGTTGACCAATGATGAAGAGATTCAGAACTTTCTTGTTTGTTAGGCAGATCAACATGACTTTAACTGTGCATGGATTGCCTGAGAATAGCTCCAACAAATCCAGATCAAACTAGAGTTTTGATATTTGGTTCATCAGAAAGATCATCTGCCATGGTCTTTTGTGATTTGTCTACTCGATAGAGTTGGGTTTTCCTCCCACCTCGAGAGAGTTGACGAGGACATATACTTTTGGACTAGTTTATTTTTCTTTTTCTATTGGGCATGTATTATTGGGTTAGCCCAAACCCTTCACTAGTAGGATTATGTTGTACTATTTACATGTTGATCCTATGCTTCATGCACAAAGAGTGGTTGCCATCAAGGTCAGAACATGCCGAGAATTATTTTAGTTGTTAATGATAGGGTTTCTAGCTAATGTTATCAAGAATTTAGCCTTGGTACTGTACTGGGTGACAGTCATGTATGGACTCAGTAGTATTCCTACAAATTGTGCCATAAATCATGCTTCTATTATTTTTAACGTGCATGCCGCTAACAAATGGAGTTTGAGTAGAGCTCAGTACATGAAGAGCTCCAAAGCTTTCTTCTCATAGATTTAGCACGAATGAAATGACAAATATAATATCAGGCATCATTATTAGTACTCCTACGTTTCTATTTGAAATGTTTTTAACTTGTACAGAAAGCGAAAGGCACTGCTGCTGCAAGGACGCGTGCTTCTAAAGCTATGGAAACTTACTTTCGCGATCCAGACAATCGCCACAAGACAAGCATTTCAATGAAAGGTCTTCTTTAGTTTTCTTCTATTAACTTTTTAAATCAAACTGAGATTTCTGTTCACAAAGAGAGATTTCACATTAAGCAAGTACAGGGAGTCTTCGGGTATGCTTCTCAAGTAACAGTTCTACACAACGGTTTCTATGAAATTGTCATTTTCTGAGATTTCATTGTATTGTAGGGATGAAATTTTACTGCAGAAATTGTGGACGCGAGGGGCACAAGAGAAATTATTGCCCAGAAGTTCACTATAAGTTAATAGATAAACAATACAAATGTCGGTTGCGTGGGAGAAAAGGGCATAACAGAAGAACCTGTCCAAGATCAAAATCAATGACCAGAAGAGTGCGGTGCCAAGAAACCATCATTGCAAAATTTGTGGTCAATCAGGATACGACATGTCCACAACTAATGCTCCAACCTATGTAGAATGAAAAGTAGTTGTTGTTGCTGCTACCCCTTCTAGGGGTGGTCGAGTTGGTGGAGCAGGTGAAGGCGGAGATCAAAAGTTGCGAGTTCAAATCCCCTGCCAACGCTTCTTCGGTCGAGCTCGTCGCACCCGGCTTGCCTAATGCGGTTTACATATCATGTGTGGTTTGCGGGCTACTGCACATGAAGCGAGGTTTACTCAGTGCGCACTCACAGGTAACGACTGTGGGTTCCTACATCAACCAAAAAAAAAAGTTGTTGTTGTTGCTCGTACAAAGATCCAATTGTCTCTCAAAAAAGGACTTACACTTGCCACCTTTGCTATGAGAAAGGGGACAATATAAGGACTTGTCCTCGTAGAAAATGACAACTCGGGAAAATCAATGCTCATCGAGTGACTCTGTCTTTTCTTTAATATTTCATTGTGCTTGTTTATGTCGTAAGCAATTGTATTTTTAAGACTTTCTTTGACCCTTGTGACATGTTTTGTAGGGAGGAATGAATAGCACACTGGATAGCATTAAAGAAGAAAGGAAGCCGAAATTTTGTTTTTTATAGTGTACATTATCATCTAATATTGTTTACTACACTTGCCCTTGATGTGTTTAGCAATTGATTTGTTGTTCTTTCATTATATTTTTTATTTCTAAAATTATATGAACTATTTAGTTGAAGTTGTAAATAAATAAGTTATTTATTTTGAAAGTAATTTTATTTAACTATTAACTAAGTAATTTTTTACTTGTAGATAAGGGGAAAAAGGACAATGTATCTAGATTTGCCTAGAAATAAAAAGTTTACTAGTTCACTTAGCCCATGTTTGTCATCCTTTAAAATTTTAAATTGTTAATTAAAGTATCATTCTCCATCACAGATTCACACAATAAAATATTCTACAAACAAATCAATAATTTTTTCTTGCTTTTTAACCATACATTTTTTATCAATTTACTATTCTATAATACATTACAAGAAATTAATGGTTCTCAAATAGGGCCTTATTTTCAAGTATAATCAAACATAGAAGCGAATCATATATAATAGATAACACGGGCAGTGCAAGATTATTGTTTTTCTTTTTTCCAATTGTCTTCATTTTTTTGAATATCCTTTTATTTGTTCTCGTGCCACATTTACTTTTATTCTTCTACAAAACATTCTCTCTACGCTCTACTCTCTACTGCAGCTTATGTAGATACAACAATAACATTCACATAAAATGGCAAAAAAAAAAAAATATTATGTGGGTTAAAAAAGATTTTTTATTACAACAAAAATGAAAATGATACAAAATCAAAACAATTTCATGAATCAAAACATTTAAAAAATTTCATAAAATTCCTTCCATTATTTTCCCTGACATGCTGCCTCTTTTAAAGAAGGAAATGAAGAGACAAGAAGATGAAATAAAAAGGAACAAAACTAAATATTTTTGGTTCTCTTCAGAATTTTATTCTTTTTCATTTTTCCACCATGAATCCCCTCTGTCCTAATTTTCCAGATTCCATGAAGATCCTTAAAAAAATAAAAACAAAAATTAGCATGGTGTGCCTACACGGCACTTGAGTGCACCAGCATATCGTGTGAGTCTGCCAGCATATGAACCAGGCTTGAATTTGATCAAATTACTCTTTGATAATGGACTGTTTTCGTGTTTGAGGGGTGTTCCTGATTCAACAAAAAAGGCTCCATTCATGAACTTGTCACCCTCTGATCTCCATCTCCAGTTCATCCACTCGCTCTTGTCAGCATAATCCCTCTTTGTCACCTAAAAAAACGACAATAATAGTTAAAAAATCTATGCGCGTTCGTGTACCTGATACATGTTAAAATGTTAGAGCTAGTACTTACTTCCTTGGTGAATGGACCATTGGAGGCCTTGAACCTGTTGCCCTGGCTGATAATAGTGGGGTGCGCACTGCCACCAATGGCGTAGAGTTGCCAGTGGGAGTAGTCGTTGTTGACGACATGGAAGAAACCCCATCGGCACCTTGGCATTCTTTGAATCAAACCTTTTCCGAACCGGTTGAATGCAACTGTGGCTTGCATGATTTTATCTTCGCCATATCCATCGTTTGCTCCCAATAGCATCACCTGCAATAGGCAATCAAACATTTACCAATCATGAAAAAGACCTACTTATCTATGTGTTCATTTTGTGTAGTGCCATGCACAAGAACCGTTAAACTTTTAGATGAGTTAGTTCAATTTGTAACTCTCAAAGCAGTCCATTCTAACAACGATATAAACTTACATCGTTGTGATGATTGAATTTGCAGTTGGAGATGGTAATAGCAGTTGAAGCCATGATGACATCAATGAGGCCATCGGTACATCTTGACAATGAACAATGGTCAATCCAAATATGGTTAGAACCATACACAGAGATTGCATCGCCATCACTTTTTGTCCTTAAACCAAGATGTTCAAGGGAATCCCTAATCATCCCACCAGAGGCTGGAACAATGTGGTGAATTTTAATACCATGGATAATAACATTAGTAACAAATTGTAGAGTAATGCCTGCACCATAGGCAATGTGGACATCTACTCCTCTACCATCAATAGTCTTGTCACTATTGACAATAAGTTCTTGTCTGAGTTTAATAACCATATGTTTATCGAATATGATCCACAATGGCTCGTCTTGGATCACAGCGTGGCGGAGGGTACCAGGTTTTGGGGCGGCGACATTACCGTCAGACGGATCTGTTACAATGTAGTACCTCCCATCTTTACCACCGTGAGTCTGGTGGCCGAAGCCGCGTGCACAATCGGCTAGCTTCTTCCTGTTTTTAGCCCAGTTAGGGTCACATCTCCAGCATCTGTCAATAGGGTTTGTGGCCATGCACCCACCTTCTTTAAGATGCCTTCTTGTCACATTTCCACTTGTCAATACCCTACATCAGACAAGTAAACAAATATGAAACAAAATCTCGTAAACAATAAATATAATTTGAACCACAACAATAACAACAAACTAAGTCGAATTCCCATAAGATCCGGGAACTTCTCATTCGGAGAGAACAAGATTATGGATACTGACTCAAGGCTTAAGATCGACCCATTGTTCGAAAATCTAAAGTAACTAGTTCCTTAACAATTACAGCACGCCAAACGACAAAACTTAATGACTTACTCCCCAACTTGTTTGTTAAATTGATCTGTGACTGCTACAGGATTAGGATCATATGCCTTGAAAGAACTCTCCAAGGCAAACTCAGCCCTTTTCTTCAAGTAGTCATCAAATTCAGCAATACCTGCATAGGATTTTTGTATTACTGCAACAAAGGTAAGGAAACACAGAAAGAGAGGTACCAAGTTTCTATAATGAAAAGCCATTTGGAGCGTTTTTTATTCTTGATGCTCGTCTTTTATTTTTCTTTTTTCTTTTTGCACCAAGAGGCGAATCACTGGAATTTTTAACCAGTGATCCGCTTGATCTGTCTCCTTCTTGAGAGAAAGAAATAAGGTTGTTTATATAGCATGTGGAATCCAAAGAATAGCCAAAAGTTTCGTGAATTCAACAAGGAATGAAATAGTATATATCAAGAAAAGCTGAGGCAGAAAGTTGAGGCAGGTAAAATGGAAAGCCAGTTAAAATCTAAGGTAAGAAGTTGAGTATGAGGTTAGCTAACTTTTGAGTCGTTAGTTTTGTAGGTGGTCTCAGCTACAATATAGGACAATACATAATTAAATAAAGAAAACTAGAAATCATCAACGAAATTTAAATGAATATATGTCATGTTTGGGTCTAATTTTTTAAAATTCATTTTTTTCCTAACTTATTTTAATCATAGACCTACCGCTTTTATCAATTTTTTAATCACATATTTCACCGACTTTCATTAAAATATACTAAAATTTGGTTTTTAGCTAAATCAAACAGGAACAATGTGTAATCACCAATTTTCACATACAATAAATAATAATAATAAAATTATTTAGCAGACGTGTGAGGTTCGTGTTTAGGACAATTTGTACGACTTTTCTTTGACTAATGTTTCAGATGAGATGATTATCGTGGTTGTACAACACAAATTGCATATTGTACTCCTATACAACACAAGTCCCATTCAACAAGATCCATCCAATAAGACATAGGGATGCATTGATTATTTTCCTAATTGTTAAAAAATATCAAATTTTCATGGAAATCTCAATGTCAAGTATTTTGAGTTAAAACTTTAATTTTTGTGGCTAATATTTGATTACACAACTTCGATTTGATTGAAAAATTCGAGTATTCTTGCAATAATATTGTATCTTACAACTAAATATGAGAGATTACACTTAAATACACTATAAACTCGGAATTTCAAGTAGAAAATTCGATAGCAGATACGACTACGCATCTTAGAGAGAAACATATTAAAAGTATGTTTGAACCATATTATTTTGGAATAGTAGATTGATGGAGTGTGTGTGGTTGAAAAAGAAGGAAACGTTATTGATGTGATATAAAATATTATTTTATAAAAGAATGTATTGTTGAAAATGAGTAAAATAATGAGAATGAAAATTTTAATGTGCGACAAATAGGGGCTAAGTGACATTTTGGACCAAAACTATCTCTTTACTACGAAAGTTGAAGTACTCATTCGCGGAAAAAAGTTGAGATGGAGACTCAAATATCAATCATGCTAACTGATAAAATTATAACAAACTGACGTTTCTTCAATAATATTATATATAGTGTTCCATGAATTATACATAGTTCATAAGAAAATCCAATTGCCAATTGTTTCTTAAAGGCACTGTAATTTAATTACAATTAATGTAGAAGAGGGCTATGAAATGAAACCCTCAGTATCTTCTAACATATATTACTAATTTATTCTACTGCCTCAAACATCAGTTTCCCATTTCTTCATAATTTCTGTCGAAATCATGCTGCAGACCACTTATTCAAAGATGAATGCTCGATCAAATAGAAAAGCATATCCTCGAATAAATGCGGCGTCCTACCGTGTGTATAATCGTTCGAGTTTGCTGAAGAAATCCTGCGGTTGGAGGCATATAATGCTTTTTATTTATTTCATGATGTTTCCCAGACCTTGTAATCTCTTCCCTCAGCTGCTACTGACCAGTTCCGGGAGCCATTTGAGGGCTCGTAATGACCTGGTCCAATTTTCATTGCCAGCTTTTCATCGATAATTGCTGCATAAACATCTCTCTCTGCCTTCACTATTTGAACCTAAGATAAAGAAGCATCAAAGAAAAAATAGGCGGTCGTCAGCACTTCATAGGGCTACGTGGAAGTTAGAAAAGTAATTCATAGTGATAAATTTATATTTCTCATGAGATACTATTTACGGTTATTTTATTGGAATTTTTATCATCTGGTTGGTTAATAATTCTGATTGATTATGGTTGACCAACTTTGGCTCAAGACAAATCATTAGAAAATCTAGCACATGACAAAGTAAAGCACAACCACCTATTCCAACAAAATATACAATGACGAAAACGTCCACAACTTACTGTGCTCCGACAGTTGATTTTGTTCCGGGTTCTGATGGAGAGAAGTGTTGATATTTCAGATTGATACTCAGAAAAAATGTGATCGTAGAAAACTGATGGTGTTCCTGGGTGAGTTAAGATGTAGGCATAACCTTGTATTTCTTTTCCACCTGGAAATCTCCAATGACCCTTCCAGATAGAAGAAAAAATTAAGAGAAAATAGCTTACAATCAATCAGTTCCAATTAATAAACCAGCTAATCAAATTCAAAGATGTAAATATGTATGGAAGAAATCAAATATATGAGATGGGGATCCTGTTACTAAATACATTTGACATTTGAAGTTCAGAATAGGAGACGTGCAGAAATAGGATATCGTGTTGAACAAATCAAAATAAAGTGTTTTTTAGGTCTGGCAACAGGGAAGACTGTTTATTAAACTTAGAACACATTTTACACAAAACGACCAGATGATAACAGTTTAGCCTATGGTAAGAAGGAAATAAACAAGCTAATCCCAAATTAGATGCCTGCAATATCGAGATTTGGAAAAGATTAATTCATCATGTTTTACAAGACCCTTTAGCCATGACATTGGGAAAAGAAAAAAAAAATCAGAAAGTTTTACTTAAAAACCTGACCTAGAGAAATACTATGGAGAATGGCAATTCTACAAAACAGAACAGTTGAGCAATATCTGTATAGCATCGGATACAAAAGGATTCTACTTCAGTGTGCAGCAATCTAATAATTCAATATATTTATGAGCTACAATGCAGTCTCTTTTCTTTGGCTCAACAGCCAAAAAGCATGAAGTTTTTTCTTAAGAATCCCTTTGTGCAGAATAATTGAATGTTATTGAATTACATGATTAATGAAGAAATTAATGTTTTACCGACTCGCAACAGTTCAGTGCAAAGAAAGTGATATAATAGGTAAATAAGAGGTCCAACCTGAGTAGAACCAGTATCATGATTCTCAATAAAAGTAACAGCACGAGATGGCCACCATCCCACTACTCCAGGAGGTTTTCCTTTCCCATCCGATAATCGCCAATATTCACATCGTCCAAGTGCCTGAGCGATACAGAAAAATAAATGCTTATATAGAGTCTTCTGTTTATCTTAATCTCATGTCCAAAGATAATAAAGTAGGTCCATTGGCAAAAACATAATCAAAATAAGAAATAATGGAAACAATAAGCTTACAGAATGAAGAATCCCTTTTGTTGTCACATCAAATGCCCCAGCAGTTCCATTAGTAGCATTAATCCAGTCAATGATTCTCTGTCTATGCGCATCTTGATTGTGATCCATCTCACCATACGTGTAACTAAGGGAATCCCAGTACTCTCCTACGGCAAAGTAAGGCTCGCTTGCTTCCACGTAGTCCTTCACATAACCACCCCAAAACCCCCGCACAAAATCAAGCCTCCATCCATCATAACCAATTTCTTCTCTGTACATCCATAAATACCAGTCAAATGTTAATACCTTCCATAACCACTTCTTGAGACAAGACATATACTATGTACACTGCAGAAAATGAAAACAGTATATGTCCAAATAAAAGATAAAAAAGAAAAACTTGGTATCTTTCCTAGACCCTGATTTATTTACTTCTATGAACAGTCTCAATTATCCATACAAACTTTAAGTTGCAAACTTAAGATACTAACATCCTAATTACCCGCAAGGATCTAGCAACCAACAGTATTAAAAAGCATGCACATATATACAATTCCTATCTTGCCAATATTAGACAGGTGGATTCTAGAAGTAAATTGAGAATTAAGATTTAGAACTTCAACCTCTAAATTTTCCCATTTGATGTTGATTTTTACTTGCACTACTATAATTTGTCCTAAAATAACATTATTGCCCGTATAAATTGAGACAATTCAGAGTTCTCTCTTTTATTCTTCACAATAATACAACAGGGAAGAATGCCTATTTATATACAACAAACTCTAGAGAAAAAAGGGAACAAATCCGCTAGGATATTCTAAATTAATATCCCTGAAAATTAGGAACTAAATCTCCTAAAATCTGGTTCCTAATAATCTGGTATTTATACAGAAATAATCAATCACCGCTGTAAATTCACAGTTAATATTTGCCACCCCCCCCCCCCCCCCCACACCCCCAAGCTGGAGCATAGATGTTCTTCAGGTCTAGCTTGCATAAAAACTCTTCAAACTTGTGTCCGGTTACTCCTTTTGTCAACATATCTACAGTTTGTTGTCCTGTAGGGATATACACCAAACAAATAACTCCATTTTCCAGTTTTTCTTTAATGAAATGCCGGTTAACCTCCACATGTTTTGTCCTATTATGATGAACGGGATTATGAGCAATATTAATTGCTGCCTTGTTGTCACAATAAAGTTACATAGGATTGTCTTTAATTAACTGTAGTTCTTTGAGAACACGTTTTATCAACATAAGCTCACACACTGCATGTGCTAGTACTCGAAACTCTGCTACACCACTGCTTCGTGCTACTACAGTTTGCTTTGTCCGGCGTCATCTTACTTCTCCAAGTCACAAGGTTACCCCATACCTTAGTACAATAACCCGTTGTAGACTTCCTATCCACAACATTTCCAGCCCAATTCTCATCAACAAAAGCTTCTATATTCTTTTTTTCTCCCTTCTCAAAATAAAGTCATTTTCCTGGTGTTGACTTTAAGTATTGAAGTATCCGGTTTACTACCACTAAGTGAGCTTCTCTCGGAGAGCACATGAACTGGCTCACTAAGCTAACTGCAAAAGCGATGTCATGTCTGGTATAGGAAAGGTAGATTAATCTCCCTACCAACCTTTGATATCTCCCCCTCTCCACGGGAGCACAATTTTCTTCGAGACCTAACTTGCTATTTGGTTCAACTGGTGTGGCGGCAGGTTTACAGTCAGTCATGTCAGTTTCCTTTAATAAATCTAGGATGTATTTCCGCTGTGTAACTAGAATACCTTTAGCCGTTCTAGCTACCTCCGTTCCTAGAAAATATCGTAGAGGTCCAAGGTCCTTGATTTCAAACTCTCGAGCCAATTTTGTCTTTAATCCTTCCAACTCTTCTTTGTCATCACCCATTAGTATAATGTCATCAATATACACGATCAAAATAGCTAACTTTCCTTCTGTAGACCGTTTGTAGAACATAGTGTGGTCGGCTTGCCCCTGAGAGTATCCGCAGGTCTTCAAGACTTTTCCAAATTGGTTGAACCAGGCCCCAAGAGACTGTTTAAGGCCATAAAGACTTTTTTAACCGACAAACTATACCGGCAGGACCTTTTTCTTTGAAACCAGGTGGCATATCCATGTAAACTTCCTCTTCCCATTCTCTATTCAAGAAGGCATTCTTGATATCAAGTTGGTTGAGAGACAAATCCAAATTTGCAGCAAGAGAGAGAAGAATCCTTACAGTATTCAGCTTTGCTACTAGAGCAAAAGTCTCTAAGTAGTCCACTCCGTAGACTTGTGTGAAACCCTTCGCTACAAGTCTTGCTTTATACCTATCCACACTTCCATTAGCTTTACATTTGATTGTAAACATTTGCACCCTACAGTCTTCTTGTCTCTAGGCCTTGGTACAAGATCCCATTTGTTATTTTTTATTAAGGCTGTCATTTCTTCTTGAACAGTTTTCATCCACTCATTTGACTCAAGGGCTTCCTGGATGTTTTTTTGGAATAGAGGTATTAGATAGATTTGCTACAAAACTCCTATACTCCTTGGACAGTTTTGCATATGACAGGAACTTGTAGATTGGATGTTTGGTGCAATCTCACTCCTTTCCGTACCGCAATATGCAGATATGTAGACTTCTGAGCTTCATTCTCGACGTGCTTAGTAGATAGGTTATGATCTTTCCTTAGGTTAGATGTTGGTTCTGCTTGGTTTATAAGTGGCTGGTACCTCTTGAGTTTTATTCTTCCGTCGTGAATAGACACGAAACTCACCTACTGGTTCTTCTAAGCGTGAATTAGCTTCCATCCTTCCATTCCTTGGTGACACTATTGGTTGATTGTTAGGTAGGCTAAGATGAAGGTCTGAAGTGGGTGAGGAGGTATTTGGCAGATTGGATTCTATACCGGAATTTTTAATAGGTTGCGAGACTAGTGTAGGGACCTCGGTTTGGACAGGGAGATTGGATTCTAAAATGGAATTTTTAGTAGGCTAAGAGACTAGTGTAGGGACTTCGGTTTGGACAGGTTCTAAGGTGTCACTATTGCTGGAAAAGGAACAGTAATACTATCAAATTGTCTCTCTCTTTTCTCAGTCTTACATGTCCCAAATCTATGTGCAATCTTCTTTCAGTTAGTAAACTTACTAAGGACACAAACTGTGTAGCTAAATTCTGTGATTCTAAATGTCTGTTTCAGGATCCAATCTTGGGAAGGATGATTGGGAATACGAAGGAATATAAGGGGCTGTACTAACTCAAGAATAAAGGGCCCATGAAAGGACAAACTCAAATCTCCCAACGTAAATTTGTTTATTCTGAAATAATGTTGTGGCACTATAGATTAGGCCACCCTAGCTTTCCATATCTAAAAACATTTTTTCCTTCCTTATTCAAAAATAAAGATTTAAGTTTATTACATTAAGAGTTTTGTTAAATGGCTAAACAGACATGTGTTCCATTTATTGCTCGTCCTTATAAACCATCCCAACCTTTTTCTTTGGTACATAGTGATATTGGTCCCTCAAGGGTTAACAACCAGTCAAAAACCAAATGGTTCATTACACTCATAGATGACCACTCCAGGACAACTTGGGTGTACCTCAAGGAAAAATCTGAAGCTGGACAAACCTTTGAACAGTTTCATGCCATGGTAAAGACTCAGTTTCAAATTGAATTTTGTGTACTCCACACAGATAATGGAATTGAGTATTTCAATTCCATTTTAGGAAATTACCTGTCACACCATGGGATTGTCCACCAAAGTTCTTGCACTGAAACACCACAATAAAATGGGGTTGCGGAACGTAGAAACATACACCTTTTAGAGATTGCTAGGGCCATTATGTTCACAACTAATGTACCAAAAGTATATTGGGGAGAGGCCATTCTTACAGCATCCTACCTTATAAATTGTATGCCTTCCCGAGTTCTTAAATTCAAGACACCTATCTCTGTCTTTCTTGAAAGCTACCCACAAAATCATCTTGTTACCTCCAATCTTGCACCATTGAATTTTCAGCGTCCCACTTCTGATAACCGGGATCTGAGACATCAGGGGTTTTGGTTTCCCCCGTAATATACCCTAATCTGCCTTTGCCACGAAGGAATAGGGCGACGGATTGAGACCATTGCTAATAGTTTCTGCCATTTAACTTGTGCAGAGTTATTTGTAGGGATGGATTTTCGGCTCCTGGAGAGACCGTAGAGATGTCTTGCCTTGTCTTCTCCATTGGAGAGTTTTAGACTTTAGAATTCGAAGAAAAAAAAGAGGCTTGGATCAAAGGAGCGGCTCTGATACCATGAGACAATTTAGATTTATCTCTTTTATTCTTCACAATAATACAATAGGGAAGAATGCCTATTTACATACAACAAACTCTAGAGAAAAAGGGTAACAAATCAGCTAGGATATTCTAAATTAATATCCCTGAAAATTAGGAACTAAATCCCCTAAAATCTGGTTCCTAATAATTTGGTATTTATACGGAAATAATCAATCACAGCTGTAAATTCACAACTAATATCTGCAACATAAATCTAGAATTCTACTCTATAACATGATATTGGAAGAATAAAATTGGCTTTGATTACCAGTTACTTTTCAATATTGTACGCGCAAGCTACTTTTATAACACGAAGCCAGGAAGAAGAGTCTAACATATTTAACTAACCTCAGCCAGTGCAACCATTCCTTGATATCCTTTCTCACAAATTCTTGAGAGTGATCAATGTTTGGAGCAGCATGGAAATTATCTCCACTACTTTTGTTCCCCCTTCCCTGATAGAGAATGATATCACATCACATCAATCAGAGCCAACTCTTTAAAAAGCAACATAGCTAACTATGGATTTTTGCCTGAATGGTATACAACAGGGTTCTGGCAAAATGTAGTTTTATTCATAAAAAAGGTTCTGCTGAGTCACTTTTTTCAAAAAATTCACCAAGTGAGATGCAAGGTCATCTCAAATTCTAAAATTTGTCAGCATATCTACCATTTGTCAGTCGGAACAAAAAAGGAAGCAACTGATTCGAACGAGAAGAAATATTTCTTTTCTGTCCTCCAAGAAGGGCAAAATAAAGATAGGCACAATGGCATAGAAGAACATTAAAATAATAGCAACTGAAAAGTGAAAGAGGGTGCAATTTGACATTTGTCAATCTTCACATGACCCGTCAAAGGGAAACTATGCAAGTCATATCTGGTGCTTTTACCTCTAGCATTGCTTCATAACAACCATGTACCCAAAAATGTGAAGCAATATAAATACCAATAAGAAAAACAAACTTTATTGTGTGCTAACCGTATGTAAATGGACTTTCACCATGACAAGGCTATCTATTGTAAATTTTCTTGGAAATGGAAAAAAGAAACTAATGACCCCATACCAGCGCAAGAACACTAAAGGTTAGAAACTTAAATCCCTTCTCCAAATTTCTACAATTCAGTGTAGGAATCCAAATTGATTTGTTGTTATTTTATGAACTTTGGATATACTTATCAAAATGAACGAAAAAGAAAATAAAGTAATATAATAACTGCTATTTTTGGTCTCTAATTGCTCAAATATGTTCTGGAACTTCTGAAATGGAGTGTACCTGGAAATGTGGATCATCAGCAACGACTGCACGGTCATCCCAGTTCAAACGACCACCAAAAATATTCCAAATACCATTTTGATTCTTGTATTGTGCACATCGGTGGTTTAGGACAGCATCCCCTAGAGTCCTAATACCAACTTTATGCAGTTCCTTCACAAGAATCTTTAATTCATCGATGTTTCCATACCTGACAAATACCATCATTGTCACACAATCATCATAATAATGTCGATCACCACATTTAGTAATATTAATAACAAAAATAATGAAACAGCAGCAGTAACAGTAACAATGATGATACTATGAACAATATGAATGTCAATGGTATGTTATGTTCCAAGACAAAGTGGGATCTTACAGGCAACAAGCCAATACATCTTTTATGACTAAAATGAATAAAAACTGTTCTCAACATTGCAGCCCAAACATCATCCATAAATTCAAGTTTGGTATCAAACTAAGCAAATACAAATAACAATAGAATTTCAAAATAATACCTGGAGTTCAAGTTATACAAGTCCGTTGGCATGTAGCCTTCAGGTGACACGGAGTCGGTAGGTGGAGGTAACCAGATAACGGTAAAACCAAGTGATGCTAATTTTGAAGCTTTTTCACGGAGATCTATATACCATTTTCCAGATTTATGAGATTCCCAGTTAAAGCCCTGGCATAGAATTTCAAATCCCGAACCAGTCCCTGAAGTTATCTTTACTGGGGGTTCTAAAGCTTCTTTTTCTAACAGATCAGTTTCAGTAAACGTAGGAATAGAACTTCTGAAAATACTGTAGGCTTCTGCAGCAAGCTTCTCAATTTCTTGGAGAATACTCTCTTGTGCTTTTTTGCTTTTTGTTTTTCGACTCTTTTCAGAGGAAATATCAGTCACTAAATTCCTTATCTCACCAATGATTTCATCTGTGTATGCAGAAGCTTCTTGATCTGCTTCAGAAGCATTGCCAGATATCAATAAAGAACTGGACTCGTTATTTTGTCCCTCATCTTCAGAATGTGCCTCCCCAGAATGAATGGCAGGGACACTAATGCTTGAAAGGGGAATGTAAAAATCATTTCCATGACAATTCAACCATGTGTTTTCATTCAGCTTCAGCACAAAAACAAATGCCACAAATCCTTCATCCAATATAAATGATCCCGATGAGCCATGCCCACCATTTTTTCGCTGCAAAGTAGGAACGTGCATAGTTAACGGATAAGAACAATGGAGTAGCTATTCAGAAAAGTTAACGAAAACTCTGGTGGAGAGTTGACAAAAATGTGCATGGATACTAATGTTTTGGCATGCAGAAAACATAAAAAATCTTTTATAGTGTGTTTGATGGATATTATTGAAGAAAGAAGGTATTTTAAATAGTGATATGATGGGAAATATGGGATTAAAAAAGAAAGGAAAAGTTATTGATGTAATAGAAAATATTATTTTATTGAAGAATGTGTGGTTGAAAATGAGTTTTGAAAAAATATATTTTGAAAGAATGTGTGTCAAACAGGGGTTAAATATATACCTGCAAAAGAGTCCGCAAAGCCTTATCCTTGAACGTGCTTGTTTCAGGAGGATAGGGCTCAGATGGAATTTCCCATGTTTTACCTTCATCTTTGCAAATACCCCAGTGAACAATTACATCTCCAGGTAAATCCGTTTCAATATTCAAAAGATTCTTGGCCATCTCCAGACAATGCCTAACAGACACACTTACTGAGTAATCAACTAGGGTTTCTTTAACAACAGCCTGTTCTTCATAGAAACCCTGAAGACCCCTCTTCTGCAAATTAAGTTCCCCAATGTCTTCCTTAGATTTAGCTGCTTCTGGTTTAAGGAGAATGTTGGATATCTGTCCCAAAGGCCCTGATATAAAATATGAGTTATTCAAGTGAATTGTCAAGAACAGAAAAAAATCATGGGAAGCACAAAGATATGAAGAATAAATAGAATGAACTAGGATCTCAGCAACAAAATCCCACTGACATACATTCATCAACATGCACTACGTTAGTCCACTCAGCAGGCATATGATAGCTTAAGAAGCACCGACAAGGACACGAGTGTCCAACACGCCAACACAATTTTTCAAAAAAGTATTGACAAGATGCGTCGCCAACACTTTGATTAAAACATTTTTTTATTTTTTTTAACTTAATTTTTTTTAAAAAAAAAATTAGTTATTTTTTATGTCGAGAAAAAAATCGAAGAATTTGAACAAGGAGAGTTTTCTCTTGAAATAAAGCTTAAATCTTTCTGTAAATCAAAGGGTTTGAGCAAGAAAAGTATTTTCGAAGCTATAAACCCTCTTTAAAAAAATTTCATCCCCCTTAAAAATCTGACCCACGCTTAAAAAGTGACGAGCCCACTTTAAACAATTTGACCCAATTACCAAACCCTTAAAATTGAAAATTCTTTGCCTTCCATGACCAAAGGATTCCAGCCACCCATGCGGTGCCATAAAGATACCGCAATCCACAGGGGATGCTGAAAATTTTCCAGAGCCCATGATACTTTGGGGCTATAGACACCAAAACCCAGCTAAATTGACATGGTAGGGTTAGTTTTTTCCTTTCAATTTTTTTTTTTTTATATTTTCATCTTTTCCGGTCGTCGAAAATCCAAAAAAATAAAGGTACATGCCACCTGGCATGCCAGGACACATACCGGAGACATGTTGGAGGCGTGTCGGTGTCGGTGTCCTACACGAGTCCGAAACCGATACGCTAGAGTTGGGGGCATCGTGCTTCCCAGGCCAGCTATAAAGCTAAGCTGGGATGCATGGATTCAGTGATTAACATGTTCTCCATTGAAGCATGTCAAGCTAGCAAAGATCTATGAATGGTATCAATATATAAGTTGGCCGGATGGCTATTATTAAGGGCAAGACATATTTATATAATATATGATGAAGAAATTTTAAACCACCTGGCCATATGCCCAGACCCTTTTTGGCTTCTACAATATTTCCATCATCTTGAAGGTAGTCAATAAGAAGAATCTTAAAATCTCTTCCTCTGTGCTGATACCATGATCCAGTTTCCTCATCCTGGACCATCAATATAACAACCAAAGGCAACAAAAAAAGCCATGGGGTTTTATAGATAAGTGAACAAAGCCTAAAATCATATATCAAAACAAAGAAGAAAAGCACCGAGAAGCTAGAAAGAAGAGAAAAATCACCTTCAATACAAAATTTATAGCAGCAATTGAACTGTTTGTGTTGAAGTCTATCTTCACTTCATAAATTGATTCTCCTTCCGATGATGCAAGTGATTTTTCTAAAGGAGTTTCGATTGCATAGTCCTAAAATGGCAATCAATATCAATGTACATTTAAGAATATGAGATTGATTAAAATTTAAAAAAAAAAAAAAAAAAAAAAAAATACTAAGCTCCAATGGAGAATGAAACATATTTACCTTAATGGGAATGGAACCCGGTGGTCTCATATCTGGAGGGGGTTGATCCCATTCACTGCAACCATGGGAACATAAAATTTAATTTTGTTATGACTGGAGTAATTATCTTAAGCAAATTCACTGCATGCATTAACACGAGCATAAAGGGATTTGACCCCCAAGTTAGAATCATTTAAAAATTTGAAATTTGTAACTCATAAGGAAAAAGCAAACCTGCCAACATCACCTATGTAATTAACTCCCCAGTGAAGAATCCACTTTCCAGGAAGACAGCATCCCACAGTAAGCTGCCAATTATCATCATTGTTACCACTTTCTAATCTGATTGTTATCTTTCCGTCCACCTGCCATTCAAAAATCGGACGAATTGGTAACCACACAAATAAAATATTGAAATTTATACTTGCACTTGCTCCATCTATTCTCTTTAAAGCAAGTAACAACAGAAAGAAACAGTAATCACGATGATTAAGAAAAGATATCAAGAACAGAGCTCAAAAAAGTGATTGAGCTCAAAATTCTAGCTGATTTTTTCCCGGATATTTGTTAGAAAGGTTGGAACTTGGGATTTTCCCATCTCTCTCAAAATCTTGAAATTTTAAAACATAACAAAGAGATAACTAAACTAAATCCAAGAAAAAAAAAACCCCCTTCAAAAATAAAAAAATAAAAAGTTCCAACCTCAAGCTTAAGAATTTCCCACAATTTTTATCTAGTGTCATTTTCATTAATCTCGTCAAGGAAAAATCATATAAACACAGATATAGAAACCCATTATCCTATAAGCGGAGATTCACAAAAATACGCCTACATATTAGCGTACAAGTAAAACTTTGCTAATTTCGTATTTCGAGTGCATAAAACACAAATTGCACACCTTTTCAGATCGTTTTAATTGGAAAGTTTCACTGAACACGACGTCAGAAGATTCAGAGGTTTCGACGACGGCAGTATCAATGGAGCTGGCTCGTAGAGAAAGAGCTTTAGCCGGCTTGAAATGGCGCGAGCTGAGGCTACAGGCGTCATTGAAGATCGGCCTCGGGCTCTGAGTGTAATTTAGATAAAAGGGCCGGGCCATACTGGAATTTAGATACGTGGGTCGGTGGGCGCCGCCTTGGCGGTGGGGGTGGCGGAAGAGTGGCGGAATTACAGCTATAGACATTTTACCACCTGGGCAGGGGTGTGGAGTTGATTTGTTTGCGGATATTTATAAGACTTTAGTGGAGGATATTATGGATTATTTTAAATTTTACATTTATGGGTTTCGGATTTACTGTAATTGTAAACTAGACCCTCAAAGTTTCAAAATTTGTAGACTGCCCTTTATTAACAAATTTCCTTCAACGAATCGGAGAATTTTCCACAAGGTAGAAAAATAGGTCGACCAAGGGTAACTAATTTGCTTAGACCAGATTCAAACCAAACATAACAATTCGGCCTGGTTATAATTAAAATTGTTTCATTAATCGGTCTTAGGATTAAGAACCAAACCATTATAGTCCAATTTTGAGATCTATTATATAATCAAATTTTGATTCAATTTTTGCAGTCCATGAGATGCTTCGTAACCTTCTCTCTATTCCTCCGATTCGATGAAACCACACTACTTGAATGAGAATCAATCTAACTACTTGATCTCTTTAAAGCGATTGCTGAGGTACTGATTAAGGGATAATATCGTTCTATTTCGTCTCAATTCTAAACTCGGCCGACAAGCCATTCCATTTATATAAAGTTTAATTATGCTTAGTACGTTAAAGTTCCAATAAAATAATATTATCACGGAACATCTTCTTTAACAAAAATGTAGCTAAATTTCCCTTTCCATCCACCTCGAATGGGAAAAAGGAAAAGAATTAGAAAAGTTTGTTGGGCAATTTCTACAATTTAATGGAGTATGGGACCACTGCTATTTTATTTTCTTTGGGAAAGTTTTAACTTTTTGAGTAGATACAAGAGGTCGGCAGTAGCTTTTCTTACAACTCCTGATTGGTACATTTTTTAATGATTGACTATTGGATCTTATCATTAAAAATAAATGGGAATTGACAAATTTTGGTACATTTATGATTAACAATTTTGGTATTGTTAAAATTCGGACCATTGAAAATTGTACAAGTAACATGAAGAAACAGACCGCTTTCCTTTTGGTATGCAATGTAAGTATATAAACTTAATTTCTATCATAGTATATCTTTTTAAATTTCAAATTTGAAGAACTTGGAGCATCGATAAGTTGTCACAAGCAATTAATTATTATATATAATCCTTCTCTGGCCATTGAAAAACATCATTAGTTAATCTATTAAGTATGTTATTTGTATATTACATATTTTGTCAAAAATCTATTTACTAAATAGTGACCAAATTGATTGAATAATGTTATATAGTAATACGGGTTAACGGATCCCACGAGCTCGGCTCGTTGGGCAACGAGCCGAGCTCGTGGCTCGTTACAAAACGAGCCGAGCTTTTGCTCGGCTCGTTGCTCGTGGGCGAGCTCGGCTCGGCCCACGAGCTCGACTATCACGAGCCACGAGCCGAGCGGCTCGGCTCGGCTCGGCTCGTGAGATTTGATTTTTTTTTTTTAACTGACCTTATATGAAAAAAAAAATAAATAAAATTGGACGAGCCGCTCGTCTAAAACGAGCCGAGTAGGCTCGGCTCGCCTACCAAGCCGGCCTGCTCGGGCTCTTTTTTTTACGAGCCCAAGCGGGCTCGTGGATCGCTACAGTACGAGCCGACGAATTACTCGGCTCGATTGTCACCACTAGTGCTACATTCAAAACATTTATAGTGATATTTTATAAGAAAATCAAATTTATTATAACAATAACAATTGAAATAAATATGATTTTTCTAGATGAGTAACTTTTAAATACTATCAAACATATTCTTCAACGAACACTAGCTAGTGGAAAGATGGGAGGCTGAAATCAAGATGGATAAATTGTCTTCAACGTAAATTTCACATCAATTTCAGAGTGTCGTATGGACGATCGATGCTCTTATCATACATAGAATCGATCAAATGGTAGAACGACCATCCAAATTTATGTGCGAGTTTTCTATTTAATGACCTGTTTGGTAGAACTTTGTTGACTTCAATTCATTATATTTTTCTAAACGTCTTTATGAGTAAAGCTTGAAGAAATAATACAACTTCAAAAGGCTAAATGAAGGATTTATTTATTATTATTATTATTATTTTTAATCTTTTAAGCCGTAGACACTAATTCCAAAAACAAAATAATTTTTCTTCGGACTTTTTTCTAATATTGTTTAAAAAAAATAAAAATAGAGACGAGTGGTATTCATGTTTGAAAAGTAAACGGTTATTTCCTATTTTTTCCATTACAACTAACAAATCGATATATACCAGGCAAGACGAATAACAAACCATCTATTTCTCATTTTCTTTCTCTAAAGCATTCTCGTCTCTCTCTCTCTCTCTCTCCCTCCCTCTCTCTCTCTCTCGCCCTCTGGCTTTCGGTGCATAAACAGAAGAAATCAAAAAATAGTGATGGTGAAGGGTCCAGGCCTCTATCCTGAAATTGGAAAGAATGCGAGAGGTAAGTAAAACTTAATGGGTTTGCGTTGTATGAGTGTATTTGTGTTTATTTAGCTATGATTTTTCGTTAATTGTTTCGGTGATTTTAATTAAATTTTATTTGTGGGATTTTCAGATCTTCTTTATAGAGACTACCAGGGTGACCATAAATTCACTCTCACTACATGCGCCTCGAATGGAGTGGTGGGTAATGTATATTTTTCTTCATAATTAAAAATGTGTATATAGATGGGGTTGTATATGTGTCTGTTGAGGGTGGGGGTGGGAGTTGCATGCATGTAGAAGATAATGAACGGACCAATTGATTTGATGAACGAAATTCTGCAGTTGAAAACATTTTTGCTTATATAATAAATTATTTGATCTCTATCCAATATAAGAAGAAATATCATAAGGTTTGCTTCTTTTTTTTTTTTTTTTTCCTCCCCTAAAGCGTGCCTTGTGATTTCTCTTCTTCCATATCATACACATTTCTTATATTTTTAAGTATCTTGAGATAGATTTTTTTTTAAAAAAAAAAAATAGTATGTTTATTTGTATTCACACTCGGAAGAAATTTATATACTAGATCTCAATAAATGCAATTGTGGTGCTTTTTCAACATAGTGATTTATACAATACCTAATCTCATTAGGGATAACTCTGGGTGAACAAATAATACATTTCTTTGCCGTTTTGATGGTTGTGGACTTGTGGGCAAAGCTACTTTCATATTCTGTGTGTTTATTTCCCTTCAATTTGATTTATACTACAGGCCATTACTTCTTCTGGGACCAAGAAAGGTGGGTTGCTTTTAGCAGATATTAACACTCAGCTGAAGCACAACAATATCACAACTGATGTAAAAGTAGATACCAATTCCAAAGTAAGTCAAAATACTTCACTTGATGCTTCTTGCAATTTGCATAAATAGGCCCTTTCAGGTTTATTAATCATAAGGTTATTCTTGGATACAAATCTGAGCTTATGTATTGTTGAAATTTTTTTTATCTACTTATTTAAGGAATGTTTAGTGGTGCGATAGTAAATTGTTACACTTGTTTACATGATTATTATCTTTTTCTTGGACTGTATTTCGTGAATATTACCATAGTAGACTTATTATTAAGACGACTTCCAAAGACAAGAAAGTCGAAATGCCTTAAGTTATTAGTGCAAGGTTGTTGATGCAAATCTAATAGGTGCGTGATAGCGTGAATGATACTAGGATTCTGCCATGCACGGTCTGTCCTATGTTTTGGTGTCGTAGTTGTGTATCATTTGGATCTGATGCCAGCTGATTTATGTGGTAGATGAGGTACTAAAATTATGGGAAACTAACCCCAAATGGAAACTTGACTTGCCTGCCCAAAAGACTTGATTATCTTGTGAACCACAAGATGTTGAAGTCCAAGAAGGCAGCCGAACTTTCAAGAAATTAGCTCTTTTCCCCACTTTTATCAGTTTGTCTTTGCATGCATCAGCTACATCTTGAAACTAACATCAAAATTAGGCTGGACAACCCCCCACCCCCCCATAGACCTTTTGCTTAGTGGGATTTTAGTTAGGTCTGTGCTTCAATCCATGAGTTGGGGAGATCTCTAGTATGTAGTTTTATTCATATGTCGTTGTGCATCAAGTTATTTATCGGCTTATTGAAGCACATAATAACTCCATTATAGTAGTATTTATGTCAATACCTTGATAATGCTTTTAGTTTCTTTGTCAGATTGACTGATTTTGGTGATGATAATATGTTTATGCTATTTTGTCGTCTACTTTGGTTCTGTAACGTGACAAACTGGGTTTACCTGACCATCTTTGATGCATCGACATTGAAATTTGTGTCCAACCCGATACGTGTTGCACACACTAATATGCAATTTTTTTTTTAAAAAAAAGTATTGGCTCGACACTTTGATTAAATTCTTTAAAATCTTCGTTTATATAGGGTGTGTTTGACCTACATTATTTTGAAAGAATATATTTTAGAATAGTAAATTGATAGAGAATGTGTGGTTGTAAATGAGGAAAAGTTATTGATGTGATGGAAAATATTATTTTATTGAAGAATGTGTGATTGAAAATAAGTATAAGAATGAAAATAAAAATTTTAATGTGTACCAAACAGGGGCATAGTATAAATTTAGTTTTATACTTGTTATTATTATTATTATTATTTTTTTTTGTTGAACTCTTTTAAATATGAGTACCTATTTATTATGTAATAATAATTATGAGTTGAAAATACATAATCCCGACTAATATAGAAGAGGCAATCCGTTGAGCACTGTTCATTTGTGAAGCATTTTGCCTTCCCATTTTATCTCCACCAATTAATGATTTTTCCATTTTATCCTCATTATTTACTGTTCATTTGTGAAACATTTTTCATCCTCATATATCAAACAAAAGGGTAATTATATAAAAAATCCTGTAAATCGTCTTTATTGACTTCATTGATACATGTAATTATATAAAAAAAAATCATGCACATGACACGCATTAATGTAAAAAAACAAAAATTTACTCCGCACAATGCGGAGCATTGTGTGCGGAGTAAAATTGCTCCGTGGTCGATCCCCGTCGGGGGCGTTACCCCCGAACCCCCACGAGGGGCGCTGCCCCCTCGACCCCTTATCCCTCGAGAAGCGCCACTTGTCAATTTGGGAAAAAAATATGCAATGCAAAAAACGGTAAAGGACTTACATATACAATAAGTCCTTACAAATCCGGTAAACTCAATTTATGCAAAATTCGGTAAAGAGTGTAAATCCGGTATATGCCGAATACGGTATGCTTCATGTAAATCCAATAAGATTGATTAAATCCGCTAAGTATATTCATTTTTGGAAAACTGTTAAATTCAGTAAGGAAGATGAAACTTCGGTATGTTGTGTGTAAAACCAATAACTTCAATTTCACAACAGCAGAAAATAATATTTTTAAAGTCGTGTTTAAAAATAATAATTTTAATGTCTCCGCACTCGCGCTTTTTTTTATTTCTTATTTTTTTTCTCATAATTCTACTTATTTACATTTCATATAAACTATAAATATAATTTCACTTATTAATAATTTCATTTAAAAACATTATAAAATATTCAATTTCATACATACATAAAAATCAAAATTCCTTTTGGGGGCATTGTCCCTCAACCCCCACGAGGGGCGCAGCCCCCTCGACCTGACCGGTCAGGTCAATCCCCGTACATTAGAAAATATTTAATAGTCATTCATTTTATATATGTTGTGTACTATGTTTTATACACTTTTTGCTCGAAGAGACAATATTGATGAGCCGTTTCAATGGGAGAGCATAAAACTTTGTATTGAGAAGATTCTTAGTACTAATTAGTTTTGTCAATAGATTTTATGTTGTATTCTTTTATTAAAAACAATATTCATGTTCAATCAACTCTCCAGTCAATCCTTAACATTGAACTCGTTAACAATGGCTTAAAAATATCTCCACTTGTGCATTGCACAGGCAGAGACTAGTATTTTTATAAAGAAAGAAAAATGATGATAATAAAGTGTCCAAGGAGTGCCAATATTCCACACGTCGGATACGGACACACCGCCATAGCTGAAGTGTCTATATAACAGAGCTGGCCATATAATGCAATGTTTATTTTTACGTGTTTTTTAAGTTCAAGATTTGATTTTTGACATGTAATATCTTGATACTATTATGAAGTTGATTTACCTATCAACTCGCTTTTCCACATCATGTCCCTCATTTTCCCGATTTAGAAACAGATAGTAAAACAGCATTCTTTGCTGTCATCACATTTATCCTTCAAATACAATTATAAATTTTTTTAATATTCACCTTTCTCAGCACTTATTACATTTATTTGTCCTTTTTTTTTTTTTTTGGCATCTAATCAACATATTTAATTTTGGAAATGCATTACAGAGAACCATTACCATGTTCGGCTAAGCTTAAAAATAAAAATAAAAAATGGAAGTCCTTTTTTGGAAAGCAAGTAAAGACTTATGATAGGTTCCTGTTACCAATGCAATTCACCCAACCAGAATAAGAGCAGATAGAATAAGACAGAAGAAAGATAGCCCAAGCTGGAAGTTTATTCTCTATTTCTGTAATTATACTAAAAGATAGGAAATAACTCTGCTATGAAGAATAACAAGAAGGTGTATAACTCTATTTCTGTAATGCAGCATTGAAATGAAATAAGGATATTTTACATTCGAGAGGCCAATTCTCTCCCAATAAAATACCCAAATTCTGCCTGCCTCCCAAAGCAACAATCCCCTCTATTTATATGTGGTTGTGCAGCTTGTGCCGCCCAAATATTCCTTTAACTGATTCTGTAAATGTGCACCTGCTGCATGTGACTTCCTCTCTTCATTAATTTCCTTTACTGCCCTTTGCTCTTTTGTTGTGCCTTTGGTATATCCACTTAACTGCGGGTCTATCGACTTACTTCCAAAAAAGCAAATTTTTGAAATAAAAAATCCCAAAAAGGTAGCTTCTAATAAGTTTAGCCAGATGATATCTAATTCATTAATAGGCGATGTTGTGTAACTATATAATATTTTATGGTTATGGAGACATCCTCTCTCTCTCTCTCTCTCTCTCTCTCTCATCTTTTGGCACTGTTTGGTCAGATGATAAACTTCATTGTAATTGAAATTTGATTCTTCACCTCAAAGGTTGTCTGGTCATGTAGGTTTACACTACCCTAACTGTGGATGAAGCTGCTCCAGGAGTGAAGGCTATTTTTAGCTTCATCGCTCCTGATCAAAACTCTGGCAAGGTATTTATCCTCCTAGATGTGGTAATTTATGTTAATATTTTCTTAGTGCGTTGTTAAAGCTTTATTGGTTCCTTGTGCTATCCCCGAGTGAAATTTATTTTGATGGGGATTGAACTCTAGTGTCATGTTTGGTAGTGAGGATTAAATAGTATTGAACAGACTGAGGAAGAACACAAGTTAAAATTTTTTCTATTATATTGTAAAGTTCTACTCATTATTGGTACTGTGTACCAAATGTGCTCTAGGTGTCACTGACTTCTCGAAATTTTGGTAACAGGTGGAGCTTCAATATTTGCACGAGTATGCCGGAATAAGCACTAGCCTTGGGCTGACTGCAAAACCCATTGTCAACTTCTCTGGTGTTGCTGGGAGCAATCAGGCTGCCTTTGGGACCGATATCTCGTTTGACACCTCTACTGGGAACTTCACCAGATGCAATGCTGGAGTAAATTTCACCACCTCCGACCTAATTGCGTCCTTGACGTTGTGAGTAATTGCTCTGCTTTTTGGATGGGGTAGACTTTACAATACTGGACACTATTAAAGAAGAAAATAAGGTTAAAATGTTATCCATTTGCACTTGCTAGCAAACATACTCTCTCAGTTAAAAATAAAAATAAAAATTATAGATATCTAAGCTGTATCTCGGTGAATGTGGTTATCATCTCTCATTCTATAAAACTCCTAGTACTTAACCATATATGCTTTTGATGAGTTCCTGCTGAAGATTACGTAGTTCGACCCTACCAATACCTAGAGGGGGGGTGAATAGGTAATAATACGGAATTAAAATAATTTAAGAATTAAATAGCAACAAGTCACTAATTTAATTATTATTCTAGATGGTTAAACATGCAAATCAATTTTTTCTATGTTTAAATACCGCAGATAAAGTAAGCAATAAAGAAACACAAGAATGATTATGGAGAAATCCAATTGGGTAAAAACTTCGAGCACTTTGCAGTCAACAATCCACTATAAACGATTCTTTAACTTACAGTCTACCAGACTAGATGAAAACACATACTATTTGATCTCCTGACTGCAATTCCTATCGCTTTCCTAGATTCTATGCTCCTGCACCAATTTTCAGCTACAATTTCCAAAGCTCTCCAGGATTCTGCTATCCTATATCAACTTCTAGCTTTGTGGAATCGTCTATCTCATGTGGATGTATGAAGAATACTGTATTCTTCACCAACTGGAACTCCAGTCATCTTCCCTTGATCTTCAGCAACTTTGATATGATGTTTTTCTTCCCTTGATCTTCAGCAATTTGGTATTTGGATTATGTATATAATGTTTTTCTCACCAAAAGCCAATTATAAGACGAAGATTGAAGCCAAATATATGAAGAAGATCTCCCAACATATGTTTCTCTCAATGTTCAACCTTGTAAAATACGTTATGTGGCTTTAGGATATATATAGGTAGGTTAAGGAATGAATGGGCCACACAAAAAGCCTTTAAAAAACGAATTAAAAATTTTCCGGACAACACTGTCGCTCAAGCGAGGGCTTAACGATCATGTCGCTCGAGCGAAGGCGAGGCAACAGTCTAGCGGCAAGGTTTCTGTTTTTTAAGTTCGAGTCAAAAGAACCCTAGACCTAAAAACCATATTTTTGACAAATTGCACATTACTCGTTGACTTTTTATAATATTTAAACTTTAGTCATTTTTGTTTACAAAATTGCCAATTACAAATAAAAACCCAACACCTGCAACTCACACTCTCTAAAGATTGTGCTCGTCTTTCCCTTGCATCAGGCCCAGTTTTGGCCAAAGCGACCTAGGCAATCACCTTAGGCCTCAGATTTGTAGGGCCTCTTAAAAAAAATCAGCCCAAAACCTGCCCCTAAGACCCATCCAAAACCCACTTACTCAAAATAATCCCTTTTTAGAAGAGAGATGGTGAGATTCACAAAATGGCAGAAAAAATTTTGAGATCATGAGGAAGCAGATTTGCAGAAGAAATTACAAGTAATTGGTTCGTGTCCCTTAATTTCGCTCTCATCTCATGTATTGTTTTTAAGATTGTATTTTTCTCCATTGTTCATTCGATAGAGAATGATTCTAATGTGCAATAATTTGTGGATTTCTCTAAATTGAGAAGGAATAACATTCATTTTTATAGGTTTATCAGTCCCTTGAATTCTATAATAGATCTAATGCTTATGTAAATTATCTAATGCTTATGCATGGATTGTTAAAGCCCTGTACTGAAAGAGGGGAGAATTACAGTATTTAATTTGCAGTATGAGTCTCGTCTTTAGGATCAATGAGGAACATAGGAGTAAACGAAAGAAATCTTAATTGGGGTTGTTGATTTATTGAATGTTGTTTCTATGTAAGGAACAAGATATCTGATTGAAAATAGAAAAGTATTTCCCTTGGATACGACTCCAACTGGTTTGGCTCTTAGAGATTGGTTGAGTGAAAATCAATTATGTGCCATCTGTTGGTGCATTTTGGATGCATGTTAGTTTGCAATTCTGTGAAGCAAAAGGAAGAGTAACAGAACATAGAAAACTGATTTCCCTTGTGTGTTCTTCATGAGAAAGTGTTTTCTTGGATTTTGAATACCAAGAATGAGGAAGAAAATAAGTTGAAGACAAAAGGAAAGTTGTTCCCCTATTTTCTTTGCAACTTTATTATCTGTACTATGAATTGTTTAATAATCACTCTATTCTCTATTTGTTAGAAAATCCAAAAAAAAAATATCATCAGAATATAATACTGTAACCAGGTGAAAAGCTACAATAATTATCAGAAGAATTCATTATGTTCATGTACTGGAGTATTGAGCCATTTATTGCTGATATGGAACTCTGTGCCTGGTTCACTCGATAGAATAATAGATTTCGTACATATTTAGGTTGATATTACTTTAATTGATGATCATGTTTAATCATCCATCTTAAAACTTGATTAGTTTATTATATGTTGTTTTATTTTGGATAACCACTAGTGCTTCTAGAACAAAATTTACTCCTAGGGCCTCTGAATAATTAGACGCTTAGGGCATCAAATTTCTCAGGGCTGCGCTGCCTTGCATGTTCGTGATAAGGAGTGTGTTTATGTGTAGTTTATTGCTAGTGACTTCTATGTTCTAGTTTGGTGTCATAGCTCACGTTTTCTCCATAGAATTCACAATCTTCTAAAAACACTTGGACATTATGCAAACAAGTACTAACATTCCATTTCCTCAACTTCAGTTAGGAAATATTCTGTGAGTTCTATTGGCAGAACAGAAGAGAAGAAAAGATGTCTTTGTTTTTCTTTTATCTGGGGACACCCAGATTTTGATGACAATGACGAGTTCTCTTGTTTCTGTCGGTTTTTCGTTTCTTTACTGACAAGATGGCTGTTTCTTTATACAGAAATAACAAAGGCGAATCGCTTACTGCTTCCTACTTCCACATGGTAAGCCCAATGACCAATACTGCAGTTGGAGCCGAGTTGACACACTGCTTTTCGAGCAATGAAAACAGTCTCACCATTGGGACACAACATTTGTTGGATCCTTTAACCGCGGTGAAAGCTCGAGTAAACAACTACGGGAAGGTAAGTGCTCTTATACAGCATCAATGGCGTCCAAAATCCCTCGTTACAATCTCAGGCGAAGTGGACACGAGGGCAATTGAAAAAAGTGCCAAGATTGGATTGGCTGTTGCTCTCAAGCCATGAAGTTAAGCTTTTTGCAATTGAGGTTGGTGGCATCGTGTTGAGATGCAGAGTAATAAGGTAGATAGTGTTGATTCTTGGAAGCCCTTGTCTTCTTTGTAAACTTTTGATGCCTTCCAATATGGTCTTGATTTTTTCATATTCAGTGGGTTTGGATTGTTAAAAAAAAAAAAAAAATTTACTGGGTCATGAACTAGAATGCTTTTTTGACTTGCTTCACAGATGTTGATAGTGGCTCACTTGTTGAGCTTAAATTCCATTAATGTGCAACATTAATTGATGTTGCTTATATATCACGCTAATAAGGTCATTGAACTTCATCTTCGAACGGAATTGGACTGCATGTGTATGTACAGAGTTCAAGCTTAATTTAGACGAGGAAGTCATTCAATATGGTACCAGACTAAGCAAATACCCAGTATTGAAGTTTTGCTACTACTATTACGAGGAGAGAAAAAAAGGACCCACATATTAGAGACAAATAAATTTCTTCTCTAGCAGCTTAAATCAGATGATTTTTTAGCAACGACAGTGTCTGTAATTATCTTATGACGCGCATAGAGAGTATTGAAATGCGCTAGACAATCATGACGAGCACTGAATGCCAAACAATCACTTGAGAATAGAGTACATCATCTGTATATACACAAATCAACATGCTACACTACCAACACAACGCCTTCTGAGATCACATAGATGTCATCGTGCAAAATTGAACTGGGCACGCGATGTATCATACATGAGAGAGATTCTAACACTGTAAAAATTTACTCCATTAACTTCATCTCCGTTTACATTACAATCTTCCCCATAAAGCACCTCTAACGAAGTGAGAGAGAGATTGAACAGTACAATAGCAAGATTTGAAGTTTTGAACTTCTTTTTCTTACTTATTTAATACCGTTCAATAATATTCAATACACCTTACCAAACATGCCATAAATGTATACTCCTGTTACTTTTTCAGTAATCTATGGACAATCGCCAACAAAATATATCCATATCCAAGAATGTTAGAAGAGAGGAAAAGAAACACAGATTTCCGAACCAATTCTATGGTTTACTGTTTGGTTTCGGTGAATTCCGACTAAACTGATAATGATACGGCGAAGCTTGAGAACCATTTGGTATTGAGAGGCTTCTTGGATGTTGCAGCCCATTTCTCGAGAATGATCCTTGTGTTCTTAGGCCATTTTTAACATTTGGGCTTGACCCAACACGCTCAGTTTGCACGGTCTGAAAATAGTACGATGAGCTTGCCATATCCTTCAGACCTGGCAAAGGCTTCAAGGCTTCAACAACTTCACTCATCAGCGGCCGGGCTTTGGGATCCCGGCTAAGGCAAGACGCAGCCAACTGTGCAGCTTTTTGGGCACCTTTTATACTAAAGTGCCCCTCGAGCCTGGGGTCCACTAGACGATAAAAGCGTTTCCTCTCTCCCAGATGAGGCCTGGCCCATTCCACAAGGTTATGCTCCCCATTAGGCCGATTCTTGTCCATTGATCTTCTACCTGTGAGCATCTCGAGTAAGACAACACCAAAGCTATAGACATCACTCTTCGATGTAAGATGCCCTGTAACAGAGAAGGATAGAATCCAATCAGAATAAATAGAGTATGCCAAGCAAACCCTGAAGAATTATTCAATGCATCTAACAAACATGAAAAATCCCAGATCAAGTTTGAACATTCTTAACCATAAAATTTTGACACGCTTTAATTATTAGAAACATTTTTTAACATATATTTTGCAGAGATGAATTCGAATTCAAACACAATCAAGGATATCACACGTAATAATGGATAGTTATTAAGCAAGACCAAATAAAAATATTAGATTTCCAACACTTCTCTTGCACAAGTGAATTGCATAGGGTGGGGAAACATCTAGCCTCCTAAGCGTACTCATTCCATGTTTGTTAAAGACCATGATACATTGTTAGAAGGATATAGAATGATACAAGGCTATCGAGAGCTTGAATAAGATTACGAAAATTGTCGAAGATTGAATAAGATTTCGAAAATCGTCGAAGATTACGATTATATTATTACAATTGTATTAGATATAGATATATTGTTTTTACCATTAATTAATATTGTAATTGATTGCTTCCATATTTAGTTGTTATTTTAGTCCTATTTAATAAGAGAACATCTCACAAAGAGGAGCATCAAGTCTTTTATTGAGTATATTTCACATGGTATCAGAGCTAGTTCCTTAGAATTTTCTCTTGTTTTCTTGGTTGTCTGGTCCTTGTCAAATCAATTGTTTCTTTTTTTTCTATTCATGTTCTTTTTAACGTATTGAGAAAGTAATTTAAAATTAGCCTTTTTTTATTCTGAAAATTTACCAAAAAAAGTCTTTCAAGTTTTTTTGGTGTAGGTTGTTTTGTGGGATTTTTTTCACCTGCAATATCTGGAGTTTTGGCTAGTGTTTTGGCGTTAGAGCTTTTGTTGGAAACCGAATTATGTGTTCGACTAAGTTCTCTCGACAGATATAGCTCACTGTGTGTCGGCACACTTCGTGAATTTCTTCTGGAAATTCTTTTTGGGGAGTGTAAGTTCTCATAGTTTCTCGTAGTATTTTGAAGTGTTCTCGTAGTATCTCGTAATATCTTTGAAGTAGCTTTGGAGTAGTTATTTGTTGTTTTCGCATTATTTGTTCTTGGTCTCTCGTCATCACTAATTTTCGTAGTTGGTTGCTCTGATTTGGATTTTTTCTTAGTGGACACAAATATTATCGTCGTCGTCAGTTCATGATTGCAAATTGATGTTTTTACTAGCATCAATTTGAGGGGAGATGTCAAGGAGCTTGAATAAGATTCCGAAAATCGTCGAAAATTGAATAAAATTCTGAAGATCGTCGAAGATTACGATTATATTATTATAATTGTATTAGATATAGATATATTGTTTTTACCATTAATTAATATTGTAATTGATTGCTTCCATAATTAGTTATTATTTTATTCCTATTTAATGAGAGAACCTCTCACAAAAAGGAGCATCGAGTCTTTTATTGAGTAACATGTACAATGAACAAGCGCTATGTTCAAGATGAGCATAAGATACCCATCCATAACAGCCTTCACGACTCCTCGTAAGTAGAGATACTGCACTATAATTGAACAGGAAACACTAAAACATGAAAAATTCCAGGGCCGTGTGGATGCAATATCAGAATTTTGGCACCATCACGAACAGCATAGAACAATCTCATCATAGCTGTCATTGGCTCAGTTCATAGTATCTTAATAAAAAGCATTCTAAAACAAAAGGTGAAACAAACAATAAATAGAAGAGATAGAGACATTTAAATAGACCAGATTCCCACCCTATCCTGAAGTTGACCTATGAAGTTTTACTTATACGTAAGATTCAGCCATGGAGTTGTTGCAGTAATTCTACCAGAACAAATGAGTGATATAGAGCAGGAAGGGTTTTCAGTCACAATTGTATAAGATTCAAAACGGAAAACGTCAGGTCAGCTAAGGATGAAGTATAGTCTCAAATGAAAAGATTTCCTATTACTTAAGAAATTGCCACGTAACTTTTCCTTTATTCTATAGGTTTTCTCGAGTTATCTTAGGACTCTCCATTCTCTTATTTCACTTCTTGAATCCTCGTCCTTTTGGAAGGAGCATTACTTTGCAGTTAGAGATGCATAAAAATTTCACCTGTCATGACATATTCTGGGGCAGCATAACCATAGGTTCCCATCACACGGGTAGAAACATGAGTTTTTCCTTCATCTGGAGCATCTTTAGCAAGTCCAAAATCAGAAAGTTTGGCATTATATTCCTGAAAAATAATGCTATTATGTTAATTCATATATCAGGGAAATGCATTTTAAAAGAATGTGGTTTCCCAAGCGTAGGGAACTTACAGCATCCAACAGGATGTTAGAAGTCTTAAAATCACGATATATCACGGGTCTTTCTGCTTCCTCGTGAAGAAAAGCAAGACCCTTTGCAGCACCAAGAGCAATTTTCATCCTGATAGACCATGGAAGAGGCAAAGACCCTACAAATTTTAATGATTCAATTAGCAGAACATTGCTACATGGGTTAAAAAATAAGTGCTCTAGCACTGAAAATGTGAAACAAAGATATTATGATATTAGTTTCATACTGTCTTTGGAAAGGAAAATGTCATTTATATGTCCAACACAAAATGCTCAAATGCAGTGAAAATGGAAAAGATTCGAAGCACCAGAATCTGATAATGAATAGGGGCTTTCGCCTCCACTCAAAACTTTGGTTAGATGCTGCTTCATCATAGATGTCATTGTCATCAGTATAACTTACTGCTGCTTTCACTTACACGTATTTTAATGTTAACGTTATCAAATATTTTTCTTCAAGAAAGTAGGATTTGGTAGTTTTTTTTTTTTCTCCACCTGCCTGCATTTGGGTCATTACAAATATACTATAGTCTTATGTTCCAATCCAAATACGTTACCCCAACATGCATCTAGGAAAATGCAGCTACCCTACTATGATATATTGATATGAAAGATTGTTCCAGAGTTTGTCAAATGCAAACTAAAAAATAAACATCTTTTAGTTGGAATTCACCGTGGATTATTATCAGACCGTGCATCAACACGCCCAACAAGAAGAACGTGCTTAATGAACCAAACAAGAATTAAAGGAAGTAAAGTATCGATAAATCTGACCCTGTTAGACTAACAGAAATCAGGAATTTAGACCATAAAATAAGAACTAGCAAGTGAACGAAAAATTTTAGTGCTCGCATATCATAAAAATGGTTTGGAACTCCAACTTGACAAATATAGGACATGATTCTAGCCTACACAGTCATGTAACTAATTAAAATAGAAGAAACACAGATATTTCATTATTTAGAGAATGTGTCCAGGACTCCTGGATTTTCAACCAAATTCCAAGGAGATAACTTGATCTAAAATCACGCACGAGAAATAGAAAAAGATTCTCTCAAATGAATTCTATATGACATAACCTGAACTCCAACAGGTCATCCATGCAAAATACACTGTAAGAAGATTCAATACATACTTCTGAAAAGGTGGTTCTCCAAGCTTCCCCGAGGCATAAACTCGTAAACTAACAGCCTCTGATCTTCTTCTATACAGTAACCAATTAATGTAACCAAATTACGATGGACAAGATCACCCAGATAATTTACTTCAGCCTGCCAAAAAAAATTTGCAATTCAGATAATCCAAACAAAATAATACCAATAAAACAGGACTGACAGCTACTTCAAGAAAATCATATTGAGAAAGCATCAAACCAGCCATTCTTTATGACCCTGAAGTCCATCGTGATTGAGGGTCTTCACAGCTACAGTAAGTCCTGTTCCAGGCTTCACCGGTGCTGTCCCATTCTCTTCAATCCACCCCTTAAATACACAACCAAATCCCCCTTCACCAAGAAGAGATTCGGGTCTAAAATTTCTCGTGGCCAGCTTCAGATCATTAAATGTGAATTTTCGAAGCCGAGAAGATACTTTAAGTTCCTCTTCAAGTTTGAAGCTGGAAGATTTGCTTTCAGCATTGCTCGTGGTGGTGGATGGAAGTACCAGGGAAGCTGGTTGGTCTTTACTAGTATCGTTTGCTGATTTACTTTCTGTTCACACGCACAAGGAAGCAATAGGTAAGAAGAAGGCAGACTCGTGATTGAAAAAGTCTACATCGTCATTGTCTGGCGTAGCATGCGGTATATCTCACTATATGTTAATAGGACTAAACTTATTCAACTAAGTAAATGGAGATAATATCTAGCAACAAGTTAACAAGTATAAGCACTGAATATGTAATAGCAGACTAAACGTTGACAGCAACAATTACCGTTTCCAAATGTATTTAGTTCAATATTATGAAACTTCAAAACAAGTAGCATTAACTATTGGACCAAAATTTGTAAGCACCTAAAGTAAGCTCATTTTGCACAACATGATAAGCAATGTGCTATTAAGTTTCCCGCAACTTTAAATTGTAAACATTGCACCTTCAGCTATTCACCTTATGTCTGCAAAAGGATTATACGCGAAAAATTTAATTCTTGACATAGTTACAATTCTTGGAACAACCAAAAACACTGATCAGCATCCTTAATCATACTGGCTCTCTAACTATATGCTCACTATACACCATTAATTTTTGTTGCAATGACATAAATGTGCTAAAATGTCATCACCAGACTGCCTAAGCAATTGGATATCCAAACAAAGAAGAAAAAGAGAACAAAAATAGATATTAAATCAGACTAACCAATTAATGAAAAATGAAAGCACTAATAAAAGATGAATATTAACTCGGAATTTGACACTTGGAAAATGGAAAATGAGTAAATGATTACCGCGGGCGCTGATGCCACTAATAGAGGTATCAACTTTAGATCTTGAACACATACAGCTGCCAATATACCTCAACTTAATCCAACATCCTGTCCCCTCCACAGCATCATCATTTTTCTTCTTCTTCCTTCCCTTTGATTTCACCACATCCCAAGATTCCGCCTTCAAGCTATCACCACCAAGTCCCATCTCTAACAAACCTAGAATCAACAAAAAACCCCAAATCCCAATTTCCACCCAACCTCCTCCTGAAGAAAGTTTGCCAAATAGTACCTCACTTCCAGTCCTATTCCCTCCTAAACCCCTAGAATCAACTAAATCAAGCCAAACGTGTTTAAAAAAATCAGCCAGAGACAACAAAAGACCACCTTTCACCCACTTTGAAGAAAACCCAAATATCCAAACTAGAACAGGTGACTTTCTTCTCTTCAAGAACCAATTTTTACTCAAAAATCCACAAAAAGTATTAGATAAATAGCTCAGCCCAGTAACAGGATCAGCTAATAAAATATCCTTCGTCCACTTTTAAGATTAACCTAAATACCTTAAAATATTACTTATCACTCTTTCCACTTCAAGAACCACTTTTTTTTCAAAATAAATAAACCCAGAGAAAAATGATGAAATAACTTGGACCCAGTTGAAAAGATTAGCTGAAAATTACATTAATAGGGCTCAAAAAGAGCTCAGTGATTGCAGATTATATGCTGACATTCAAAGAATAAAACTTTACCCCTCGGCTCTCCGCAACAAGCAACTCTGAAATAAGATAGCGATAAGAATAATAACGATAATAATCTCAGTTCAAAAAGTATTAACAATTACGACGCCACCACCCCAGAAATGTCTGTTCGAATCCCAACAAAAGACTATCCTACTTAATCATTAAACGGTATTTTTTTTTTTTTTTTAACTATTGCGAACAATGCGTATGTACGTAATTTATGACTGTATTATATATAAAAAAATTCTATGAAAATGAGAATTGTCTGTTCTTACTTTTTAATAGAATCAATGACTAAAAAGCAAATGGGAGGCTGCCCGGAGAACATGGGCAGGTGCCATAGTACCTTTTTGAGCAATTTGTATTTTTCAAGGTGTATTTGGTTACAAGGAAAATAATTCTTTTTTTATTGATAAATGTAAGATTTTATAGATCAAAACTCATATATAAATACATCGAGCATAATCAGACGAACAAAGATCAAGTGTCAAATGGAAGTACACTGAGCATACCTAAACAAAACAAACTAAAACGATATACAAACAAAAAGATCTAACGATTGTGGGACCAAATCACGTAAGTGGTTATTATTAACTAATGTTTGAGTTAACAATATTTATATTTATAATAAAATTTGAATATCGCGTAATCACATTGTACTGTGTGTCAATTAATAATATACTTAACGAGCACTTATATTACGTTACTATTCTCCCTTTTAACAAGTGTACATGAAATAGTTTCGAATTTGATTATTAAATCTCTAATCCGACGAGCAATTAATCCTTCCTTTGCATATATAGTTGATTTTGCCCCTGTTTGACACTCATTTTCTCATTTTCATTTTTTTACAGTAATCATTTTTAACCACACATTCTCCAAATAAAATAATATTACACATAAACCAAAAAATTCTTCTTACTTTTTAACCACACATTCTTCCATCAATCACTATTCAAAAAACAATTTCTTCCCAATAATGGGTGTCAAACACCCAATTTATATTTGATGTAATAGCATTATCGTAGTCCGTTTTCACATTCAAATATAGAGAAAACAATATGATTGTTTTATTACAAGAAAAGTACATTTATAAAATGTACTTTTTGACATCAAATGAAAAAAAAAAAAAAAAAAAAAATTGTACATTAACGTGAAATATTGTTTTTACAAAATAGACATATTATAAAGTGTGTACGGTTTTTATATTCAACTTATTGATAAGAGAAGATTTGCTGACATTTCAATTTTCAAGTTTGCTTCATGTAAATTCTTGTACGTTGATTTAGATTTTATAGAAAAATTTGATAAAGCAAAGGGTAAATTAGGAAAAAGAAAATTTGGTCAGTTTCCAGTAGTGGGAAGTGGAAAACTCGGGCAGTCAGGGCAGGAGAGATAACTAGAGGCGGGACCCACCACTATGGAGATGTGTTTGTTTTTTGGTTTGCCGAGGCGACCACGCGCGTCACCGGGTGATTTTAACACCACTCCTCTTAGTGGATCTTTCCTTTATGAATAATACACAGTCAAATAATAAGTTAATTTTATGAGTAATACAGTTCGCAGACATTAATTTTTTGTAATTTTATTGTTAAGTTAATCCTCAAATAACAAACTGTCACGTAAGACGACTACTGATAATGAACGACTATGAATAACATTACTATTTCTTTATCCTTTTAAAATTTGGAATTATTTATTTGTATTTAAAAGTTACTTTTAAAATAAGTAAATAATTTTTTTGTATTTTAGATGATTTTAAGATCTACATTCGATAGGATGTCTAACTTAAAACATATTTTTCAAGAACTGCAAAACATGTTATTCAACAGTTACGTGATTCAATACAAGTAAATGATGTGCATTATGTATTCTTAAATTTATTAAATTGTCATGCAGTCACGAACAATCATCTTTCAATGGATTGTCTATCAGTCGGATGAGGACTAACTAGCTCTCTTTCGTCAAATGGCTACTAATCATTATTTTGGAGTGGTTTTACAAGGCCTTCCTCTCATAATGGAAAGTTGATAAGTCGACTCTGCCATCGCATGCTCTCTTCCAAGTTTGAAGTTGTTATCGGATGAGAATGGTCCAAGATCTTAAACATCTTGAAAGGATATTCATCTTCTTCAAGAAAATAAATCTTATTTTGTTGATTGAATTAAATAATCACCCAAAGCTCAATATTTTTGGTTAGCAAGTTTTGCAATATTATTATAGACTATTGTGTGAACTTAATTATTGATAAAACCCATCAAATATTGGGATTATCTATGCTAATTAATCATTGTACAAACTGAAATATTAGTTTATTAGACATCTATGGTACTTACTATACCACGAATCTTGCATTAATTATTGTGTACAATATGTGTTAATAATTATGAACTAAGTTATAAAATATGAAGCCAAATATACCTTTTCAGAGCCAAAATATACCTTTGTGCTCTACAAACGCCTAAATGGTAAAGCTACTTATAAGTAAAATTTAACTAATTTACTTATAAGTAGATATACAAAAGCATTACTATTTATTATTTTAAATCTACAAAGCCCATTTACCTCTTCAAATAGATTATACATTAAATCTAAAATAAATTCAATGCACGATACATAACTCTTAGTAGTTTGTTCAATAAATTAATAAGTCAAGCATTCTCGGCCAATTAAATCAGGTAATATTTACGTGAAATACCTTCTAATCTCACTAGGTCATCCTCCAAACTTGATAAATTGATAAAATGTGTAATTGAAAAGTTAATAAAAATTATAAATCCCATAAAAAAATTTATTAAAAAATGAGTTTGAAAAAAAAAATGAATTTTAAAAAGTTAGGACCAAACAATTTTATCAATTCTTGAAGCAAGGTACCTTTCAAAATCTTAAGATTTTGTACTAAATTTGTCCAAACGTGCCTCTTATCAACCGAAAATAATAATAATAATAATAATAATAATAATAATAATAATAATAATAATAATAATAATAATAATAAAAGATATTATTTTATGTTTAGAAGCCCATTTATAGGCAGATTTCAAGAATAAATTTCTTGGACTAACACTGGGAAAAAAGTCAGAATTAACGTTGGTATTTTACCTAACTAAATTAGAGTTGGAATGTCGAAGAAGCAAGCTGCCCTCTTTGGTTCCAGCCTGAAAAATTTAAACTCATACCAAATCGCTTTCTTAACCCTGTCGAGTGTTGTCAAATTGAACGCCCCAAAATACTTTGTTCAAGCTGACCTTTTAAGTATAGTATAGCTTGTGCTTCAATAAAAGCATGATATATCTGGTTCTTCAAGAACCAAACTTCCAAGCAGAACTAACGGTACAGCCAACAAACGAAAAATGAGAACCATGTGCTCAACCTGTCAAGTAGACCTAAGTTCTCTTACTGACCCTGGTCGACCAAGACAAAAAAAAACAAAACTCATGTCACTGCTTTTTGTAATGCCAGCCTCAGTCTTTTCAAGACCCACAGATAAAAAGGGGCACGCTGAAGAGTCTAAAATCTTCGTAATCTTGGTTTAGCCTTTTAGTTGACTCGATTTTCCAATGATGAAGACAAAGAGTAAAATCGCATATATATATATATATATATATAAACAACATGCAGAAAAAAGGCTATTTATCAGCACATTTAAACATCTGTCACAAGGGATGAAATTAATAGTTCTCATATATTCAAAAAGGCAACAACAAAGAGCCATATAGAAATTTGAGTGATTTATCAATACTAGGACAATATCGAATAATCAAAACTCGAAAACAACAATCTTATATTATACCAGTGGTGATACTCTAAGTTGCATTTATCTTCAGCAAATGCTCTGGTATATAAGTAAGACCTGTAATATCAAAATATAATTCGGATCACTAACTTCAGTATTGTTCTTGGCAGTAAGAGAGAAATAAAGAAAATGAATAATGTGAACTACATGACGCATAAAGATCCTTAGAAGATTGAAAGCATTTTAGACAAAAAATCGGGGGTCTAAAATGTTCACCTGAACTTGGCATTTGTTTTTAAACATACAACAGCCATTAAAGGCATATTAGTTCTCCTATCATAGAAATTGACAGTATCCATCTAAAACGACAGGACACTACTAAGAGAGGAGTGTACTCTTTTAATAGTGTATATTAGAAATAAGATTCCTTGTATATTTAAACCAGGAGTAGACACTTTTTCATATGCATATCCAACTGTTGTTGTATGCAGTTGAAATGTTGAAAATAAAACTTGAATAGGATATGGCTCTTTCAATGCAAGAAACCAAATTCCAGAATTAAATAACAAAGCAGCAGTCTTATAATTCACACGAAAAAGATATGCTGTGAAGCACCTTAGTTGTGAGTAACAATTTTCCTTTCCTTCACATTAAACGCGAGATCTTTCTTTTAATTATTCATGAGATAACTTAAAAAATTAAATGTCAACTAATACTTTTTTTTTTCTATTAGGTTTAAAACAATTATTGTAGTAATACAATTTTTTTTCCAAAAATTTTGTTGTGCCGGCACGTCCATGCCCAAATTATTTTTTTTGATAACCGTGGATGTCCATGGCCAAATTTATCACTGTGCGTCGTAGAAAGTCAGCCTCTGATATCCGGATTACAAGCAACATCAAATGATCTTTACAGTGAGATCCCTCATACCATTTTGATAAGTTAAGTAAAATTTATATTTGAGTGATTTCATACTGAAACCAATGTATCATAAATATGCAACAGTGATAACCAGATACCCTTCATAATCATCTTTTCAAGACCTTCTAAAAACAACCAGCAAGGAAAATACCTTTCTCCTTTACATCAATCTGTAAAGAATCGAGAGAAATTATGCCATCCGTCAATGGGAGTACTTCAAGCTTGATAGCTGCTGTAGATTGAGATGGAACACATCTAAAGCAAGGATAGATAAACCTTAAGCGAGTTAAAAAAATAAAAAAAATAAAAGGAAGCAAAGAGGAAATTAGAGAGAAATTAAATTACCCGAGAGGAACTCTACTCTGCAACCATAAATGCGTACAACCCAGATCAGCAGTCGGAAGGACATCAGCTATGGGGACATGTTTCTCACTAAAAGAAGCTGATGGAAAACTACCTTCCACTTCTGGTCCGTGATTATTTGATACTGAGATTAGCCTCTGTTCAGAAGCTTCTTGCTCATCGGTAGTCACTCTCTCTGCTAAGTTTGAAGGAACAACAAATGAACTCAAGGGTGATGATGGTGAATTGCTCAAAGAGACTGCAGAAGGAGGAGTATGATATGATGATGGGGCAAGAACTGTAAATGTTAGATCTTCAGATGTCATATTTGATGCTTGAAGAGTCAAGACCTGAAAATTTGAACCACTTAAAAATGTAGGTTGCAATTTCAGAAGGAAAACTCATTGCTTGGATCATATATTACCTGAACTGGAAGCTGAGTTCTGTCCGACCCAAAAGCTTGTCTAGACATTTCAGATGCGACAGAAATCATAAGATCTCTTGAAAAACGAGGGCGCCAGCTTGTTGGCTGCTTGAAAAACAATTTTGATTCTGCACATAAGCAGATGAAACATAAACCTCATAAGCATAGAACTCCAGGCACCAAGTCGCCCTTAGATAATACATAATTTAAGGCTCTGTACCAGTATAATTGCATCGACATGATACAAGAATTGCATAGTGATCGGGAGGGGATCCACTTTCTTTCCCTTCAATGCAGGAGGAATAATGCAAACTTGATGCCCCATTTTCAGCTGATGAATACAATGGTAGTAAATTTTTATTACCGAGACCCTTGGGATGCTTCCAGAATGATGTTGCTGGTTTGAGAATAAAAGAATGTTCTTCTCCTCTCCTGCCAATAATATACCACATTCAATCTGTCAAAATTTGAAGAACGAGCAAAATTTGTAAACCAAAAACATGAGTCAATCTTCCTGTTTAACACAGATTCTAAACTAATTATAGACATCGTAAATGTGAATGCGAAAAAATGTAAATGAACTTCTTAGCCCTGTTTGGGCTCCATTAAAACGAGATTTTGGAAAGAAAAAAAATGTGAATAGTGATTTTTTGGAGAATGTGTGGTAAAAATATAAGGAAAAGTTTTGGATTTACGTTAACATTATTTATAGGAAAATGAATGATAGAAAATAAGTTTTGGAAAACGCACTTTCAGGAAAATGGAGCCCAAATAGGGGCTTAATCTCAGAATCAATTTTCTCTAGATGTATAAAAGAAGGAAAAAATACATTAAAAGAATAATTAACTGAGAAACTATGATATTGAATTTGACCAAGAAAAAGAGTTTTTAGAAAATTAGTAAGACCCTGTTTGACGGCCATTCTTTTGAATTTTTTGGGAAGAATGAGTTTTGGAATAGTAATTTTTTGGAGAATGTGTGGTTAAAAAATAAGAAAAAGTTTGGGATTTACGTGAAGAATATTTTATTGTGAGAATGTGTGGTTAAAAATGAGTATTAGAAAAAAAAAATGATTTTTGAAAGAATGGTTACCAATCAGAACTTATAGTTTTGAACATTTAATATATAAAGACAAGAAAGATGCTATTAAGCGTTTGGTCGTGATTTTATTATTAAAAAAGAAAAAGAAAAGAATAAAGTAGTATTATACACAACTTGAAGGTGAGAAAAAATATACAGCTTGATAGATATAGTGTACTGGGAAGTAATGTGAGTAGACGTGATTATCTTTAACAGACAATAATCATTATCTCAACTAAGAGGCACTACTAATGAGAAAGTTTAAGCAGAAATACTCTGAACGACCTTAATGACTGCAATGACTACATTAAAGTACTTTAACCACATAAAAACCTGAGGGCTAAATTCGGCAAACAGTGTTCATCCCCAGCTTCAATGCATGCAATTGGTAATGATAATGGTGTTCCATCCTTTAATGCCTCTTCAAAAATTATTGCAATCGCATCTATAAAAACCACAATATCCGGTGCATGTTCAGGGGAAACATTCTGACAAAAAAACAGTTCTATAACATTTTAGTGTTTAATGCAAAATAAAAGCAAGACATATTTCTAAATCAAACCTACTCAGATTTTGTTATTGGCAAGAATCAACTTCTAATAAGAACTAAATTAACTGATTTTGGGTGGGAATTAACGAAACTGCACCTTTATCTGGACACAAAGAAGGTCATCTGTGTTGTAATCAGCAGAGAAAGAACAAATTTCTACAGGTTCAATTATCTCAATTTTCCTTCTCCACCTTCTTCCAGGTGTGAATATTCCTTCCAAACCACATTGAATGGAGAATCTTTCTGGCTCCAATGGCACACCCCGAAAAGATAAGAGCCTGTCATTTCCAGTTTCGTTACTTTTCACTAACTTTCGAAATGAAAATTGGTTCCAATCTTCAGGGTCAAAGCTTGGTTTAGCACTTGGAGTTGTAGCGGCTGGAGGTGGTGTTGTGTTTGGTGGAAGTGAGGACATTGAATAACTTCTGAAGTGACCGAAAGAGAAAATTGGAGAACCAGATGACCCAGTTACAGTGGGTTTCGTTGATGTGCTCCGAATACTGGAACTGGAACTCAATTTAGGAGGTAATGAAGGACGTGCTGGAGGAGGAATAGAATTATCCAAAGGAAGCAGCCACTCTAACAACTCGCCATAAGGATCCTGATCTAGAAGGTTAAGATTTTTCTGGTTATCAAGGGTTAAATTTCTTTCCTGACATTTTTCAAGCTGAAGAATTTCCAGGACAGGATTTTGCACAGACTCAACACCAACATTTACCTGTAAAAGCACCTGCATCCTTCCAAAAAGGAAAGTGGACTTCATATCAGCAGAATATATACAAGTCAAGACCACCAGTTGAGGAAAAGAAAACCTTAAAGTCCAAAAAATGATTTATCACTCGTGACATAGGGTCTGCAGTAAAGCATCACTATAACACCAATTGGATTTGGAAAATAGTACACATTGCATCTAGTTGGGATAATTTAACATCTCCATTTTCTGCTTTTCAACCAAACCCGACCTTGATCTTACAAGAGCAGGGATGAAGTAAAGTTGGGGAAATGGAAAATTAACAGATATAAAATGTATTTTATGAGTTCACAAGCACACATGCAAATGGCTATGTATACATGTATATACATCAGAGAAAGTCACATTGGATGCTAATGATTTTTGCTTTCTGGGATACTCAAGACCATGGAATAGCTTATTCAATAAATCGACTACAAACAAATTCAGTTTCATCATGTCAGTTAAGTTGAAGCACAAGTAAACAAAAATATTCTAGCTCACACTCAACTGCAATTGCAAAGGAACAAACCTATCGTGAATATAACATTGTCCAAAAGCAACGCTTTTTAGAAGAATGGACGAAATTTTGTTATTCTACATAGGATAGACAAGGGTAATGGAGAATACAACTCCATAACTCTCAACCCTACAAAATAACAAGATTGAAATATAACAATAAATGTCTATGATGGGAGAGCATCTCCTGGTAAATAACAGAATGATATAGTAGCCATTTAGAGTTCTGTGGATCATACCACTAGGTCTCCATTTGCAAGAGAGCAACACTTTACAGCATTCCTTGCCAATCCTCCAGATGTTCGGGCATCAAATTCTCCTCCATCAATTGCAGCAGCATTAAGATGGTTCTTCTTTCTCAAAATGTTTACAGTTTCTGAAGATTGTTCTGTCAGTTTTTTTCCAAACATTTCGAAAGATTTGACAGATTCTTCTGAAGTTCGTCTCTTTGACCATAGTGGTTCATTAGACTCCACAATCCGAGCAAAAAAATGAGAGTTATTAAACCTTTGTAACAATGATTCAGTCTGTCGTTTGTTATCTTCCATTCTAAGAAGAGATTCACCAGCTGAAACATTCTTTTGTGAATCAATCTTCCCTATGATCACATTTTCACCATTCTGCTTATCATCTCTGATCATATTTTCACCATTCTGATTAGCATTCTCATCAGCACCCATATCCACTATTTGAGAAACAGGATTTGTTTCATTTTCAAGCTCCTCATTTTGTTTTTTGGTGTTTTGACCAACACCACTTCTATTCATGACCGCAGCAACTTTAAATGGTGTAATAATTTCAGTATCATGTTTATCTGTGGACAAACAAGCAAGTACACGGACTTGCTCACCTAAGATAAGGACAAGTGCAAACATGTAAGAAAGCAAAACTAACAAACTAGAAACATGCATATAATAATTACATAGAATGTTATATTAAAAAACTAAGAAAAGGAAACAGCTACCAGGAAAAACAAAGCTGCGGTCCAGAGAGCAAAATGAAAGTATATCTGGTGACTCAATCCACTTATTAGGAATTTCCTCTGACAAAAAAGCAACCAAAAAGTTAAAAGTAGTCCATGGCAAAATGATTTTACCTATTGACAAAAAATTAAAATATTCAGTGAAGTCATTTTCTTAAAATAACTCAAACAAATGAAGGAAGAACTTGTTAAACAGTAAACACATTTTGAGGAAGCCAAATCAGGTTGCTCTTAGCAGGTAGTAGACCACATTATAGACAACTTTACTGAAAGAGCTACTCCATTAAACATAATAATACAGAATCATAATAACATCCAACAAACCCCTACGCCCATCATTAGCACAAAATTAATTTCCAAAAAAATTACAAAAGCTGACATTTATTTTGACCTTTAGTACTTACCAGAACAAAATGACTCTTTTGTCCTCATAAGGAAACACTGATAAATGAGCAAATACTAAGAAACTGAAACATACACTGGGACACATTGATACAGAGACATGTTTTGAAGCGTCAATTGACCGTGAATGGAGGAAATTATAATATATTTGTTACTTAAAAAGATATATAACCCCTTCAGAATTTGTGGTTTTGCCAAGTTGTGTTGGAAAAAGAAGATCGTCCAGCACAATTATAAGAATGTTTAATGCCCTTATTTCATCATCTCCCTATTTCTTTACTCATCTGGTTATACTTAAGTTTACTCAGAAACAGAAAGGCAAATGTGATGCCAAAACACTCTCCGAAGAGATAAATTAAATAAGAATCTAATGAAACGGAAACTAGGGATCAAACACTAGAATTGTTTTAGGTGATTTGGCAACATCAGACTATAGATAGTATTCAAATACTCAGATGTCCAAGCATGACCTGAATATAGTATCACATTATGATGCAGGTTGGATTCATTATCCATCTATGCTATTGTAAGCTGACCTCTTTCAATCAACAAAAATCTGATATGGAAGGAATAACCAAAAAATTGCAGAAAATTCAATATACTTGTGCAGAAATCAAAGAACTGAGGCAATAATTTCACATTCCATGTAGATCCATTCTTGGTGCAAGATAAAAAAATGTATATCCTAGAAGAATTTAAGTTTCCAGCCAAAAAAGAAAAAGAAAAAGAAATAAAGAATTATGATACCATCTTTAGGCTTCAGGGTATAAACATAGTGGCTGCCTTGCTGTAGTAAATCAGAGTGACTCATATTAAAGGAGTAGATAACTCCACTGATTTGACTTAATTATTTTCATCTTTATTTTTTATAATATTCAGAAGCAATATACTAATCTTAACAGGATTGACAATGCTAAGGAGCGAGATAAGACAATTTATATAACAACTTTGAACACACGCACAATTAAATGCTGTAAACAATAAAGCCAGGCAAGATGCCGTACTATATGGAATAATTATCCATCCTTCATCTTCTGCAACGTCTACATGGCTATGAATTTGAATGTTACTCTTTCCACTTGAACCTGGAAAGTTGCCATTATCGTCCTCGTATTCGTCACTCTCTGCATCGCGAGCTTCAGAAGTTCTACTGTCCGGAAATGGATCTTCTGCAATAAGGCCCCCTAGAGTATTCGTGCGTTTCAACATTTGTTCTACATGAGAATCTTGAACAGGCTGCTGCTGCTCTTGAGAACCAGTTTGATTATTGGATCGCAGCATCAGAAAATTCATTTTCGCACCTAAATTCTCTATAGAACAAAAAAGATTGCTTTCAGATCCAAAAATCAAGATATCATCATTTTCCACCAAAATTAGTAAACATGGGCGGAGTCACCTGGGGCCTGGGTATTTCACCTATTACACATTGAGGGGCGGCCAGTTTTTAAGGCAACGACAAAACCATATACAACCGCATCAAAATTCAAGAGGAATGTTGTCGGGAAAAAAAAAAAAAACACTGTTGCTAGATGAAGATTACCATCAAGAAACAATCAGATCGAGCGAGATTTCAACGTATAAAGCCAGTTTTTACAATAATAAAATCCGATTCTACCTTCAAATTATGTTGATGAAGAAGTTGAGTAGAAATCACTGCAATGCAAGATAAATTGGTGCCAATGGGGTGACGAATATGTATCACCTTTTGCCACTCTCCCATTCTATTCCATTTTTCAGATGGCTCAAACAAAACAAGTAAAAAAAATAAAGAAAAAAAAATTAAAAGAATATTTAACTTTTACTTTTTGACAAATTAAGCGCCGTGTTTGGTCATTATTGGAAAAGAATTGATATTTTAAATAGTAATTTTTCGAAAAATACGTGATTAAAAAGGAGAAAAAAAATTTAGATTTACGAGTAAAATATTATATTGTGTGATTATACAGTTGAAAATAAGTATGAGAATTAAAAAGTTTTTTTTTAAAAAAAAAAGAGAGACAAACGGGGGCTAAGCGATCACTAAGAAAAATTCTTAAAACAAGATGTTCGGGAATTTAATTTATTCAAAATTTTATAATTTTTTTTTTTTTTTTGCGTTAATGATATTTTTCCAAAATAAAGATTGTGATATAAAGAGAGGCTGTATCTTTCAATTGACTTGTACTTAAAATAATAATAATAATAATAATAATAATAATTATTATTATTATTATTATTATTATTATCTTTCTATTTACAAAGTCACATTTAACAACCATTTGCATCTACACGAATAATCATCATATGAAGTTGTAGCAAATCTACGAAATAGCAATAGTCAAAGTCATATTTGTTTGTCACATCTCACGTGAATTCTTACCATCTGAATTGATCATAACTATACGATATAGAATTATCAAATTCACAACTATTTTTTATTAAACATTTCATGCATGATCACAAAGGAGACATAAACACAAGATAAAAATCATGTGCCCTAAAATAGAAGTCACAATATACATTCAACGTTTCTTCTAATTACTACAATGTCTATCCTTAATTTACAGAGATTTCAATCGTTGATGTCGTCGACCATGGTTTATTTAAGAGAAAATAATTAATTTCCCAGTGTATGGATACATTTAGTGTGTGTTTCAATCTCATTAAAATATGAATAGAATTTTTGGAATAGTGATTGTCGGATAATGTGTGGTGAATAAATGATGAAAAATTTAGATTTGTGTGTGATATTATTTTATTTGGAGAATGTATGATTGAAATGAAGAAATAGAAAAAAAAAATAAGAATAAGAATGAGATTAAAATTGGTAAGCCCCTGTTTAGCAACCTATTTAAATTTTTTTTCTACGTATTTATTTTTAATCACATATTCACATAATAAAATATTATACACCTAAATTCAAATATTTTCCCTATTTTTTAATCACATGTCCTCCAAAAGTCACTATTCAAAACTCCATTAACTCAAATAATGACTCTCAAATAGGGATTAAAAGAAATAAACGATTTTCATATAAATCTATATGAATATCTTGTAATTTAGTGAACCTACCAAATTCTAAAATACAAATTTTTAATTTTAAAGTGCCTAATTCTTGCAATTTCATGAAATGTTTCTCATTTCTCAAAATGCAATATTAATTACAGGAGTTGTCAACTTTTCCCTATTAAATAGGCATCCATCTCATTATAAAGGTTGAACCGCAACCTTGGCGGCCCCCATCTGCCCTGTCCTGGGCCTTGGTGAAGGAGGTAAATCGCAGGTTATGCCTCCAAGGGTACAAGATAGAAGGCTGCTTGTACACTTGCACTTACCCAAGGGCCAAATCCATATTTCAGGATTCGAATCCTTGACGCAGCAGCCTCAAGCAAAGTTGGAGTTTTTCCACCTTCCCCTTTTACCACTTGGAGATGTGCCATGGGGACGGCATCCATCTCATTATAGTTCAATATCTAATACCGTGTACGAACACTAATATAATAAAATAATTGTTCAAAAATATGGTTAAACGTGAGCTTTATGAATAAATCAACCATATTATACGAATTCGAACAAAATATTATGGAAATAGGGTGCGCATCAACTGGATTCAATAATTAGTCTTGACGATAGAGGTTTGTTTGTGTTCTTGACTAGTATACTTGAATTCTTTGTTCGAAAAAGCATAAAAACACTTAATTATTTGTGCATAAATATTCCAATAAACTTTCCCCTTTTTAGGCTGTTCTATTTTGCTTCCAATGTTGTAGCTTGTTCTTTATCGCTGATTGTTGGTTTCTTTTCCCTCAGAAAAGATGGAACTTCATTTTGGAATTTCCTTCATATTTCACCTGTCAGAAATGCTTTAGGGAAGGTAATTTTATGCGCATAAAGCTTTTCGTTTATTATACATATTGTCAGCATTGCCATAATTGAGAAGAAATCTAGTCTATCCTCGAAATGTATATGATCATCGAAAATATGTTTCGAATAAAAACTACCGCAAGTATACAGATCATTCAAGTAATAAAATGAATTTTAGAATCCAAATATTGTTCCTACAGAGATTTACTAGTTCGATTTTACGTATTCTGACATTAACCGAAATGTGAAATATAGTTGAGTTTTGTAACTAAATTGTAGCTAAACTAAATGAAAGCAATAAATGATGAATTAATTGAACTAAATGTAAATTATATAATTGAATGAAAATTGAAGTAACTAATAGAAAAGAAATGCACTAGGTTCGCGAATTCTCATGCAATAATCCATTTTAATTCTAGTTCTACAAAATTGACAACACGTTTGAATTGATGAAGAATCAATGTTTCTAACATATTCGATAATTTCTCTCGAGTAGAATTGAACATATTCTCACGTATCATTTGACTATATTTCTATGACAAATGCAATATACAAGAATGCATGACGTTTTGTAAACACTTAGAGATTTACGTAGAGTATAGTGGTATATTTCTATCACCTATTGGACCCTACGATGATTTATATCATGTCGAGCTTATTTCTCTTCTTTCGAATGAATAAAATAAAACATCACACTCATACAACTATTGCACATATAATTGTAGAGAAAAAATAATGTATATAAATCATTCAATAATTTAAAACGTGTTTTAATGCCAAAAAGTAAAACTAGGAATTAAAATATCGCATCACAAGGTTCATCGTTCACCTAACATATATAAATCTAGCATAACATGATAGAAACAAAGAAATCATAAAATTTAATAAAGAACGATATCACCAATTTAGATTCTTGAATTGATTCTTCGCGTCGTGATGTTATTCTCATTGTTTGTGCCTTGATTTCTCTCTCAAATGCTTCAAAAGTCTCATCACAGGCCTGCCTAGGGTTTGATGACAACTTTAGGGCTTAAATAACCTCCCAAAATTATGAGAACCAGAGTTTGATATATTTGCATAACTGACCCACACTCATCCTATAGTGCAATTTCAGGTAGGTTGATTTCTTCTCGATTTAACTTCTGATTATAATATCAATTTTTGCCTTGACTTGAAACATTGGGCTGTCTTTATTATATTGTCTTTGTTGTAACTCATGATTCATCTGTTGTGGCCATGAGTACATCGAAATTTGTCTCTTCTTCTGCCTCAAAATCTTTATTGCTGATTGTTGTTTTTCTTTTTTCCCACGGAGAAGATGGAACTTCATTTTGGAATTTCCTTCCTATTTCACCTGTCAGAAATGCTTCATGGAAGGTAGTTTAATGCACATAAAGCTTTTAGTCGTGCTAGGAGTACAGGAAGGTCTTTACAGGTGCTTTACAGGAATTCAAATTGATATGACGTGGCATTTTACAAACACAAAAAACAAAAAGCAAGATGAAAATGAAATGAAATAAAGGAAGGAAAAGAGGGACTGGAAATTGAGGAAACCTAACATTTCAAAATCCTTCTTCGCCTCAACTCTCTCGTGCAAATTCGATTTCGGCAACGGCGACTTCATTTTCATATCCGGCCGTTACTTTCTATTGAAATCGACGAGAGGAGTTGACATCAAGCTTGTGAAACCTTGTCGTCCGGCGACACCTAACAAGTCGACCTCGAACACTCGTCAAACCGCCACTGAAGAAGACACCTTCGACCAGAGCTTTAAACCACCGGTTGTTAAGCAGTGAAGTTCATTTTTTCCGGCTTTTACAGAACAATTTTCTCCAAAGTGACTCAGACAGTTCCGTGTTTTTTTTTTTTTTTTTTACCATTTTTGAGTTTAAATCTCGTGTAATGGCATCGATTTTTTAAAATCCTGTAAGCCTCCTGTGAAAACCATCCTGTACTCCCAGCATTATTCTAAAGCTTTTCGTTTATTATACATATTGTCAGCATTGCCATAATTGATAATAAATCTAGTCCAGGAAAACACCACTTCTACAACTGAGGTTGACAACCTCTCACAGTGGTGGGGTTTAAAAAATATATCCACCCACCCCTATGTGTGAGAGGTTGTGAATCGAGGTTGTACAAGTAGCATGATTCTCTAGTCTATCCTTGAAATGTATACCTAGGATCGAGAAATTGATGACTCTGCTTGGTTGATTAGACTTTAGGCAAAGTGAGAAACCGATTACTACTTTTTGTCATTATCATTTCCATGTCTCTTCATGTGCTGAACAAATATTTTAGTAGTTCGTGTTGAGAATTTACTTAATATGCACAGTAAAAAATAAATTATTTTTCAGTTCCCACCACGGATCTGTTTGTGTTTAGATAGAAACTGTGTTTAGAATAATACCTTTAATGAATTTTGCAAACTCATTTACCGATTCTTAAAACATGAACAATCACGATCTGCAATTCACAACTGTCCAATTATTTAGCCTCCAATGAAAATCCACACAAGGAACAAGAATGAGAGAATTATGATTTTTCTTTTCTTGTATTAGCAAGAATATAATTTATGTTTTGTTCGCTTTTTATGAAATCCTAATAACTTATTAATATAAGTCCAAGTGTGTTTAATCCGTCTCTTAAATTTAATCTGATCCAATATTTAATTAATCAAATTAATTAAATTTGGTCCATTAATTAATTATCTAATTAATTAATTCAAGCGTATTAACAAGCAACCTAGTTAATTAATTGTTCAATACTTGCAAATTCATTAATTGGTGATTCTCATTCTTCTGGTTCTCTTTTTGTGTGTGGCCCATCAGGTTTCCGATTATGATGTCTAACGACGTGAATTATTATTTTGATCTAATCAAAATCGATAAATTAAAATACCATTTTTAAATTATCACCAATTCACATTCGCCGTCCCAGATTGACGAAAAATGTCACGTGATATGACAAAACCAAACGCGTTCGTTTATTGTGAAATTATAATTCATTCGTCAATATGATCCGATCAATTATGAGATATGGATATGTGTCGATTTCAATTATCGATAATATCTTTCAATTCACTATTATGTCAATATAAGTCGAAAACTCATTTTTGATTTATGAGTACACATTGGTCAATGATTTCATTATCAACTTAACTGAATGAAATGTACATCAGAATCTCTTACTATCTATGATTGACGAATCCTCTATTGATCATTCACAATTTTCATATGATTTTTGACATATCCGAACGATGTCGTATTAGCGACACTTAGTAGAGCAATATCTAACATCACCAAGTATGATTGTCTTCATATAAGGCACTATAATAACCCAAAGTCAAATGACTAATTTCACTACCGAACGTTAGAGATTAACCACCAACACTCACATAGTAATCCATGTGGAATCTTCCATAGGGTCTCCAATGTTTTATTCTATGACAAAACATCAACGTCTTCATTCAAATGTCACCACACTTTAGCTTGTGAGATTAACTATTTACTTCATAAGTAAGAAATGTCACATGACGGTCTATCCGTAATAACGATATTCGTATCTCATTATTGAAAGTCCAAGATTGGCTAACTAAGGGGGTAAATTAGTTATTAAAACTTTTTTGTTAAAAACTCAAGTTTTAATAAAATAAGCTAGCAAATAGTAGAAGACAACTAAGCACAAATATGCAAATAAGTGGAACAACGTAGTTTGCACAAAGTAAGAGCGTTAAGTAAAAGAGATAGAGAGTGCAAACGATATAGTTGTGGAAGTTCGATCCAATGCAATGATCTACGTCCTTCGTTACCAAGCTCTCTGACACGAACAATACCTTTTTTCACTATATTAATTGACTTATGGTGCAATCCAACCCTTTACAACACTTCTGGTGACTTACAATCTAGGAGCACTGATTCTTTTACAACGTTGAACTTTTCGAGACTTCAACACGACCCACGATTTAAAATGAGTTTACAAGTGAAATCTTCTCTTCTTAATAAATGATGAGTACAAGGTTAAGTATAGGAAGAGAAGTAAGCAAATACTTTAATGGATAGCAATGAATGAAACTCAAGCGTTTGGTGTGTAAATTGTTTATGTATAAAATGATTTTCAAGAATTAATTTTGATCAAAGATTTTTCAAGAGAAAAATGATTTGATAATAAATGATATGAGAGATCAATGTTAGTTCAAAGAGTATCAAATTGAATGCTCAAGAGTTATTTTTCAAATGGTAGGTGAGTTGGTATTTATAGCACTTGAAAAATGTCAAACTTTCTACCTAACCGAACAACCATCAGGACGTCGTCCAGTTTAGAACCAGACGACCCAAAAACTAGCCGTTTGAAATCTTATCATAACGGTCAAAAAATTGACCATTGCTGGGGAACCGGACGTCCGAATGACCAGAAACTTTTCTGGGTCATTTTTTTGTTTTGTTTTGCTAGCAATCAACAATTATTTTATATAATATTTTCACTCGATTTTTCAAAGTAAGTTAATTTTGATAGTTTTCAAAAATAGGTTGAAAAACTTTCCTTTAAAAAATAAATTTGTGCAAACATTTTCATGACGTAAATTTTGTCGTGTACGAGAAAATCATTACTTGAACTTGCAAAGTGTCATTGCCAACAATTGAAGTGATTTACCTTTACAATCAAACGAAAAGAAATCTAGTTTCAAAGTCTTCCTTGATTTACAACTTCTCGTCCAATGATTTTTACTCAAGTTTCGCCAACATGTAATCAATTTAAAATTTGAATTAGAGATAAACATAAATTGTTTGCTATAATCAAAACATGCGATTTGATCATAGGTCAACAATTATTACATACGATCATGAAGGATTTAAGATTCAGTTATATATAATTTGTTTCTCACAATCACAACTTCTTACTAAATAATAATGAAAAGCCAACCCAAATTCTAACAGCTCATAATGGTTATATGAATGAGGCATGCTGCTATATCTGTTTTATAGGATCATGTTTTGAAACATTCAGCGGAACTTTTGTAAATGAAGTCCTCAATTTATGAGCAATCAAGATTCATGGACATGGTGGCGTTCCGCTTTGACTAGAACAACAACAAGATCATTTGATATCTGTATTGATTAGATGACAAAATGATATTACAAAGCAAAAACTTAACTAAAAACTGTGATGGCCTATTTTATGCTAGTCTGATCTAGTACCCTTTTGCTGGACAGCAAATGATGGACATATTTACAGTCAAAGGATTTCCCAAACACACAATGAATCCCCGGTGAAGAGACAGAAATATATAGCATAATTCTGCAGCTTCATATAGTAATTTCCACTGCCCAATATTACTTGTTAGACCCTTTCGATCTATACTTGTATCTTGCGGCCCAGAAGAGATAGTGCAAGAAATTTAAAATGCTTAGGGCACACATCAGCCAGTAGAATCTCTCCAGGTGATAGTGATTTAAATTTCTACCAGAAAGCCATGGCTTGTGCTTCGAGTCACCTGTTACACTGTTAACTATTGACACAATTACTGTGCTAAGGTAATATCCCATGGCCAATGAAGCCCAAGAGAGAGATGTGGCCAAAGATCTCATGCTAACTGGTGCCTCTGTGAAGAAAAATTCCAGTAAGCCGGCTAGGGTAAATAGATCAGCTGATCCAAGAAACAAGTATTGAAGTGCGATCCAGAAAAACGTAATGGGCAATGGTTTGGTGGAGTCGAGTAAACCGGAGTTAGTAGCTACTCTCTTGCGCTTGATTTCAACTATGGCTGCTACTGCCATGGCTAGTATGGAGAGAACCAGACCTACTCCAATGCGCTGCAAGTGCGTAACGCCAGTCTCACTTTTTGTTACTCTTCGTGCGAATGGAATTATTAGATGATCATATACTGGTGCCAGGATCATGATGAAGATTACAGGGAAAACTGGGAGTGAAGCTGGAGGGACTTTTAACGAGCCCAGTTTCGTATTCATGGTAGCAGCTTGTTGGACGGAGAACGTGGAGAGTTGAGCAAGACAGCAATTGAGCATGAAGGTGCAAATGAAGATGGGTAGGATTTTGATTACTATCTTGACTTCTTCAACTTGCTGTACCGAGCATTTTAATGCATCGAAAGTTGGCTTGTTTATGACTGCTCTGTTGAGGAACTTGAGACTTCGAGATGGAGATTCAAATGTTTCTACAATTTTATCATGATTTTCTATTGTCCCTTCCTGTTTGGAGGGTGGAGTTGGGGAAGGGCTTGTGGCCATACTTGCTATTGCATTGCTTGGACTTCTTGCCGTGCAACTATTTAGCATTGCAGCAACCAGAACCTGTTCAATGAAGTAAATTATGTTCGACTGGACATGACAATAGACAAACATGTCACATTCTTTTTTATAACGACATACCTTAAATATTGTTGTAAGTGGGCTTCCATTAGGTATTTTGTTTCTGTAAAATGTCGAACCTCCTAAAAAGATAGGAATTGACAATAATATTGTCAATGTGGAAATTCCAAACCCCCATTCCCATCCCTTGTTGTCTTCAATCCACACCACCAGGGTCACAGCAAATAGAGCACCACAAGAGAGGCAGAACACAAAATAGTTGAAGAAAGTTGATCTTTGCTTTCTTCCCCGAGGGGTGTTCTCATCGAACTGCTCAGCTCCATGGGCCGGTAACGACCCCTTAATGCCTCCGACACCTAGTGCCACCAGATAGAGCCCTAGAAACAGCATTGCAGCCTTTGCACCATGAACTTGCTGGCATGGTATGCTGTGGGTGGCTGGGTTACATTTCGGTGGCTTTAAGGAACCTGAGTGTGCTTGCACCGTGAGTATAACCAGTCCCTGTTTCATGATCAAATTTAGTACGCAGTAACAAACAATATAATAAATAAGTTTTTAACTTATTTTTCTACTATACCACAAACTCAGATGTTATATTTTATTGCGTTTAATGGATGTTTTTAATATTGCATGGTACAAAGGCAACGCAAAATGTGGCAACTAGTGGTGGCAGCCTATTGGTTGAAACTAATTAGTTCTTATCGAGTAACCTAGAATGAGAGACAAAATATTAATGCAAGGAAATTGAAAATGAAAGTCTGCATTTGTCCAAACATGGCACACAAAAATATGGGCCCATAAAAATATTCAAAAGTCAATACTAAAACTAAAATATGTCATCCCTATTGATGGCGATTGTCGGTCTTAAATGTCAAAAATAATTTATATATACTATTACGTGGTATTGAACGAGTTAAGTCCTTATTTGGTGTAACTTAAGGTCAAAATAAATAATTAATTTTTTAGACACACAATTTATCAACTTTTTAATTATATATTTCATTGACTTTTTCACACCCAAATATCTTATTCTCCATTAAAGGGGGAAGTATTTTGCCCATTAAGCTAGGTGTTTGACTTATAAAATTGGGACAAAGGACTAAATAAAATAAAGATAGAAATCAATCAATCCTTGTGCATATAATATTGTAATCTACTTGCAAAACTAGCAACTGGGCCGGTGGTGTGATCTCAACAATCTTGACCAGCTGCCTGGAAAATTCATCTGAGAATTATTAATACACCAATTTTCGACTAAGACTATACAAGTATTTTGTTCTCATAAAACCCTTAGTTTTTTCCCCTTTCTAAGTATTTTGGACGCAACAGTCAAGGTTTATATGTATTGAAAATATCTTAGCTATTAATACCAAATGTTCTATAGGTGCAAGTAGTTCACGGGTCACTTTCTTCCAAGAAAGAGGGTGTATGCATCTTAAAAGTGTGAAAGGCATTACTACTTGCTAAATTATTCACATTTCCAACTTTTGAATGGCGCTTTCCAGCTATTGCTACTGCTGACTAATACCCAAAAAAAATCTATTCAAAAATTGTTTAGTCTGCACAATTGGTACACAATATTAGATAAAACTTAAAAGCGTACTGAGATTTTTACCAGGAATTCAATTACTGCGCTGATCAGATAGATGTGATAAGTAGTGAAGAAAGCATCAGACAAAAAGCCACCAAGGAGTGCAAGAAGAAAGGATGTGCCCATAAAATTTGTGACAGAATTTGCAGAATCTGTGGGGGAGAAATGCATGAACTCCGTTAGGTATAGCACCAGGTTGCTGGCATTAGCCAAATATGCTAAATTCTCCAACACCTCCACCACTGCACGAAATAATATTCACAAGAAAATCACATGTCAGAATCAAGAGTTGGGACATAGAATTAGACAATACTATGAACAAGATCTTAACTTTTGTTTTTCTTCGTTAATGTTATTAAGCAATATCAAATCTAATTTCCCGTATCATTTTTAGCGGTGCAAAAGGGTTGAAACTTAGAAACAAGATTCTTGTGACTGTGTCCAAATACACCGACTTCACAGCGTTTACTGGTAAATAATATGATAAATTAGGTTATTGAGAGAGGTCATGCAAAATCCTCCATCACTTCAAGGTGCCCTTTTTCACATTATATCAGTGTATGTAAATATATCACCTATGGTGGGGGGTGGGGGTGGGTGATCGTTGAACTTCTTTTAGTTCTTACCCAAAACAAAGGAAGCAGCCAGCATGCCACCATGTTTGCCTCTTACTGCAGGCTTGTTCTTCCAATCTACATAGCCATCCCATGTGCTCAACTGGTTTTCCACTTCCTGCCAAAAAAAAATGGAAACCCAAACATGGTGCAAGAAAGTTAATAAGATCTACATAAAAAGATGGGTGAAAGAGGCATAGAAGTGAATAAAAGAAGAGGAATCCACCATTTTTTTCTCCTATAGAAATAACGAGACTGAGATCAGGAATCGAGAACTGATCAACGGCGGATAAAAAGGGTACAAAAAATCTAGATTTTTTTATACTTCTATGCTTTTCTTGTTAGATTTCTATTATTGAGTTAGGGCATTGTTTGTTGGGCACTCCAGCACCAAGAAAAGAAGAAGAAAAAAGAGGTTTATTGGCGTAGGTTGGGTCTGAAGGCTATATATAAATACTCACTTGAAGGGTGGGGGTGGGGGTGGGGGTGGGGGTGGGGTGGGCATCAAAAAAAGAGATCAAAATCAAATTTTAACTTTTCGTAGTGTTTGGCAAAAAAAAGAAGATAATGAGCCGCACTTTGATAAAGCTTAAAATCAAATTTCTAATAGATTTTGGTCATAGTTAATGAAACGTTGTGAATCCTCGTGAAATTTGTGTTTAAAATAAATTGTTGACTTTGACTTGACAAAAATTGGCACTATTACAAAAAAAAGTTGAACGTTTTTACTTATTTGTTAGATGATTATAAGTCGGTATGCAAATAAACAATTAGTTAAATATGAATGAAGATAACGAATTGATTCTTTAATTCTCAGTCACAAGCGTTGCAATAAGATCCTTTAGATTAATATTTGATTTATCACAGAGGAATCCACGGGGGTAAAGGTGATTGCGACACTGACTTCAGGAACATAACATTTTTACAACAATATACTAAAAATATAATGGAGAATTAAATACGTAAAACAAATAGAACGAATTGTTTAAAGACGATATAAGTTGTGTACATTTTTTATTTTTTATTTTAAAAAAAATAAGAGATTGGCGTATTCTTTGTTAGCTACTATGTAACAATTTAAGTAAAACGATGTGAATATCAAATTATTCTAAGGTTGAATTTAAAGCATTTTATTTTATATTAATAAGAATACATTTCTCCGGCAAATATATGTGTGCACACATACGTAAACAAAGAGATAGAGAGGGAAGATGTTTGTCACCATTATTACATGGTATTAACGAGGAAACTTTAGCCAATTTAGAGACTTTTTAGGTAGGTTTCATGTGTAATTATTGACATTAATCATGTGATAATGAGTAATATTATTTAGCCCAATTGGGGTTGGATAATGCTATGCAGCCCTAGTGGGTTGCATCCCCAGTCTATGTGGCCGTAAATAATAGGTTAAATGATAGATGAAATTAAATGACTTATTTAATTTCACATATCATTTAATGTCACATTAACGCCACATAGACTGGAAATGTAATCCCAATGGAGATGAATAGCATTGTTCATTGGAATTACAATCACAGTCTAAGTGGCGTTAATGTGACATTAAACGAAAGGTAAAATTAAATAAGTTATTTAATATCATATTAATATCACCTAGATTGGAGTTGTAACCTCAGTGGATCTAAATAACATTACTCTCACCAAGTAATGATATGTAGTCTCAATGGGGTTACAATTCAGTTTAGGTGGCTCTAAATGATAGATTAAATGAAATGTGAAATTAAATGACTCATATTATTTAATATCACATTAACGTCACTTAAACTGAGGTTGTAACCCCAGTGGTGCTACATAACATTAGACGGTGACAATTAGTACTTGTCGTGAGTTGTTTCAATAATATAATAAGTTATATTCAAAAAATATAATAAGTTGGTTAAATAGACCACTTTATGTGAAAAAGTGTCTACTTTAAAAAGCTTAATTATTTGAATTTTATTTTTGGAACGCTAAATAGTAACTTTTTATTGAGCTAAATAGCAGCTACCACACCACACCACGCCACACCGCTAAATAAAGACACAACTAAAAATCAACCAATGATGACATATTGGGGAAGAAAATAGACTACAATATTGCTATTTCTATGTAATGACACGAAACACATCATTTATAACATATTAAATATCACATGAAGTGAGAATCATTTTTTAGACAATTATGATCTTATTACAATTCAATTATTTCAATAATACATTACTTTTCGTTTTTCAATGTGTATTTAATTTATAAATTGTAATAAACACTATAATAAATTCTCAATTAATTAACACTAACATTTATATTCATTTAATTAATATTATTTAGAATTTCTCATTCACACGCTTCCATGTCCCTTTATTAACAACTAATAATTAACATTCACATTTATTTAATTAATATTATTTAGAATTTCACATTTAAGAATACAATTCATTATTCATGTACTAATTAGCATCAAATTTCATCAAATTGTAAACTAAAGTATCTTCATTTAGTATAAATGATTTTGCATTTATTCTCACATATATATTCATTAGTATTAATTCTAAATTAATTAACATTCATATTAATTCATGTATCGTATTTGCCACCAATCTCCATTTAAACATTTGGTTGTAATTCTAATGCTCACATTCAAGTATTCATTTCATTATTTACGTACATATATAATAATTAACATTTATCTTCAAAAGCTTGCATTTCTCTCCTATTTAGATCAAAATGGCAAATGGATATTTTCACAACATTTATAAATAATGTGCAACGTACGTTCAACTCTGATTAGTATCTCCAAAAGCAACACTAATTCATCACAATTTGATAGTTTTAGCAAAGTTACCTAAGAATAGTGAGTTTTGAGCTATTCGAAACATATCACATTCCGCCTTATTAATAGTGAGGCCAGAGTCAACTATGCAAGTTTAATGCCTCGGCATCTTCTGAGGAAAAGCGGCTAACAAACCTACGACCATATTTATTGGAAATAAATGGAATTAAATGGGCTTATTAAATGGTTTTAATGTCGTTTTTAGCCAATTGCTAGGTACTTTTTTGGTAGGTCTCATGTCAAATTAATGATGTTAATTATGTGACAATTATTGGCAATGCGGGCTAAATATAAGTGCGAGTAAAAGGGTCGTCGTATATCAAACAAACAAAAAAAACAAAGTTTAATCCGTAGGAGCGTGAGTAAACAATATAACAAGGTGATTGAAAATGTAGTATGAAAACTAAAAATAAAAACAAAGGGCAGCCAATAAATAAGGAAGAAGAAGAAGAAGAATCCGATGCAAGGGATTTTAACTCTTTCATTAAGACAAAATTGTCTTGCATCGGTGTTCACGACACTTGTATCTCAAAATACAACGGATTCAATTTGTGGTAGAAACACTTCAAATCACAAGTTACGACGAACTTTCGACGTAATTTCTCTCTACAAAGAAGAAAATGAATTTGGAAGTGATTTGTAAGACTTTTTAGGCAATGCTCAATGCGAATATGAAATGGAATGCCTAATGGATGTCCAAGAGTCCTATATATAGTGGATGAGGGGTTGTGAATGAAGTGTTGCGCCCCCAACTCAGCAACTCTTGCCAAAGGTCGCAACATTCACTGTCGCTAACTTGTCGTCATTTCCTTGCTCGAGCCATAGTCTAGCGTCACCGAGTGACACACTTAGGCAAAATTCCGGCATTTTCCTCTATTTTCTTTCCAACTTTGGACTGTGACTTTTCATTCATCCGGGATTGATTTTGAAATTTCAAATATATCACGACGATCTACTCGACGAGTAGAACAAATTGATGTATTTACATTTGTAATTTGACCATCGGATGAAGTTTGAATATTTGGTCGAAATTGACACGAAAGTCACTTTTACAAGTTTGACCAAATTTCAATCTTCTAAACCAATTTCTAACAACAACTAATACATGTTGTGAGGAAAGGCTACATTGAGATTTGTGTGCATTAGAATTAGTCCCCAAACTGTTCATGTAGAAAAGAATAATCTTCGTAATTGTTGGATTTTTTTTAAACACCCAATAGAAACTTTTCATTCAATTATATCATCGTGAGCACGGTATGAACTAAAGAAAGGACTACAACTAAACCATTGATAACATATTGGGAAGAAATAGCATAAGAGGCGGGACAATGTGTCACAATATTTTTAATTATAGGAATCTAATAGAAAGAGCTACATCCCATCTTTGAAAGCCATGTTGAGGTATCACAAAAAAGATGGGTAATTGAAGCAAAGTTAACGAGCGTCGTGTGACCTCGAACTACTCGCAACACATCACATTCAGTAGTATTATATTGAAACATTCTAAATAGGACAGAGAGCCCTTTGAGCAAGGTTAATACTTTTGGAATTGGTTAAGTATGAAACCATGAAAAATGTGAAAAATGACTTTCGTGTCAACTTCGGCTAATTATTCTGACTTAATCCGATGGTTAAATTATGAAAATAAATAGACTAATTTGTTATACTCATTGAGCAGATCATCAAGGTATATTTAAAATCTCAAAACTAATTTCGAGTGGATGAAAAATTGTGGTCCAAAACTGGAGGAAAAATGATTTTTTTACACCTAAAAATGTTGTTCGAGCGACGGCTCAGCGCCAGGGAGTGATAGACTCTTTGCTTTGGAGCTCAAGCGATGCACATGCGACATGTGAACGACAACAAAGGGTGCTGAGTTTTGAGGCGTGTCTATTTACTCACAACCTTTCCTCCAGTATAAATAAGACCATTTGGACGTCCTATAACCAATCCCACTAGTATGCGATCATAACATAATATAAAAATCATATTTCTTCAACCGAAATTCTGCATAAAAATCTATTGTACATTTCATTCGAAAGGTAGTTGGTTTGTTTTTCTTATGTTTTGTAGTACTACTACAAACACAAGAAGGTAGTTGTTGTATTTTGGAGTTGATTGTCATCATTCATAGGTACCGTTGTAGAGCAAAATCGACTTAAAAACAAAGAGTTCAACTCTTGCCTCGACTTTGCATCCATTTTTTTCGTGTTACTTTGTCCATTTTCATTGACATTTTGACTTCTATTTCTTTTGTGCTTATTTCTCAATTCCTTGCCATTACTCTATCCAAATCTTGGTAAAGTTGGTAAGTTCAATTTGTTAAAGAAATCACTCAAATCCATTTCACAAACGAACAAATACCTAAACATCTTTCATATAAAACTAGCAAGCAAACATAGGAGCATTATTGTCAATAATTTTAATAACGATTTTTTAGTCAACTTTCTAAGACTTTTTATGTTGGTCTCATATCTAATAAAAGTAATGATATCTCAATGGCATCAAATGGTAAATGAAATAAGTCTAATTAAATGGAATTAAATGGATCCATAATTCTAATTAAATGGAATTAAATGGATCCATAATTCAACATTTAATTGGACATGTAAAATTCTTCCACCCAGACCAGTATTTTAGCATCACATCATTCAGGCTAGGTAACATTATTAGTCTAATTAACGACGTTAATTAGGTGGTAATAAATGCTTAGTGTAAGGATATAACTATGTAAGTAATTTGGATAACCAGATATTCACGTGAATTGAAATCAGTTTTCAAAGTGCCTATTTTATAAAGCACTATCCTCATAATTATTGGAATTTTATTATCGAAACACCAAAGAGTAACTTTGTATTCAACTAAATTGCCGTGATCACACGGAGAAAATAAAGAAATGACTAAAATTCTACCAACGATGACATATTGAGAAATAAAGTGTAAGAGACCACACAATAGGCTACAATATTGCTATTTAGAACATCTATATGTACAGATGGAAAGAAAAAAAAAACCAACAGAATACATACATGAGGGTGGATCCCATTTTTTTGACAATATTTAATTCACATGGGACCACCCCCATGTGAGTATCTGTACAATTTCTAGCCAGAAATTTTCTGTACAAGCAGAAAATTTCTTTGTAATGACATGAGCCACGTCCCATCTCCAAAAGCAATGCTTATCTATCATAATAATGGGTAGCGGTTGCAAAGTCGCTGAGAGTCGTGAGCCTTTAGTTATTCGCTACATATAATATTTTTCCTCAATAGTGATGCTATAGTCAACTATACGAGTTTAATGCCTATGCATCTTTAGGAGAAAAGCGGCTAACTAACCTACCTCCATAGTTATTGGAATGAAATGAGCTTATTAAGTGTTTAGCCTCTGTTTGATGATCATAATTTGAAAACTCTTTTTTCAAATACTCATTTTCAAAGGAATCAAAGAAGGAGATCAAGATTCGGACTTGAAGAAGTTGAAATCGAGTAGGACGCATTTTCGCTATCATGTCGTCCAACCGATGCTCGAGCGGTAGAAGTAGAATTCATGTTGCCCGACTAGCGCTAGACTGACACTCGAGCGATATGTACGTCGCTCACCTGCCGCTAGTCCAGCGATCGAGTGACAATGTCATGAGGTAGAATTCTGTTTTGCTTCAAACACTTGTTTTTCCATTCCCATTTCATCCCAAACATTTTCCCCCATGGATGTCCCATAGTGTATTGAATCATATTTTTCAATAGAAATCATTCTTTTGAAGATCCAAAACACATTAATTGATTCCAAGATTTAACTACCATATCATTTGAGCCAAAAATTCATCTAAACATTAATGTGTTGATCGAGGTATAAATCTTCACAATAAACCATGGATAAAAAACACAAGATCTTTTGATCAAACACCAAATCACATAATCCACCGAAAGTAAACAATACGAAGGATCGGGAGCTGGTGTAAAAACACGCAGTCCATGAAGGCTAAGGTAATATTCCAAGGATTAGGAGCTGATGCGATGAGTATGCGGTCCAGGAAAGCCAAGGTGATATACCATAAGTTGGGCACTGGTGTGAGGAGCACGTAATCCAATAGGATCAAGGGTGACTACAAAAAAAGGAGGTCACAGGGGACTAATAGTTGGATCTGAACCATACTTTAAGTTGTTTAGTGTATAGTGGATTATTGACTGGCAAGGTGCCCGAAGATTTTGATCTTTTTTCGAAAGATTTTCCCCATAATCATATTGGTGTTCTTTACTGCTTCTATGCTTCCGAGATAATTGTCATCCTTTTTATAATTTATCTCGTGGACTGGCATACTATTATTCGCCTAACTAATATGTTAACTAGGTGGTACTTAATCCTTACCTTAAAGGAGATAACAATTCAAGTTTGCTAAGCAAAAATTCGTGTGAGTTAAAATAAGTCTCCATAATGTTGGAAAATAGAATGAAAATCCACCAAAAGGAATAGAGATGAAAACCACGAACCAAATTAGAAAATAAAGTACACAAAACCAAAAATCAATTGCGAAGATGAAAACCGAAGCTTGATCACGATATCACTCTCCTCAAACTATATTTACCCCCTCTTGGATTGATATATTGCTTGTAGGGATTAAGGCAATGGTTTGCAGGATTTAAACAATCTTTATAAAAGACTAACACTCAAACAATAAGTGTAATCCTCCAAACTCAAGAAAACTTTGGATATGAAGAAGTGATATATATTTCTAAGTTTTGGAATGATTTTTTCTTTCAAAATGTGGCTATAGTTTTTGTTTTTGTTTTTTTATGTTTTTCAATAATAATTATTGATCACAAATCACCTACATATAGTCTAGAAATAATGTCATAGAAGTGGTGCCAAAAATGAAAAAACTCTCCAAAAGCCACCAAAATTTGCATTAAATAGCCATATTTTTCTTCTATGTGGTCGCATAGGCTAATCCCATGCGACTACATAGTTGATTTCATATCGGGGTCATCAGTCCCGGTATGAACCTATGTGACCGCATAGTTCCTTGAACTATGAGGTCACATAGTTCAACTATATGGCTCCAAATTTCATTTTTTTTCACTCTTCATCGTTTCACGTCCGAATTTTATTAATTTTGAACAACATTTCAACAATCCCCCACTTGTTCAAATTTAATAAAATCACATATTCAAAATTATACAATACTCATGGTTAAGGATTGGATATATGTTGATTTGAATCTAACCATGATGTAATTTATACAAGGTGAAGTCGGAATTAAAAGTAGTATGGAAGCTTTGAACCAATGATTCCAAATGACAATACCGGTAAGAACACACACACAAGTAAAATGTGTTCTCAAGTTCTTCAATCTCGCTTAGCACTATTATGACATTGCACTAATCCTTTTCGACAAACTTTAAAGAGAGAAACTCTAACTCTTTATGAGGCGGTACTACCTCGAAGTTTATCTAAGTAAAGTGCTTCTAGTATCTTTTTTACTTTTTAGAGATGATTGTACTAAAGTACTGAACTTCATTAAGAGTTTAAAGCTTAACCCTCACTTCAATAACAACCATCATTATTTAACTGGAATATGGTTATTGCGGATTACATAATTCTGAAACTATCCATTTATCGAATGACTTGTTGTTACCCCTTGAACTTGTGAATTACTTTTTGAGTAATGACGGGTAGGGTTGCTATCATTGATGAATTTTTAGTTTAAACCCCAATCTACTTGAAGTGGATGTCACTAAATCTCTATTTAGAGGTTTAGTCAATGGATCCGCTAATTTTTCTATTGACTTTACATAATTTAGGGAAATTATTCTACTCTTGATTAATTTCCTTGAGAAGTCATATGTTAAACTCATATGTCTAGACTTTATATTATACACCTCGTTGTATGCTTTTACTAATGTGGCTTGACTATCACACATGATAGATATAGAAGATGTAATCTTTAGTCCTAAAGGTATCTCATAGAGTAGATCCTTAAGCCACTCAACTTCTTTCTCGGTTTCTAATAAGGTTACAAATTCAGATTCCATAGTTGAGTGTGTTATACATGTTTATTTCTTTGATTTCCAAGAAATAGCACCACCTCCAAGAGTAAACACACAACCAGAAATGGATTTACTTTCACCCGTGCTAGATATCCAACTAGCATTTGTAAGTCCTTCCAATACAACCGGAAATTTAGTATATTGTAGACCTAAGTTCTTGATTTTCTTTAAATATCCAATAACTCTTCATATGGCCTTCCAATGATCATTGCTCGGATTATTAGTAAACCTACTAAGTTTACTAATTGCAAATCCAGTCTTGTGCATTGAACAACATACATAAGACTCCCAATAGCACTTGTGTACTCTAGTTGAGTAATTTCTCTTACATCATTCTTTATTAACTTTGAACTTGGATCAAGAGGGGTACTACATTCTTTTATCTTCAAATGTTTGAACTTATCTATCACACTTTCGATAGAGTGTGATTGATTTAAATGATAACCCCTAATAGTTTTAGTAACTTTGATACCCAAAATGGTATCCATTTTTTCAAGATCCTTTATCTTGAATGTGCAAGATAGAAATCTCTTCGTTTCTTTTATTCCATCATGTGATTACTTATAATCAACATGTCAACAACATATAAAAAAATAAATATCACATAATCAATACATACTTTAGAATATAAATATTTATCTACAATATTATGTTTAAAGTCAAATGAAATAATAGTTAAGTCAAATTTCTCATGCTATTTATTAGGTGTTTGCTACTAATCTAGCCTTAAAGGTGTTGAGAGAGCCATCAGCGTTAAACTTTCTCCTAAACACTCATTTACATCCAATATGTTTGGACTCGAGTGGCAAATCGACAAGTTTCCAAGTATTATTTGACATTATCGAACTCATTTCGTTCTTTATGGCATCTTTCCAAAAGATCATATCACGTGAAATCATAGCTTCTTTAAAAGTTTTAGGGGCGGTCTCCACTTGTAGAACAAAGGGAATTGTTCTCACAACATTCACCTCATTTCCATCTACCAAGTAAAAGGAAATAAGTTGAGAATTAATTTCATCCGATCCAAAGGACTTCTCAATTCGAGTTCTCTTACTTCTTCATGGTTCACTAGTCTCATCAACACCTTTGGAAGATGTTTCATTTCGTGTTCCAATTGAGCTAGAGATATCTTTATGAATTTCCCTCAATTCATTATCTGAAGATAACGAATCCTCAAAGAACTCAACATCACTTGATTCGATAATCACATTGGTCTCCAAGTTCGATAATCTGTAAGATTTCCTGTTGTCAGTATATCCTACAAATGCATATTTAATGCCTCTTGGACTCAACTTGGTCCTATTAGGGTTCGTGTCCTTGCAATACGCAAGACACCCCCACACTTTGAAATATCCAATATTTGATTTTCTCCCTTTTCACAATTCATAAGGAGAAACCTTAGTAATTTAGAAGGAATTCTATTTAATATCCTACATGCACTCAACAATGTTTCACCCTATAAATTAAATGACAACTTAGCATAAACCAACATGACATTTATCATTTTAACTAAAGTTCTATTTTTTCTTTCGGCCAAACCATTTTGTTCTGGTGTTCTAGGTGCAACACATTAATGAACTATGCCTCGTTCACAAAATAAGTTAAAAACACTAGAAAAATACTCACATCTATCACTTCTTAGAGTCTTTATTTTCTTAGGTGATTTTCTACTTCATTTTTATATGCATTAAATATATTAAAAGCTTCATGTTTATGCTTCATCAAATTAACACACGTATATCTAGAGTAATCATCAATAAAAGTAATAAAATACCTCTTACTACCTCTGGTTAACATTCCTTTTAGTTCACATAAATCAGTATGAATTAATTTTAAAACAATAGAAGTCGTATTAACACTTCGATAATGTTTCTTAATTATTCTATATTCTATACACGTTTTACATTTATATGTATCATTTTCATTATATGATATCATGCACATTTTAACATTCTTTTCATAGTACTTTTACCTATGTTACCTAATCTAGCATGCCATAATGAAAATGAGTCAACAATATAAGCACCAATATATAGCCTAGAAACAATGCCATACGAAGTGGTGCCAAAAAAACTCTCTAAAAGCCATCAAAATTTGAATTAAACGATCAAAAAATGGCCACAATTTTCTTTTATGAGGTCGCATAGGCTAATCCTATGCAATCGCATAGTTGATTTCATATCGGGGTCATCAGTCCCGGTATGAACCTATGTGACCACATAGTTCCCCTTGAACTATGTGGTGAAGAGGCTGAAAGGCTACGCAATTTCTTAGATGATATTCCAAGATGATCAAAACTTGTGCCAGCAATTTGCATACATTGTGATAGTCAATCTGCGTTTGGAAGGGCACAAAGCAATATGTACAATGGTAAGTCTAGACACATACGTCGTAGACATAATACCATAAAACAGTTACTCTCAACTGGAGTTATCTCTATTGACTATGTAAAGTCTAAAGATAACATTGCGGATCCGCTAACCAAAGGGTTAAATAGAGAGTTAGTTGCAAAGTCATCAAGAGAAATGAGACTTAAGCCTCTAAAAGAATAAGTTATTGTAATGGAAACTCAACCTAGTTGACTGAAGATCCCAAGATCTAGGTTCAATGAGAAAACCTAATTGCAAATACTTAACAGTATCACTGTGGGGGTTATCTCATGTCCATTCCTGTAATAACAGTGATGCCCGTGAAAAGAGGATAAGCAATAGGCTTTTAATGATTCTTATGCGTCGGAAATCCAAGCAGAGTAATGCGGGTTACTCTTAATTAAGAAATCGCCTATGTGAGAGAGAAGTGGAGCCGCTTTGAAGGGAATTGTGAGACTCAATTCTTAATAACTCTAACTGAACCAGGCATATGTTCATGGCCACAAACGAACATAACCATGAGAACAGAATTGTGTTAGGAAGAATCATGTGTGAGGTACATCATCGTTTACACAAAACGCAGAACAGTTCAAAGACATCACATCTACTGATCAACTAGTAAAGTAAATGTATTTTCATAAGGAAATGTTCAAAGGGTAACATCTACATATCCTATGCAGGTTTCAACTGTGAAACTTTGTCACCAAGTATTCCATGTCTCTATTAATTTCCATTCATGTGGGGGATTGTTGGAAAATATATGGTTTGGCAAATGGATTTTCACTTGTGTATGTGAAATTAATCCCACATTGGTTAGAAATGGAAAAGTGGGAATATATGGGGCCTATAAATAGTGACATCCCACATTGGAAAAAGAAAAAAAAATGTGGCAAGTGAGAAAACTTAAATAGTTATCCAACATAGGATAAGAATAAGTTTATGGACGAATTTATATATGGTTAACAATTTGTAAGGTGTAACTATTTGTTGCATAGAGACTCATCCATGGTCTACGCGCCCGCAGGGGGGTGCAAATCTTGGACCGACTTGGCCTTCAAGTCTTGAACTTGTGTACGGGCGCGATCTGCGTACACAAATGTCGGACCAAATGAGTCAAAAATTGGCCACGAAGTGCAAGCCACATTTTGGAATTTTTCTTTTACGTTTTTCCATTTAAACATAACTTGAAAAACGTTTTTCCATTTAAACATAACTTGAAAACGATTTTTCATTTATGTTATAACTCCAAAACGTCAAAATTAACATTGCTGTGTAATGGTAAGAGTTATGGCTGCATTAAGAGGCAAAGACTCCTCCTTGCCTATATATACAGTTCAAACACACCACAATAAGCACGAAATCTCTCTGCTTTCTGTTCGAATTCCCGTCTTCTTCCAGTTACTTGGTGATTTCGTTCCGGCATACTCGTTCAGTTCGATTGCACAAACTGCAGTTCACGCCGATATATCCTGGGAAGCAAGCGCTCGCATTACTTCGGTGAGGGGGTGAATATTGCTTTAAGGACATTGTGTTGAACACAGGCCCCGGCTCCAAAGACGTCAATTTTATTTTCTGCCCACTGTAATATTTTATTTTCTGTCAACTGCAATTTGTTTGTTACTTCTTCTAATTCAGTTAACTGTTTAAAGTTTACTTACACTAAATTATCGTGAACACGCAAAGAAATAAAGAGACTACAAATCAACCATTAATGACGTACTGGAAAGAAATAGCGTAAGAGGTGAGATAATGAGCCACAATATTCTTATTTCTTGGATTAATGTAATCCAAAGAGCCAAATCCCATCTCCGAAAGATTGATAGTCGTGTGACATAGAATTACTCGTAACACATCACATTAATATTGAACCAGTCTAAACAGCAAAGAGAGATTTTTGTGCAAATTTAATACCTCAACATCTTTCGGATAAGGATAATTTTATTTGTACCGAATGGGAGTAACCAAAAATGTGACACCCTCTCACATGCAAGCGAGACCCGCGTGAAAAAAAAAAAAAAAAAAACTCTCAAATGTGAGGTCCCCACACCCTATTGTGAGTGTAGGTAATAGATTAGGTAAAAAAAAATTATATACATATAGCATTGTCCTTCAGATAAACTAGTTAGCAAAATTACGAACATTATTGTTGGAATTAAATGTAGTTATTAAATTATTTTATTAACGAATTTTTAGTCAATTTTGAAAGAATTTTTATATTCTCATATCTAATTAGAGTAATGATATTTAGCTCTAATGATAGTTGGCTAAAAAAATGGAATAAGTCTAACTAAATGGAATTAAACGGGTCCCATATTCTAACATTGAATTTAAGTCGTTATATTCTTTCACCTAAACTAGTATTCTAGCCGAACTAAGACTAATAATGTAAGAAATAGTACAAGAGACGGGACAATAGGCTACAGTATTGCTGTTTCTAGGAATGTAAAATGACACGAGCCACATTTCATCTTCGAAAGCAATGCTAGTCTAAGCAAAGTTACTAAGAGTCGTGAGTCTTGAACTACTCGCAACATATCATATTCCACCTTATTGATACTGTTTCAGCGTCAACTGTGCAAGTTCAATGCCTCAACATCTTCTGGAGAAAAGTGGGTAGCAAACCTACCTTCATAGTTGTTGGGTTTGAATGGAATTACATGAGCTTATTACATGGTTTATTGACATTTTTGTCAACCAATTTTTAGGTACTTTTAGGTACGTATCATGTCACATTAATGACATTAATTAGGTGGCAAGTCAATTAATAGATGCTGTAAGGATATTACAAGTTGGGTAGATTGAGATTTGTGTGCATTGTATCAGCCTTCAAAGTGTTTATGTAGAAAAGAATAATCTTTGTGAACTGGAATAAATTTTCAAAATACCTGTCTATGTTGATAATTTATTGATAATTCTTTTAGCATGTCTTTGAATTAGTGGGAATGAATCCCACATGGAAAAATAAACTAAATATCGACTAGTTTATGTTGTGTTCGACTTGCATATGAATTGTGTGTTAACTCCCCTAACTACACCTTGGACTAGCCATAAGGGCCCAAGGCTAGCCATTTGGAAGCCAAAATTCGTGCAGCATGCTTCCACGATCCTAGTCTAAGCGTGGATACCACCGGTGCATGAACAAAATCTATCTTTTAGAGATTTGCAATTTCATTAATTTCCTTCGATTCTTCTTTTTCTTGTTTTGATTTGTCTATTATACATTATATTTTCATATTCAGCGCAACATTTTTGTTAATCAAAAGCTATACTATTATAGATTTTATGAAACACGATATCATCCTAAAATTCACATATATAAAACTGGAAACTAATTTTTGAAACTTCGATGTTGATTCTCCTAATCTTTTAGCATTTCCTATTTTTGGTTGAATTTCTTATTTTGGATTGCATCAATTCTTTAATTCTCAATTGTCACATAATCCTTAACCACATGTCATTCCACCCTTCCATTTAAAAGTGACATTTTGAATAAAAAATCAACTGGTTTTTGTTCATCCACAAAAATACTTGGGTGATAGCAATGTTAAAATATTTTGTAGTCCCATTCCCATAAATTGTGCCACGTTATTAGTGGATAGTCATTGTTTTATGAAAAAGTCAAAACATATGAATTGAGGATACATTGAATACATACATATCAATGTATAATCACGCATTCTTATATATAAAGATATCTATGATTAAAAACTTAGTTTTGATAGAGATTGATGTGTGTTTTTCCTCATTTATAATTTTAATGAGCAAATATTGAGAGACGTATCGGATGTATTAAGCCGTGTTCTTATTTTTTTTTTTTAAGTGGAGCATTGAAGAGTGAGTAATCATTACACAAATTTAAAAAGTGAAAAGCGACATCAACATCAACTATGATAGAAAATTGATCCAACTTCGCCGCCCAAATCCTTCCCTAGATTGAAAATTGACTCAGAGTGTGTTTGATAGATATTGTTGAAGAAATTGTAGGTGTTATGCCATATATCCAATCAATTTTGGATATAAACACGTTTAATGTATATATAATCGATGTATATTTATGGAAATATCTATTATCTAATTGAATTAATATTCTAATAAATTAAATAATAGAATCTGTAAATTCAAATCATAGTGATTTGTTAATCACAAGGAGTTGTGATTGTGAGATACAAATTACGTATAATTGAATCTTAAATCGTCTGTGGTTATATGTAATAACGAGATACGAATATCGTTATTATAGATAGACCATCACGCGTGACGTTTTTTACTTGTGAAGTAAGTAGCTGATCTCACAAGCTAAAGTATGGTGACACTTGAATGAACACGTGGATATTTTGTTATAGAACAAAACATTAGAGACCCACTGTGAGATTCCACATGGATAACTATATGAGTGTCAGTGGTTAATCTCTAACGTTCGGTAGTAAAATTGGCCATTTGACTTGAGGTCATCATAATATCTTATATGAGGACAGACATGCTTTGGTGATGTTGGATGTTACTCTGTCAATAATACGACATCGTTCGAGTATGTCAAGAATCATATGAAGATTGTGAATGATCAACAGAGGATTCGTCACTCTTAGATAGTAAGATATTATGATCTACATTTTGATCCAGTTAAGTTAATAATGAAATCCTTGGTCAAGGTGAACTCATAAGTCAAAAAATAGTTTTCGACTTACATTAACTTAACAGTGGGATAAAAAAAATATGATCGATGATTGATGACATATATCCATATCTCGTAATTGATCGGATCATATTGACGAAATGATTATAGTTTCACGGTAAACGAACAAGTTTGGTTTTGTCATACCAAGTGACATTTCCCGTTACATATATTGCTCGACACATTGCTAGATATCAATCTGAGACGGCGAATGTGAATTGATGATAAATTAAAATGGTTGTTTTAATTTATCAATTTTAATTAGATCAAAATAATAATTCAAGTCGTTAGGTATCGTGATCGGGAACCTAATGAGTCACACACAAAAGAGAAACAGAAGAATGTGATTTACCAAATAATTAATTGACAAGTGTTGGGTAATTAATTAATTGTGTTGCTTATTAATATGCCTGAATTAATTAATTCGATTAATTAATTCATGGATAGGATTTAATTAATTTGATTAATTAAATATTGGACCGGGTTAAGTTTAAGAGACGGGCCAAACCCGTTTGGACTTATATTAATAGGTTGCTAAGATTTGAAAAATCGAATTGAATTTTCATTATTCTTGCGAGCACGAGAAAAGAAAACCCTAGACACCATTCATGTCCTCTGTGTGGATTACTATTGGAGGTTGGACAATTGGACAGCTTGAATTGTAGATCGTGATCATTCGAGTTCGAGAATCAGTAAAGGAGTTTGCAAAATTTATCAAATGTATTATTTCTATCACAATTTCTATCTAAATACAAAGCAAATCTTTTTTTGGAAATCGAAATTGTTTTATTTCCGCTGCGCATAATTAAGTAGAATCCCAACAAAAATAATATATTTTAAATAATGATATGATAAAAAAAATATGGTTAAAAAGTAAGGAAATACTTTTCAGCCTCACTAAACCATTGATAATAGTGCGTAGGCCACATGTGACAACATTTATTGACTAATGATAAGGGTATTTAATAACACATGATTATTATATTTTCCTAAACACATACTTTTGCTAATGATAAGGGTATTTAAGTTCGAAAAATTAATAATTTGAGGACCTTCTCTACCACTTTCAATCTTTCTTATAGTGCCTTCAGATTTTTGTTTGATTTTATCAAGACGATATCATCATATACATATTTGTCGGTTATTCTTGTCATGTGGGCTCCACTTTTCGGCCTTTGTATTATCAATAATGCTAAATGAACACTTATTCCTTTACATTTTCGTTGACATTGCCTTTGTTTTTAAGGTGCCCTCTTAATAGAGGACCGTCACTTATCAATTCGATCAAAAATTATGTAAAATGTTATGTACACATAGCATAACCGTTTTTTAAAATTGTGGGTGGGAATTTTTTTATTTTTTATTTTTAAAATTGTTCAATGATGTTTTGTCATGTAACACAATATAAAGAAAGATGTAAAATATAATATACAGTATCATGATTGGTGTGTTATTGTTTGACCCGTCGAGGACACCGCCGTGTGCTTATTATAAAATAAACGAATTTGAGGGTGGACAATATTTTTATAGTTAGAATAAAAAAAATTAATATATATATTATGTTAACATTTAGTCTTGTATTAATTTATGTAGACATATTTTTCTTTTAAAAAAAATATACTTGTGAATGTATTTAATAATAAGCACAGTCAAATATGCTCTCACGAACTTTGTCAAAGGGTGTATAAAAAATTATATAAAGAACCCTTATCATTTTGGGTGGCCCTTCCTTCACAGAATTTTTGTGCCCGGGTCACCCGCCTAAAAAAATAAGAAAAATCTTTAATAATAGATAACGTATAATCTATCGATTTGCAAAACGAATTTGATCAAATAAAAGAGATGGAAAAAAAAAAAAAAAGATGTATGGGATCAAAGATTTTATTCTCTTTAATTTTGTGGCTACCCAATCTAAATCGTTAGATTTTGAAGAATATATAATTGCTTTAATGTGAAGTAATTTTCAAGAAATTCTTATCTAGCTAACTATAGGGCATCTTGGTAGAATGTTGGAATGCATTTTAGCAACTTCGTTTATTCTCACCACTACACGTACATAATGCGATGTCTATAACGGTGTTCACCCCTCCCATGAAGGGGGATCCATTTTGAATAAAATATAATATATTCGAAGTGGGTCCCTCTTCCTGTGAGATGGTGGACACCGTTATGAATATCATATTCTGTACCAGTAACATATTTCTAATTTTTTTAGATCAGTTTATGTCCATATCTCTTTTTGGGCATATTCCCATGTAGAGAACGAAGAAATGAACCTCTCTCTATGCATGGCCCCTCACCATGATCCCCACTTACTTTTTTAACAATATAAATTCAAATGAGTTCCCCAACTTTTGGACCAATATTCTTAGCGTAATTCTATTTTCACTTGTCAATTTATCCTTAGGAGGATGAAACATATGGTTTAAAATAAAAGTTACTTTTTCATGGACCTAACACAAACATGTATAATTTGAAAAAGAAACTTTGTGTCACTAAATGTGGACCATAATTACTTCTTTTTTCCTATTGTAATCATATCGACAAGAGCTTGATATGGGAATATATTGGAAGTTCTAGAAATAAGCTTTTTTTCCCATAATGATCGTGATGAAAATAAATTTACTTTTATATAGATGGAAACTAAAAATAAATAAATAAATCATTCATTTTTTATAGTATTAAGAAAGTAAGGTTGTTATTCATTTTTATCCTTACCCTTCATTAATTCTAATATTAACTCAATTAATAAAGGTTGAACCGCAACCTTGGACGGCTCCCACCTACCCTGTCCTGAACCTTGGTGAAGGAGGTAAATCGCAAGTTATGCCTCCAAGGATACAAGATGGAAGATTGCTTGTACACTTGCACTTATCCAAGGGCCAAATCCACATTTCAGGATTCGAACCCTTGAATTGTTAGTCGGAATTATTACTATCTTGACGATAAATAAAATAAATAATCATTAACAATTGCAATCAAAGAGAGTAATCAACAATATAATCAATTTACGTACATTAATTTTAAAGAAATGGATGTATTAATAAAATGATTGTTTACAAATGGTCATAATTTGTATTTTAGGGATTTTATACTTTTCTTATTGAAAATTAATCAACATATATATAAATGCTTATTCTTATAAGTTGACATTCTATTAAGCCATGTCTACAACATCTAAAGTAATTTAACATGATCCTTTCGTTTTCAATCTTATGAACGTATGATATACGCCAATGTGCAATATTGCTATGAAAAAATGTGTTAATTAGGTAAAATAGACTTTCGATGACAAGAAAATTTATGCTCAAGTTTAATCGATTGATGTACTTTCATATGCTACTAGCACACTTCATTTACATTTGTTAGAAAACCTATCATAATTCTGATTTCACTTGTTAGAAATTGAGCCAGTTGTTATGAATATTAAAGACAACATAATGTACAAAATGAAAATAACAATCACAATAACACAAAATTTACGTGGAAACACAAGACGGGAAAAATCACGGACAGATGCTGAGAATTCACTATAATCAAAGTAAGGATTACAATATGTTGATTTTTTTTAGACCAAACTAATAAGTTGGACAATTGGTTAATCTCAATATGTGTTGTATACCACATATTTATAATCAAAAAAATTCTTGACACACTTAGGAGAATATAATACAATGAATAGTCTAATATAAGGTGAAATCCTATTACAATATGTAAAACCAATAACGGGATATTTGAGTTGAGATATGAATTCAGAACACTACTTTGACTCCTTGAAGTCTTGTACTTCTTTAAGATTTCTCCAAATCAATTGATAAAAGACCAACACAGCACGCTACAACTATAAAAGTTAGAAACGATTCATCAAAAAACAAAAGTAGGAAGAACTTGTAATGTCACGAAGAGATTGAAGACCACCTGTAGTATTTTACCTAACTTGAATTTTCCCATGTTGAATTAAATAAGAACCTAACTCCAACAACCCTAAAAATGTTTATTTCAAATCCAATTAAAAAAAAAAAAAAAAATCCCATCAATACTTATCCCAAACTTTTGGTCAACTAGCTAAAGTTAGCATCACTTTTTATTATTCTAAAGTTTTATACACCTGATTTTTATGGATCAAGCAAGCTCAATGTAGAACCAAGATTTGACCAATATATAGATGAGGTGATGCAAGAAAGCATGGAGGATTTTTTTAATTCAATTTCCTTCTTATACAATTAAAGTTGTAGTGTCAATGGTAGGTAGTATTGTATTGGTGGGGTCTAATTCTTTAGTTTTGGGAGGTCTGGTTTATGGTGCTTTGATAATTGATGGTCGATAGAGTAGCGATAGCTGAAAAGAGAGTGAAATTTGAAATAAAGAATAAAGTTATTGGAATTGAAAATGAAATGAAAATATATACGTGAAAGACTATGTCTCAGTCTCACACTAAAAATTCAATGCTAATGTTAATGAAAAAAAAGGCGACAGAATAGGCAAATGGAACTCAAGAGCGGGGATTGAAAAGTTTGATTTAAAGGTCGCTACGAATTTTTCAGAGGTTCTAAAGGTTGGGGACTAATTGCACAAGATTTTTAAATAATAATTAAAAAAAAACTCGGAGAAGCTTGAAGGCCTAGCCCTGGCTCCACCCCGGTATTGAATACGTCAACGTGCCATTTTTTAAAAAATCTAATCTATTTCATAACAGTACTATCGAGCACGTAATAGAGATGTACATATTTTAAGACTAAATAATTTCGTTAACTCGTATTTTACTCGAACTATAATCAGAGTTTAAACGTGACATGTGTCAACTTGGTGTCAAATTTGGATAAAAACGAGTTGCTTAAACCAATTGGCAACATATAATTAAAATATTTCAAATGGGAAATTAATGAAACATTCATTGTTTGTCAGCAAAACCTTTTTGAACATATCACTAATACCAAACTTGGACTCGAAGGGGACATGATCATGTTTGTTCTGTACTCCAATTTCCTATTTATGGCTAGAATATAATTTGGTTTTAAAAGGGTTTCGTTGCGCTGTCACATAGTGGAAAGGGTCATTTTCAGTCCAATTAACAAAATTAAACCATGAAAAATCCCTTTTTGGGTGAATATGCAACGTACGGTTGTACTCAATTTCTAAAGAACTAGAAATGTGTACCAATGATTTCCTGTCAAGTTGTCTGAATTTAGATTTTTTTTTTTTAAGTATCGAGAAGCTTCTAAAATGGGATCTACTCTTCATATGGAAGTAAATTTGATGTGTGCGTTATAATTTTATGAAAAATAAGTTAGTAGGAGAATTATGTAGAAACATGATTTTGGGCATGATCATTTTTTTTCTTTTTTCCTTAAAGCCCCATATTCTGTCAAAATAAGTATCTGATAGTCTAAAAGTTGGAATTTGAATTAAAAAATATCGTCCGAAATTCAGAACGTAGAAGGGCATTGACAACCAATCTTCACGTGATTGTGAGATTGTCAATGACCACTATACCCTTTTTCGTTGTAATTGTGTCGTTGAAGATATTTTCCAAACTTCAACACAATTCAAAGGCAAAACAATATTTTGACCAATTAATGATTCATGAATTAGAAGAAAGTTGACCATGCTCCTTAGTGTCACAAGTTGTTTTCCAATGAAGCTTATTTAATTAATTGAGGACCCACTTTTTCTTCTTTAAAATTCGATTTTGTCAAAAAGTAGGTTAGTCCTTAGTGTCACAAGTTGTTTTTCCAATGAAGCTTATTTAATTAATTGAGGACCTACTTTTTGTTCATTAAAATTCGATCATGTCAAAAAGTACGATAGACGAGCTAAGAAAAAAAATATCTAAATAATTTTTTTTTAATAAAATGCAGAGTTACCATTATACCCTTATTGAAATAGCTAATAATGTGGTCAAATGAAATGTTTGAGACCGTGGATGATACAAATAAAAAGTTTGGGTAAAGTTTACAAAAATATGAAAGATTTGAAACCGTAGTTGCAAATATTCCATTTTTTATTTTATTAAGGACCATGGAAGGCTTGTTGGACCATCTATGGGCCGGACCGACCATTAGATCATTAAACAAATGCCAATTACAAGTCCAGCCCACTAAGCATTCAATTTGCGCCACACCCCAATCCAATACCTGGATAGTTCTTGTTTAACGTCGTTAATAAAAAAGTAGAATTGCTAAAAATAGCACAATTTAACCATTGTTTCTCTCATTCTTTCAACACTCTTTTTCTACATGCTCATTTTCAACCACACGTTCACATAATAAAATATTTTTCACATAAAACCAAAACGTTTCCCTACTTTTTAACCACACATTCTCCATAAATTCACTATTCAAAATAATGTTTTAAAAAAAATAAAAAAATTGCCACCGAACAGAGGCTTAGTATCCATTTTGTATGTGATGTTACTGCTAAAAAAGTAGCAAAAAATTGTAAATCTCTATTGAAGTCTCGAAATCTCATTTACCAAAATATTTGTTTTTCTTGTCATATATTGCTAATATAAACCGGTCCATAAATAACTTGTACACGATATAACTTGAACCGGGAACTCGACCTTTTGAGTCTTGATTCTTTTTTCACTCTAGAACATCCAATGCTACAAATAATTGACTCTATTTGCACAAATGGACAATGACTGGGAATAAAGTTAGCTTTCTGCATTTAAACTTATTGAGTTGAGGAATAGAATTTGTCCCAAACTCAAATATCAAGTCCCATGATTCTTGATCGTGTTGGCTACGCAACTAAAAATTCTTCGTTAATACAGTACACCGTAATAAGCAAGTCATGCACGTACATTTATGCCTCTGGTGAGCATCGAAGTGCACCAAAACGTACAAACGACCCTTTTTTTCGTGCCATAAGAATATGATGCAGCAAAGTTTTGTTCTTCTACTTCTCGTTTGGTAAAATGAACTATACAATTCTAAACAGTAATAATCCCACTCTTAAGACATGAAACCAAAAGCGATAGGTTTGTAGGAACATCATTGCCCCATATTTATATTAGTAATAAGAGATCTCGGCATCAAATATTTCTACTTAAATCCCTTGCAAGAAGAGAATTCGGACAAGTACAAAGACTTACGGTGAGAACTCGTCAAGCAGTTGACCTAATAAAGGACCCCAAGAAGAACATTTATAATATATTAAATATTATATCAAGTGAAAGTAATTTTTTGGAAAATTTTAATCTTATTACAATTTAATTATTTCAATAATATCTTATTTTTCGTTTTTCGATATATTATAAATATTACAAAATTCTTGTTATGTAAAATTTTTGTGTTATTAATTATTAATTAATCAACATTCACATTAATCTTGACTTAATGAATCTTGATCTATATGAATCTAGAGTTAATATAGATGAATTTATTTATATTAATGTATATAGAAATTTTAATGGGTATTTAAATTCATGTATTAGCAATTAATTTTTATGTACCAAATGTAGCATAAAAAGGTTGTTCATTTGTAGTATCTTATCATCACAAAAAATTTAAATAATAAAAGTTGAGTTTTGAGAATACAATCGTTTCTCTTAAATTTCTATTCTAAATTTTATTTTCTTTGGTTCGTTTGAGACTTATCTAATTCTTCTAACAAATTAATATCAAATATTACTTTTAAAATACTTATAAAATATTTCATAATAATGTGTAATGTACGTTCAATTTTGACTAGCATTCTTCAAACAGGCTATTCCAAGAAAATTAAGGGTGTGTTTGAGCCACATTATTTTGGAAGAATGTATTCTGGAATAGTAGATTGATGGAGAATGTGTGGTTGAAAAATAAGAAAAAGTTATTGATGTGATGAAAAATATTATTTTATTGAAGAATGTGTGATTGAAAATAGGTAGAAGAATGAAAATAAAAATTTTAATGTGTATCAAAAAAAACTAAAATTGCATCATTAACAGCATAAAAGCATTTCTGCCAAGCCTCTGCACAAGCCAAACAAAGAAGGAAGATGGGTGGCCAATGTCTCTGATGGGAATGAGACAAGTGAATGATCAACAAAGAAGGGAGAAGTCATCAAAATGAAGATCCTATTTCAAAGCCTCAAAACAGACTTAAAAATTGGTAACTATGTCTATTCTAGTGATGGCAACGGGGCGGGTTCGGGGCGGGGGCACCCTCGCCCCGCCCTGTCCCGCCTTTGACGGGGCGGGGCGGGGCGGATTTTTGCCCCGTTTAATGCCCCATTTAGTTTTTTTTTTTTTTTAAACCAAAAATTTTCAAGTAAATGCAATTCAAAATTTTATAATCCAAAGCAAATAATATTTAAAATAATTACATCAATATCCAAACCAAACAATAAAAACAAACAATGTCCAAAATTAAATAAACAACGTATTTTTTTTTTTTTAACTAAACGGGGGCCCCGCCCCGCGACCCGAGGCGGGGCGGCAAGCCCCGCTCCGCCGCCAACCCGTCGAGGCGGGTTTTTTTCGTCCCATTCGGGTCGGGGCGGGTTTTTTTGCCATATCTAGTCTATTCTATCAATACCTGTTCAATTTATAACCTTGTTAGCGTAAATTGTATCGTCTTCTCCCTAATACTGTTTTTCTTTAGGTCGAAGACTATCATAGATTTCACAGCTTCATGGTAATGAATTTGCAGAAAAATATTCTGAACTATGACATGCAGAGTGTGGCAGAGGAGTTTGGAGTAAAGGCAATGCTGACTTTCATACTAATAAAGAAAGGGAAAGTAGTTGATAAGCTTGGCCATGATCTTCAAAAGAAGATTGAGAAACATAGAATCTGATACAGATTAGTCTGAAAGAATTAGAACATCTGAATATGGTCGTGTATTTGGTGTTGTTTGATTTGGTCACTGGTTATTAATCTTAAAACATGTTCGAATTTGATTACATTATGATGAAGATTTACACTGCATAAATGAAGGTTAACGCCGAGTAAAAAATGTCACAGAAATCATGAATTCGAGCAGCACAGAGTAAAAGAATCCAAGGGAAAAAGAAGATGACTCATCGAAACCAACTTAGAAGGACATCGACAAATAGACCAGTAAATGAATATCTCCAAACAAACGAAGCAAGAAAAATTGTAATCCACCCTCAATATGAAGAGACGTTATTACATTCTTATTTCACTGAAATCATATTAATCCCTACTACAAATATTACATTTCTACTGATTATCACCTCGTGGGCAGTGGGATCTCACAGACAGTACCAATCAACTCCATCAGCATACCCTAAGAAAATACATTTTCTGCATTTTGGATCCAACTTTGATGTTTTTTAGGTGTTGTACATAACATACACATGACTTCCAAATACATGTAAGCGAGAATAGTAGGTGGGTTTAATAGTCCACATTTCCATTGGCGTCTTGAGATCAATTGCGGTTAATGGTGACCAATTGATCACAAAAACAAGTGGTTTTGACTACTTCTGCCCGGAATGACTTGACTAGCCCCCACAGTGCTCGACATTGCTCTTGTTCTTTCTAGCAATGTTTTGTTCATCCGCTCTGCCATTCCATTTTGCTGTGGAGTGTATGTCTTTGTGAACTAACTCTTGATACCTTCTTGTTGACAAAAGTTATCAAATTCAAGATAAATATATCGAAATTGTATGTAACCAAGTATGTGATATTTAATTTCATCGTATTCATCACAAAATTTAATTTTCATACCTTTATAATTTTTTTTAAAAAATCAAGTTGTTCCTGTACAATTTTTAACTTCGCATACTCAAAATTGAAGTAGTCAATCCCAAGTCTAAATAAAGGAGGATGGTTTATCTTTATTTTTTTTATTTTAAAAAATAAAATTTTTTTGAAAAATATATATTTAAAAAATTGTTTATAATAATATATATATATATAAAGCTTGCAAGCCAAGCGGCGAGCTCGGACCCGAGCCGAGCTTGTGCGGATAAGGGCCGAGCCATTGTCATCACTACTCTCTACATTTATTGCTACTGATGGGGCCATCACTGCTCTCATCATTTATTGCCACTGCATTTTTTTCCTTCAGCTTCATCCCGTATTTATAGTGAATTTGGTCACTTACCCTATTAATTTTGCTTCAAAATGGTCAACAATAGCAACTGATTTTTTCTCCTGAATTACGGCTGCAGATTGAGAAAATCTTCACCAAATGCATTTTTTTCAGTTTAACATTTAATGTGAAGATGGCCATGAAGATAAAAATTTGCATGCCTTTGCCTAAGTCAACAATGGCGGCACACAATCACCTTTGCCAACAATAATTGATTTAATATGCTGACATATAAAATAGATAAAGAGCTAAGTTTTTGTTTGATCCTAATATTTTACAATTTATTTTTTTCTCCAAATCCATTTTTAATCACTTGAAATTTACAATTTTATTAACTTTTTAACATACACATATAATCAAAAAACCAAATAGGAACTTATACATTTTCATTATTTTGCATAGTATCCAAAATTATATTTTAATGAATTGTAATTCGAGTCAAAAAGTCGGTGGTTGGATGTCTTGAAGGAGTTAAAGACGTTAAAGATGGAACAAAGAGAAAAAATAGTCGTAAAGCTGCTCATTGTCTGCCTTGGAAGTGCTCAAGCGAAAATTGCAGTGGAGTCACTGCTTGTTGGCCGTGCCATGGGTGCTCGAGCGGTGGTGATATCCGCCAACTCTAGGTCACGATTTTATACAAATTTTGGAGTCCCAAACGAACTCAAACTCTCTATATTATAAATACCTAAGTCATAGTCCGTCCCAATTGCTGGTTGATCAATTATTCATACGAGAGAACATTCTTTGAAGATCAAAAACATATTCTATAATTTTATTATTTCAACCACAAGATCAAAATACAAAAGATTTAAAGATCAAACACCAAAAATCATTACATTCACCAATAAGTTTTCAGAGTTTTGAAATTGGAAAAAGACAATTGGAGTTCAATTGTTCCAGAACGAGTTCCTTTTTAGTGATACATGCGGAGGGAAAAGAAGTCCAAAGTTATTGGGAAGTGTAGGTGCACAATTAAAAAGGTTCTTCGATGATTTGCAGATTGGATGGTCAGTGTCCACTAAGATTTAGTTGTATATCGATCAACTATAAGTTAACTTTTCCTTCGTTATCAAATTTGGTATATTTTTTTTTTTCATGTTTTTGATTTATATTGCATAATTGACATTTAGAATTTAATTTGATATTAAATATAATCATCTAGAAACAATAAATAGATGATTTGTTATGTTTTATTTGATAGATTATTTAAATTCACATTATAAACTTATTCACTCCCCTCTAGGTGTTCTCTAGTTGGGTCTAAACATCGGTTATTTTTTATATATATTGGACAATAAAAAGATTGTGTATGCATTTTGGAATAAAAAGCCTGACCCTACAGCTAAGTCACCCGGAAAAGAGAGGTTAAAGTTTTCTCCCTGTTTTACCTCCTACGCCAGAATCCATCACCGGGAAAGAAAGAAGAAGCGTTACAACGTAGGGCTTTACTTGGTCGGGATGAATTTTGTCGAGACACCCAATTTCGGAAGTACTAGGAGTCGAGTCGAGTTGAAAACTATAAAAATATGTACATATTTTCGTATTTCATCATTCGTCTTACAAGAAGAGTGTTCTCTTTGAAAAATCATAAACGTAAGATTAATATAAAATTTCATATTTCTCTCAGTTTCTTACACATCTACTGTAACTTCCACAAATGATAGAGAAAACATCTGCGACAAAATATGATGCAAATGCAATTTCAGATGTGCATATAAATCCATCACTTGAATGCATTTACAAATGTTTTGTGAATTCAAAACTTCGACAGATGAAAGTCGACTCAAGATCAAGAAAGCATTGCGAAAGGGATGAAGGCGTATGTACAAAACGTGCTGCATTTGATTTGTGTAGAGCGAAATTGCCATATATTCTGAATTTCTTCTATAATGGCGTTCCAGTTCTTCCCAAATCTTGAGCTTCTGATTCATCAAAAAAAAAAAGAATTATGAGACACGATGATCGTGATAATAAGATGCTCGTAATTGAAACAAGAACATACAATTTGCATATAAACCGTAGATTTAATCAAATAAGGCGTTGTGTTCTGGTTCTAAATTAACATGAAACAAATTTCTCTCTTTATCAAGAGATTGGATCTAGAAATTTACTTGTAGTGCATGTTTGGTACATAATACTCAACACGATTAAACAGTAAAAAATGCATTGCATATACATATAACTTATTAATTGACTAGAGTTAATCAGAATAAAAGATTACCTTGTCATGAGGTCGGAACCACAATGACATGCATGGTTGAATTACTTGGAGGAAGCTGCAAACGAAGAGGATAAAGCTTCCCGTTCAACGGACTTCGTGTACACACAATAATACCATTCATTCCCAACTCCTCCTCGAGTCTCTTCGTCAAATCTTGAACTCCATTTCCCTTAAATGAGATGCCAAGTTCCTCAAAGCCCTCATCGATCTCCCCATATTCATTAGCTATACGAAAGTACATCATCCTGCTATCGCTCCCATTTGATGGCGAACTTGCCATGGAATCATTTGACTGCACACGAGCCCCCGAAACACATACTGAGGATCCGTAAATACACAATAAAAACTCACACTAAAATGCTGAATTTTAAAGCTAAAGCTCCCACAAAACTATAAGCATGTTTGGTTAAGCTCAAAAGTTACTTTTTCGAAAAGAAGTTTCAAAATTACTTTTCTTTTAGAAATTAGCCAATCATGCTCCAAATTTTTAGCCTCTACAATTCATGTTCTAATGTTTTTGGTGCCAAACTAAAGCATCATATATATAATTTGAAAATGTTTGTCAGCCTTGAGCAGGGGCCATGCTAATCTTCTATATATCGTTCAAGTTTTATCACATGTCGCCGAAGGGACGAAATTGCAGATGAACAGCCAAATTCTACTGATTTCTAAATTACAATTTCAAGAATTCCACACATTTTACAAACAAAGTAACAAACAGCCAAATCATTACTGAAAGCAAATTTGTTTTAAGTACCTCTTGTCCAGAAAAACTAGCAGACACCGAGGAATGAGTAGAAGGCGAACTAGAATCCGAAGCAAAAGAATCCGAGTGGTCAACCAAACGTGGTGGCACCAACGCCGCCGCCACAGGTGACTGCGGTACCAATATCTCAGCCACATGCACATTCCACAAAATCCAATCCTGGGTGGCTGTCCTGTGAGGAATATCATGCGTAACCGAGTTTCGCCACGGCGGCAGCCCCCCATTTGCCCGTAAGAACTGGCCGTATCTCGTTTTCAGCTTCACTGAATTGCCTTCTCTGATGGGCTCCCACTCGACCGACGAATCGAGCCGACCCGGAAGCGTTTGAAGAACTTTTCGGCCGGTCATGCCCAGCAGAAACGGCTGGTTTGAGGCAGTTAAATACTTGTTATAACAACTTTTGAGACGGATTATGTTGTCGGAATTTTCGACAAGTTCTACTGTCCATTTCGCGTTCTTGGAAGATCCGTTTCGTTCTTGGTTCACTGACTCTTCGTCTTCTTCTGCTATCAAGTACTTGTTGTGGACGCTTTTGAGTCGAACTGCCTTGGAGTTCTGGAACAGATCCATTGCTGGTGTTCTTGATGTTAAACTGAAGGATTTCTGTTTAATCAAAGAAACCCCACAAAGAAAATTGAGTGAATTGATGGGTTTAATTGCATGTAAAAAAAAAAATGGCTCAAGTACTTTTCTTCATCATCAATGATCATTAAAAAAATAGGTGGTACTAAATTCCGACTCATTGTTCAATAGAATTGAATAAAGCTATTCATCGTTAGAAGGTTGCAATGAACCCTCCAATAGTCTTACTGAATAAAATTTCGATATATTTTAATATATTCGACAATAAATTAAAGATTATTATCTTCTAAACCGGTGATAATTCACTTATGATAATAAAATTATTCTTATTTTATAATTTGTAATCTTTATTTATTACTCCATAAAAATATATAAGTCAAATAAAGATAAAAATCTTCATCGTGCATATTTTGGAAGCCCACTTTAAGTTTCTATTTTAATTTAATTTAATTATTTATTATTTTGATGAACGACGTAGACATTTGGCAATTTAAGTTATTCAAGAATGTAATAAAAAAAACCTTCAACCAATGGATTAATAAGACGTGTATGGCCTAACTTAGATAACTTATATTATCTTCAATCTAATAAGTATAACTTACACAAAAAGAAATGAGTAAAAAAGCCACTAAACCATAAGAGGACTCTCCAAAATAAGCTACAAATTATAATTAATTATGTATGTCCTTTTCACTTATAGATGAATACATTTTTGTTTGCGTATAAAGCCAATCTTAAATAATAATAATGAAAGAAAAAATTCATAATAAAAATTAAGATTTTATTTATTTATTGAGCTTTTTAAGCAGGGCCAAACGGATTATTACCATTAGAAAAACAGAATTTTCTTCGCAGCCATTGATTTATTTGTTTGTTTTTTTTTTTTTTTTTTGGGAATTCTTTTACATGTTTAACAAGTTCAGAGAGCATACCTTTTCCATAGACAACCTCTTAAAGGAGGGTGAGTAGCCAGAAACCAGAGACTCCGGCACCGGCGACGACATATCCAAACCGGAAATTTCATCGGAAACTGACGAAAAACTCGAAACCATCGACAAATAATCAGTCAAGAATTCATCTTCTGGGATTTCTACAGCTTCTACATCCCACAAAATCCAATTCTTAGTTGAACCAGAATTAGGGTTATCATGCGTGATAGAATTTCTCCAAGGTGGTGTTCCTCCATTAGCAAGTAAAAAAGTTCCCCGTAAACTCTTTAACTTTACTTGAAATCCATCCCTTATAGGTTGCCACTCGATAGAAAAATTCTTCATATTTTCTTGATCAGTTTGCATGACTTTGCATCCAGTTGCGCTCAATAAAAAGGGCTCCTTCGAGGCCGTAAGGTACCTGTTAAAGGGTAATATCCATGTAAAAAACGAGTAGTTGAGTCGATTTTTTAAGATGAAACTTCAAGTCTGAATAGTACCTTCCGTGACAGCTCTTGAGGCGGATAACATTGCTGTTTGTTTTGACAAGCTCCACCGTCCACCGCCCTTTTCGGGTGGCGGCACTCTGACTTTGTCTGGTGGAGACTTGATCATCATCCGCTACTAGGTATTTGTTCAAGTGGCTTTTGAGTCTAACAGCCTTGGCTTTTTTGAAGAACTCCATAACAATATTTTCAAAGAACCCTAATTTGTTGATGAAGTAGTACTCTTGGTTCTAATCTAGTGAGAGAGAGAGAGTAGATTATATGAATACAAAGCCAAAAAAATTTTGTATTACATGTTGTATTTCATGGCCAACAGGCCAAGGTCTGATTTTCAGAGATGGTAAAATTCTTGTTTGGCTAAGCTTAAAAGGTTCTTATTTATAAGTGAAAAAGTTTGTTTTGAAATAAATAATTTCTTGTTGATTGAAATTGAAAAATGATCTTTATCTTATATGTTATATGTCACGTGTAAGGTTTCTCGAAGCGAAAAAATTATGAAGACGTGAACTAAACTTCCATAGATTCGAAGGGGACAAAAGGTTGACAATGAAACTTCGTTATAATAATATAATTGTCCAAATCAATTGAAAATACATTATTAAAAGTTTGAAATGGTAATTAAGATATTGAATACTTTGTTCTTGTGTATGTGCCCGCACACATTTGGTCCTCAATCATATTAAGTCGATGTTTGATCCGGATTAAAATTTGATTTTAATTCAAATCAAAGTCAAACAATTAATATTAACCACATATTTCATCGGATCCACAATTCTTCAATCACAAATTTCAAGAACTTTTATCACAATCTACTAAAACTTTAATTTTAATCTCCACCAAACACCCTCTAATTTTAAAATCAAATGTAAATCGAGAAAATCACTTGTATATGGGAAAAAAAAAAAAAAAAAAAAGACATACTTTAGTAAGTGTCATTATTCATTTTTAACTATGGTTTTAAGAAAGTAATCCATTTTAAGAGTAGGTTTTATTTTGTTTTGAGTATAAAAAGACTTGACATTAGAGGCATTTTATTATTGTTAGCAATATATTAGGTAGATTTTCTTTTTGCAATGTTGAGTACTTAACCTATTGCAAGCTTCGATTATTGTATGCCGTCTTAGTGCTTGTTTGGTGTTAAAATATTAATCTCATAATAATTTAAAAATCAAAGCAAAATTTTAACTTTAACTACACGTTTTGTTAGACATAATTTCAGCTTATTATCCATCACTCATTTCTATTAATTTATATTTTTGACAACTTGTAAACAAGTACTTAATTTATCTCGAGTACTATCTAACTTGTTCGCCAATAATAATTTTTACGAGACTCGCTTGAATATAAAAACATGACATATCGGAGACTGACAAATAATTATATTTAGAAATAGGATGAGGACATGAAGAATAAATACAATTAAAACTCGACAACATTATTTCAAAATCACGTGCAACGCACGTATATCTCATTAGAAAAATACAATTTGTATCAAACCTATGTCCAAATAAGACTGCTCGACCCTTCCAACTCTATGTAGCCCTCATGACTAGCAACTGATGACAGATCCGTATCGTCATTGGCCAAACCACGACGAAGTCGTGATAGTTCAATTTACGACTATAGGACTTTTTACTAGTGAGAGACGTTAAAGTTCTCTTCTAGTGAATACTAATCGGCCGACATTTCACGCTTCCAATTATTATAAAGTATCATAAAGTCAGCAGCTTTTGAAAATCGAATTTTGAAACATGCATTCTATGTACCAAAGTATACAATTATTAAGCCCTTATTTGACCATTATTATTTTCAAATTTTATTTTTCTAGGTACTCATTTTCAATTATACATTCACACGATAAAATATTTTGCACGTAAATTAAAAAAAATCATAATTTTTAATCACGTTCTTCAAAAATTCAATATTCAAAACTTCATTTTATCCAAATAATGGTTGTCGAACAGGGACTAACTCCCTACAAAATGTCAAAATGAATTATGTGCTCGTTTGAATTTCACTATACATTATTGAAATTATAATATGATTAAAAAAAATGATAATTGAATAAGTAGTAATTGTGAATCAAATAACTCGGTAACTAGTAATTGTGAATCACATATTCTCCAAATCATCACTTCACACAAATTCTTTTCTAAAAACTTACATCAAACATTACCTAAAAAATGTTGAATCGAGGAGTCGACAAATCCATTTTTCAAGTAATAAGATAGATTTTGAAATTAAGCATATCAATCAAAATCAATCTCTTCTATAAAGAGCATGTTTGGTACGGCTTAAAATCCAATTAAAATTGAAAATATGACCATTATTGGGTTTCACCCGTTTAATAAAAGTCAACAATAACGACTATATTTTCAACTTTAATCTGATTTTAATCTCTACCAAACACCTTCAAAGAACTTCCAGCAATTACGGAGTCCAAATTTGCTTTCAAATATAAGTTTGTCAAAACGTACATAATTTGAAATTTATAACATGTGCTATTACTTAAGTGGATGTTTGGTTGGAATTAAAATTAGATTTTTAGTAGATTGTGATAAAAGTTTTTGAAATGTGCGGTTAAAAAGTTGTAGAACCTATGAAAGATATGGTTAATATTGATTGACTGACTTTGACTTTGACTTAAATTAAAATCTGATTTTAATCTGTACCAAACAAGTCCTAAAATCTTTTTTGCGTGTGTGAATCATATTCATTTTTCGGGGCAACTTTACTTCAAAGGAGTGAAAGAGTCGATTGGGTGTGCGAAAGTTTCACAAGCACTAGCACGAAGACTTTTGTAATTTGGGGTCAATTTACCAAAATCATTTAAAACTATTGAAAAGGAATAAAATAAATAAATAAATAAACCCTTTTAGAATAAAAATGTGATAAATAATTGTCCAAATCAAACTCTATTCTTTCCGAAAGAAATTTCTTGATTTTTTGTCTTCGCCCAATTATCTTCACGTGAGGCCATCCCCCTCACACCCACCCACACCCACACCCACCTACCTAGGTTGTCTGTCCACATAAACTAGGGTCAAGATTCAGATCTCCATCTTCCTACTGATTTGAGTATGCTTTCACTTCCGATTTTGGGCTCCACAATTGCCACCACCACTATCACCACCTCCGGCCACTGTCTCCGCCGCCCATTCTTGATCACCTTCACCCCACTAATCTAGTTAGTCCACCCAAACTAGTTCAAGATTCAGATCTTTTTATACTTTCACTTCTCATTCTGGGCTCCAATGCCGCCACCACCTTCCACCACCATCTCCACCGCCACCGCTGCCGTGCTTCTCACACTCTCGATCACCTTAGCTCATAGCTGCTCACCTCCACCGTCTAAAGACGCCAAAGTTTCATGCCCACCTTTCAAATCCAGACCCCCTTTTCCTTTCTCATTCTCACCTGGTTGTGGCCACCCATTTTTCCAACTCCAGTGTTCATCTTCACACGCCACCATTTCCATCAACAACATCTCATTCTCTCTACTACAGTATGAATCAAACTCCACCTCTCTCACTCTCTCTCCTACGCCGTTGTCAGCTCCGCCACCGTTTAACCGCCACCACAACTGTTCTTCTCCCCACACAATTTCCGCCCTCAACAGATCTATATCACTCAGTGGTTCACCATTTAGAGTCTCTGATTCTTCTTGTTCCCGCCTTTCGGCCCTTAAACCTTGCCCGCCTCCAAATCTCCCAAACTGCAGCCGCTGCTCCTGGGAATGTATTCTCATCAAGAACCCTCTTCAACTCCTCCATGAATGTAGCTCCTCCACGCGCCACCGAGAAGACTTTCAACCGGAATGCCAAAGCGACGTACTTGGAGTTCTTGAAAACATTATGAGAAGAGGATTTGAAGTTGAGTGGGATGAAGACCAAGATTCGTACTTTTCTAGCTGCAAATCCTGCAGGGCCAGCAATGGCTTTTGTGGGTTCAATTCGACAGACCCAAAGAAACCATTCATTTGTTTCCCATCTCAAACAATAATCAAACAGAAAAGTCTAAATCGAATTGCTATATTATCTATAATTTTCTTGTTTATGTGTTTCTTAATTGCCATTTCTATTGGAACTGTGTTCTTCCGGTCAAGAAGAAAAGCACTAATGGCTGCTGAGGAAGATCCTACAATAATCTTCCTCCGGCGCCACCGTTCTGCTAGTCTTCTCCCACCAGTTTTCACCTATGAAGAGCTTGAGTCCTCTACAAATAGATTCGACCCGAAGCGCAAAATTGGGGATGGAGGATTTGGTTCAGTGTATTTAGGGCAGCTTTATGATGGTAGAATAGTCGCAGTAAAACATCTCCACAAGCACAATCCCGCAACAGCTGCTGGAGCTAAAGGATTCTCAACAAAGTCATTTTGCAATGAAATCTTGATTTTGTCCTCGATTAACCATCCAAATTTAGTCAAGCTTCATGGCTATTGCAGTGATCCAAGAGGCCTTCTCTTGGTGTATGATTATGTTCCCAATGGCACTTTATCTGATCATCTCCACGGTAAGAAGAGTTTGTACCAAAAAGGGGCGTTAAAGTTAACGTGGAATACAAGAGTCGACATCGCGCTGCAAACTGCCATGGCTATTGAATACTTGCACTTTTCAGTGGTTCCACCGGTAGTTCATAGAGATATTACTTCGTCAAACATTTTTGTAGAGAAGGATATGAGAGTGAAAGTTGGGGATTTTGGGCTTTCCAGGCTTTTAGTATGCTCAGAAACCTCAATGGCATCAAACAATTCTTCTGAAGGAGTTTGGACAGGTCCTCAAGGTACACCAGGCTATTTAGATCCTGATTATTACAGATCATTCAGGTTGAATGAAAAGAGTGATATTTACAGCTTCGGGGTTGTGTTATTGGAGTTAATAACGGGGATGAAAGCGGTGGATCAGAATCGAGATAAGACGGAAATGGCATTGGCGGACATGGTAGTGCCAAGGATACAAATGGGATTGTTGCACCAAGTTGTGGATCCTGTACTAGTGGTGGACGGGGAGGCAATGGAGGGAGTTGGCGCAGTGGCTGAATTGGCATTTCGATGCGTCGCAGTCGATAAAGATGATCGGCCGGATGCCAGAGAGGTGGTGGCGGAGCTAAGGAGGATTAAGGGCTGCGGCAGCGGTGGTGGCGTGTTGAGGGGTTCAAATTCTAGTAGTGTAGTGGTTCCTGATGGAGCAGTGCTTATGGTGAGTTAACAATCTGTCCATGCACATGTGGGGATATGTTTTGTTTGTTTGTGAAAAATTCAAAATAGAACGTTAATATATCTAATGAACTGTCGTTTTACTTGTATTGAATCATGCCATGTCCTTGTATTTCCAGTTTAGATTTCTGTTCTTGTTTTTACTGGTTCTCCAGTTTAACTTTCTTGGCCAAATAATATGTTAGAATTTCATTTTCATCTACATTGATTTAACCATACAGCAAAAACTAAGCTAAGCTCGACTCATGACTTAATCCATTGTGGGCCCACGTCGTGAGATGTCTAGCCTGGTATGCATTAGCAACCTCTATTGCACTATGGAGGAGCGACCGCCTAAGGTTGGCCCAAGTGGCCAAGCCTACGTCTCAATATGTGGTAGTGAGTGCCTGTTTTCAACCCTTAATTATTGGGGAAAAAAGAATCATAGAACACAGAGCAAATGATGCAATTTTAGAACATAGGGAACACTATCATCAACAGCAATTAAGTGTTGTAACATTTATTTTGACCTGTATAAGCATAGTACCTAAGATCTTGCTCTATTAATCTCGGTTAAGTGAAATGTGAAACCTCTAACATGCTAGCTTTGTCGCGACAACTTGCTGCTTCCGGCCTTCCTAATATTGAATAACCTTTCTCCTACGATAAATGCAACAATTTACGTCAGTAATGTTCAAATCTCACTTATCAAGCAAAGCGTGAAAGTTGAGAAAAAAGTGGAGATGTACCAGGAGGCACCACAAGAATGGTGCGCGTTCTCGTTTCTTCAACTGTTTTTCGATGGCTTGGATAGCTGCAAGTGACAAAATTGTGATTAATAACTAACTGGCAATAAATTTGGATTAGGACAGTATTGGTTCTACCTTGCGATGCTTGTCCAGTACTTAGAAGCAAACTGATCCATACTTCATTGAATACGTCGAGCTGTTCATCTGATGCCCCAATTATCTAAGCACAAAGAAGCAGAATTTTATGTGTCATTTGAAGGAAACTAAAGTTGAATGAAATAAATACTAGGTAATTTTGCCTGATACCTTACAGTTAAGGACATCGAATTCGTGTCCAAGAAATTCCAATGCCTTTTCATTTTCACCTTTCCCATACTCGCAGAGTGCTTCTGCAAGCTAGAAATGAATACACACGAAATAGAATCAAAACTTTTCCATCTATGATGAATTCTTTGAATTCTACAATGCTAACAAGGAATTTTACATTCTTGAAGCCACTGTTTGAGCCAAACTAATTTTCATTTTCATTCTTCTACTCATTTTCAACCACACATTCTTCAAAAAAATAATATTTTTCATATATCAATAATTTTTTCTTCTTTTTCAACCACACATTCTCCATCAATCTACTATTCCAGAATACATTCTTTCAAAATAATGTGGCTCAAGATTACCAAGCCCATAACAATTGGAAATTCTCATTGTCAGGGCAATTGAGAATCTTGAAAGTGATTAAAGCTTCTACTTTAAAAACCCAAATGAAAGAACACAAATACCAGTATAATATCTATGACACCTTAGAAAGAAATTAAGATTGAAAGAGTATCATAGTTAATTATTCTTCAGAATAATGACCAAATCATTGTAAAAGAACCTGAACTCCAATCTGCATCAACTGCTGCTTCTTCTCGTTCATTGTAGAAATCCTACATTAATAAGACACCTATGGATTGAATTGAGAATTGCCCAATTTAAGAAACACCTGAGAGGGTGGAGTGATTTGCTAACCTAGATTTTAAGCCTTCTAATAGATTTTCTGCTTCAGCAAATTCTCCCGTAAATGATAAGGCCCACAGTATCAAGATATCCAGGTGCCACTCGAGATACCAACAGGCCTAAATATTGCAATTGAGAGAGTTTAGTACACTTAACATAATCAAATCAAATGAAGAAGAGAAACCCATAAATAGAAACTAGCCAAGGTCAAATGATTAAGAAAAAGTAATCCGAAAATTCAAATGAGGCTAGCCCATGTTTGATCCACATTCTAAAAAAATAAATCATTCTTCCAATACTCATTTCCAACCACACAATCTTCAATAAAATAATATTACACATAAATCCAAAACTTTTCCTTCTTTTTTAACCACATATTTTCCATCATATCACTATTTAAAATACATTATTTCCTTAAGAATGTGCATCAAACAGGGGCTAATTGATATATTAAGATGCACTACTTGCACATAAATTTATGCAATACTCTTAATAGTTTTTCTTTCCTGTTTCGGTTCCCATTAGTTCGTTCCTTTTATAATTAATTTATTGCTTGCTTTCTATCAATTTTTTTTTCAATTGGAAATGAGGGAGTTGCATAATAAACAAAAATGAAAGGGATTCGATCAACGCAGATTAAATGTAAATGGAACTTTCTCGGTCTTATTTAGTAAAGTCTTTTGTAGAGGATGTTGCTTCATAGCCTGTAAGATTATCATTTTAGTAATTAAAAAATCCAGAATCAAATACCAACTTCTTTTATTTCACCATAATTATATACACACTGGTAATCACCACAAATGCAGAATATAAATGATGGGATGTTCTAACTCACTCTATCTTTTAGACAAATAGCTAAGATCTTCAGACGGTCCTCAAACATATCAAGTCCACCATGTACATGCACACGCAGTAACAGACCAACAGCATTTAAGTATACCTGCATGCATAAAAAGATATGAATATAGAATCAAATTTGTAGCATGTTAAAAGGTTGTCATTTTGGGGAAACGTTATCACTGACTTCTACAGGCACAGCGTCACTTCTTTCCAGTTCTTTCCATATATGCTGATCATAAACCTCTCGTACTTTCTCCATAGGAGCACGGCCTTCCAAGTAACATAGAGCAACATGCCACCAATTATGCGTATACCTAATACACAGTTTTCTTCAGGCAACCAAAAACTAAACAAAATAATCAAGGCAAAAATCAAGGTATCATTTATGGTTAAAAAACACACATAAAAGATGACAATGAACTCCACGATCTTGCACATTCTTCCATGAAATTCACTGCTTCCTTGAAATGACACTCGTACTGATATACATGACAAAGCTGCATAGGAACTCAAAACTATCAGAATCAGTAAGGTAGGAAATGTATTAAGGTAGTTATCAGGTTATTAAATAATTATTTTCTTTCCGCAGTCAATACTCGAGAAAGATACAAAAGCATAACATTATCATGCATTGTCAATCAGTTTCACGACCACAGTTCTGTAATCCAAGACAAATTGAAAAATCGTAATGTAATTCAATTTGAAATACTCAATAAAAGACATGGGCAGCCATGCATTGATCAAGGCAAGAAATAGAATTCTAGATGTACAAAACCAAAGGGCTTTCATATTCAGCTAAAATGTTGAAAGATTATTGCTACTGGAGAAAGCTGAAATTAACATTTTTCACAAACAGAATTGTTGTAATATGCTCTGGAAAATAAAAAAATAAAATGTTATTCCTGCAACAGAAAGTATCCTTCTAAGTAGAATTAAGAAAATTCAATATACAATTATACAGTTGAGCATCAATGCACATGATGCGCAATAATGAGAAAGTAATGGGAATCAAGTCTGCTTACAGCATGTTGCGCCCATGGATCATCCTTGTTGATTTCCAATCCCTTTTTTCCAGCTTGCAATGCACCTTCCATTTGACCAAGCTCTAATAATGGAAAGGCAAGCATCCCATATATATAATTTTCATGATCATTTATTGTTAGGACCTGTGCATCATTCATTCAGAAATTGAGGATCTGAACCATGCTGTGATAAATTGCAATATGCTCAGAGGGGTTTGGAATAATTTCTTTCCTGAACTGGTCAGCAATAACTGCAGATCAATCAAGGAAAATGCACTTGCTTTATGTGAGAAAAAAGAAGTAACAAAGCTGGATACTTTCTTCATGCTGCTTTGGAGTTTTTGGTTCAGAAGAAATAAATTTGTGCACGAGCAAATTAGGCTAGATCCAAGAAAGACAGCTGATAATGCTTTGGGTTTGTTAGAGAGTTTCAACAAAGCAAGGAAGACAAACTGTGTTCAGATCCGCAAACATTTCAAATGGACACCTCCAGATTTAAACTTTCTGAAATTAAATGTGGATGGGGCAACATTTAAAGAACTGGAGAAAGCTGGAATAGGGGCTGTATTAAGAGATTTTTCTGGTAAAGTGATTATGGCAATGTCCAAGATTGAAATAAGCGTCGATAAGAGTGAAGTGATCGAATTGCTGGCCATTTTTAAAGGAATGCAGTTATGTGTCAATTTGGGAATCCAAAACCTTATGGTTGAAAGTGACACCAAGTTGGTTATTGAAGCACTTCAAATAGAAAGCATGCTAAACTCTTCTTTAGGAGTGTTGTACCAGGAAGTGAAACATTTAGCCACCCAATTTGTTAGCTGCAAATTTTCCCATATTTACAGGGAAATTAATATGGTGGCTCATAAGTTAGCTAGGCATGCTAAAGTGGTAGATGATATTTGTGTTTGGTTGGATAGTATTCCAGACTGTGTTTCTCAAGCTATCTGGCTTGATTATCGTTTGTAATCGGTATATCCGTTTGTTTAATGAAAGTTCTTTTCATATCAAAAAAAAAAAAAAAAGATATAAGTTATCTAAAAGTGGACGATAGAAGTTTTAAATTTTTTTTCTTTTGCTTTGTTTAAAGTGATAATTGACCACATGGTTATATAGGAAACTCCAAAATCATGGAAAAGTTAATCGAGAATCAATGGTGAATTTTGTTAATTGACTGAACAGTGAATTTGCTTTGTAGTGATGCAAAGTACCTGTTCAACAAGTTTCAGGGATAAATCAGGCCGACCCATGTAAAAGCATAACACTTGAGCCCTCTTTACAGATAGAAGATCTTTAGGAAAATCTTGTAATAGCTGCAATTAATGAAGACAACACCAAGAAATCACAAATTGTTCCTAGAAATACCCAAAACAAAAGTTTCTGTGAATAGCAATGGCACATTAACAAATCCATATCTATGATCTATCATGCTTCTTAGAGGCAGATACGTGTTAATTGAATCATAGTCCTTCAAATCACTACTATTAATTTCAACGATGAATTATAACCTATGTGAGGTGTTATCGAAAGCCCTACTACCCCCAACATATCTTTTCTTCAATCCTAAGGTAAATATCATTATGTACTGGAAAAATAATACTTACAAGTTTTAGTCACTTCACACCTCGGAACGCACCATTCTTATAAAGATAAACGGGCTTTCACATCTTCTTAACCCGAAATGAAATGGAAGCGCATTTATCTCTGCGTTCAGAGGTGTGAAGTGGGTAAGGGATGTCATAATTGGGGTTTTGGCATATATCTAAACTCTGATTCTCTCATAAAGATCATGCTTGATCACCAAAGCAAACAAATTTCCAAAGTCTGTTTATCTAAATAATAGCAACAATTCGGCAATTTAACAATTCTAAGACAGGACAAAGCTTGAATAATTACTATTCATAGCTCAGCCAAATTTCATACTGTATCTCGTCATTCCAATAAGATCATAATCAGCATATATCACCTAGTTGATGCCAATAGCTATATCTAAACCAACGAAATCATTTTGTGAAACTTCTACAAACTTGTGCCGCAACAAGACAATTAATCAAGACTAAGTAGCCCACCTTAGAATGTAGCTCCACTGCCACATCATCATCTCTATCCGGTGAAATTAAATAGTACAAGGCATCAAACACCGCTTTCTCATATGAACTAGCATGTTCCTGTCCAAATTACACTAAAATTTACCAAATCAAGAATGAAAAATATGAACCAAACAATAAAACTTACGAAATAAGGGAACCATATACAAAACCCACAGAGAATTTCAAATAAAAAACTAGAGAAATCATACAAAACCAGACTTGGCAGCATCGATTAGTGGAAGAGCACGAGAAGGGTCTGAGGAGCAGAGAAAATGGGCAGCTAAAATGTTTCCCAGAACACATTTTGGATCATTTATCGTAGCTTCCAATATTACTGACCTCTTTCTTCCATAGCTAAGAACCTAAGAACAAAAAAAATTATGAATTCATTCATTACAAAATAACTGAAATCGTTTTGTTTCACCAAAAATAAAAAATAAAAAAAATGCATGGATTTAGAAATAGACCTGAAGATAGTAAGAACTGATAGCAGATAAACAAGCATCTGAACAAGTATTCACTTCATAACCCCATCTGTCAAATTTCATCTCCTTTCCCATCTTAAATTGTGTGTGTGTGTGTGTGTGTGTGTGTGAGATCTGTTTTGCTTTCTGTGTTCTTTGCTTTATGGTACACAAGAAACAGAGACAAAGCAGAATCGAATGATATTTGCCGAATTAATTGAAATCAGATGATAGCTACACCTATTTTGGGATTTCGATAGGTTGATAAAGAAATTCCACTTACAGCTAATGGATATATAGCTTTTATGCTGATTTCTTGGGAAATTGTAGATGACAAAATTGGGTCTGTCGTCCGAGGAATTTTTCAAGTGAAAACTTTACATTTTAATTATTTATTATAATTGGAAAAAAATAGATTTTATATAAAATGTCTTAAATATTTTTAATATAAATAATAAATCATTTTTTTCATTTTTAAACTAGTCATAATCGACTCGATTTGAGAATTGAGAGTTTATTTTGAGGGTGGAGGAGTTATATGTTATAAAATCGAGATGAGCTAAGTAGGACAAAAGAAATTTTGGGGCCAACGTATACATTTCCGATCCTTTGAAATTAGACACTAATATATCTTTAGCTGCTTTCAAGTCCTCCTCTTGGTCATCATTGCCTAGGGATGACAACGAGGGGTATGAGACGAGTCGACTATTTCTACTCTCGTCCTGTCGAGTATTTTTGTTACTTTGCCACATCCTCATACTCAGTTAAAGTGGGACATGATGGAATTCCAGTGGGGCGGAGCAAGTTTATTGTCCCATTTATCGCCCAATTTTATTTTTATTTTTATTTTTTGTCTTTAGTTTGTAAATATTATTACTTTTTTTTTACTAATTTGTTAAAAGTAATTTATGTTCTCCTTAAAAATAATGATAAATTTATTATTTTTATTCGATAAAAAACTTAAATTTTAAATTAATTTTAAATGGGACAGGTAGCGGGGTGTGGACTATGTTTTCCGTACCCACTTTGGAGTAGTGACCATCGCCTCGTCCCCACCCCGTTTATCGGGTTATGTGGATAATCCTCACCCCATTTGAGGTGAGACCCCACGAGTATCGGGTTGAACGAATTTTTTTGTCATCCTTTCATTACTCCACCCAAATCAAGGAGGGTTGGAGCAAACGAGGACAAATTGGTAATGAATAGCAGAGGTTGATGGGCTTGAACGCATGTCGGATGGGAGGTGGTTGACATAGGACTAAGAGAGCTTTTTTTAAAATCTTGGAAAATTGATGTCCTTTTTTGCAAATGAACATTTATTTCATACCTTTTTATGTAAATTTATAATGTATTGAAAAAGTGAGGCTGTGACCACTGTGTCTGTGTAGAAGTGGAGCCAAGCTCATTATATTATCGGGTTAATTTAATTGATGATGACTAAACTTTGTTATAGGTCATCACTTGCTCATCGAAATTCAAAAAGTTACTTCTTACTCATTGAACTTTGCTATTTGTTACTACTTGCTCATCGAAATTTAAAAGGGCACTCGTTGCTCACCCAAAATTGAATAAAGTTACTCATTAATCACCCGCACCATTTCCATAATTGTTACCTATAGCAAAATTTAGTGAGCAACGAGTAACTTTGTTCGAATTTAGACGAGCAACGAGTAAGCTTTTAAATTTTAGTGAGTAAACAGTAATATATAGCAAAGTTCAGTGAGCAACGAGTAACCTTTTAAAGATCGATGAGCAAGTAGTAACCATAGCAAAGTTCAATGGTCATTGATTAAATTAACTCTTATATTATCTATATTTGTGCCACAAATGATGCGACTATTTCTTTAAAAAAAAATATTTGTATAAAATTAAATAAATAAATAATATGAATTATAATGCGTAATCTCAATAAATTATGTACATTTATAATTTATAGTAATATTTTAACTTTTTAAAATTATTAGAAAAAAAAATGAAAAATTTGATTCTACTGAACAGCAAAACAAAGGAACTGCTAAAGAATATTATAGTCTTGCACCCTTGGTTTCATCAAGCATTTCAATGTTTGCGAAGAATCCAATAAGTTCAAACTTGGTTCCCCTCGATTGTTACATTCACATTGACTAGAATGAGTATCTCGTATTTAAAACTAAAAGTTCGCGAGATTAATTCTCAAAAACCGAATTCCATTCTCTCTTATAAACTATTTGTTTCAATAGAATGAATCGATCCAAAACTGGAGACAAATCGAAAAAAGATTCACAAGTAGTTGTTATTGGATCTGAAGTTACCAATAACTCATTTTTTTGGATCAATTAGTACAGTATTATCGCATGTGTAGTTCTTCAAACTTCATTTTCTAAAAGCAAACTAGAACCAATTCAACTACTAAAGTAATTTGCCTTAACTTGAAACTCGTTATGATGCCAGAAAATTTTCTTCGTGACCTCCAAATTTTTTTCGATGTGCGCTAATATCTCAATTTTCCTTAACTGCATCACGAAGTAGAAAGTCATCAAATGCTACATCTAATATAGGAAGCTTTGCCATTCCAACATCGACAAGAAAATTACTTCAATAGGATCGTTTGACATGATTATCAAGATCGTTGTAGATTTCATTACGAAGAAGAATATTACAATTGTAACTTCTCCCTCGTCCCTTGTTCTTACAAAAAAATGGCTCCTTTTAAATTTGAAAGCCTTTATATATCTTAGGAATAACTATGTAATATCAGTTAACATACAATAGAAGCATACTAAAGAAAGATAAGAGATTATCTTTTACAAAGAAAACTTCTCAAAACATACATGCCAAGAAACAGCAAAACCCATCTTGTGGATTATCAACCAGAAGCTGATTTCTCCTTGCTTGGTACATTTTATAAATTTCCACCAGCTTCGACGTCTCGGGCATAACATTTCTAATAGCCCTATGTGAATAAAACCTCTCCGCCCATTCTGTCAAGCCCGGGTTCTTGATTTCATCGAACCATTTTACGCCAATTAATATTTCTGTTGCTTTCATCCATCCCATGTAGCAACCTAGTGCAATATCAAGGTAACCAACATTATCTCCACCAAAAAAGGGTTTCCCTTTGCTACATTTGACAAAAGCCGCCTCCAACAAGACCAAACCTTCAAATATGTTGTCCAGAATTTCCTTTCTTGCCTCCTCTGTTGATGCTTCTCTAAGCTTCTTGTATAGTGGAAATCACTGGAAATCAAACAGTGATGTCAAAATGGGCAGGTCTAGGGTGACAGCCCACATGAAAATAGGATCAAAACAAGCCCAACCCAAGGATGGGGGCCAACCCAATGGGCTCGGTTTATTAAAGAATTGTGCAATGACTAGTAAGTTGTACTATTAAAGTGCTTCGAGCCCACCCATTTTGATACCTGTATATACAATCGTTTGTTATGGATCAAGTCCTAATTCCAGTTTACAAGAACAATAAAAGAAACAAAACTAAATAAAACAATCGTATTTAAAGTGGTTTGCCTTCAACGTGAGAATAAGGTCTACTTATCGCTACCCTTTTTCACTGTGATGAAGAATATGATTGCAATAATTCTCTTGCACGAAGAAAAATCCTTAATAAATCATATTCATACGAATATTAGGTCGATCCGTAGCTGATGGGGTAACTGCACAGTATAGTTGGGACTACTAGGCTCCATAATCTTCAACATCATTTTTGATTGTAAAATTAAAGAAAAAGGGAGGAAACTGAACCGTACCTTATCGTCAATATAGGCAGCCCAGAACCGAACTAAGGCACGGTCGTGAGGGTCGGAAGGGAGTATGGATGGACCCTTATTCCAAGCATCATCGATGTATTCAACAATGATAAGGGATTCACAAATAGGTTTGCCATCATGGATAAGAACTGGAATTTTCTTTAGAACAGGATTAGCTTTAAGAAGGCGCTCACTTCTGTCATTGGGATTCTCCACAATGAACTCATACTCAACATACTTTAAGTTAAGAGCCATTTGAACCCTGTTCACAAATGGACTTGCTGATGCTCCTAAAAGCTGCAGCCAACTTGCCATGGTTAATTCTAGGAAACTAAGACCAGATGTTAATACACAAGAAAGCTAGTTTTCTTGGTATTTATCCCAGTTTAATGCAACAAGAGGACAAGATTGAGGATTTCTTGTGAATACAAAATACTAGCAAGATTTGGCTTTTCTGCTGCAATGAAGCATAAAAAACTAAACAATCATTGAGACCTCCGTCATTTCTATGCAACATCATCGCTTGTACTCAAGGTCTGCAGGCGCACACGACCCAGAAGAGCAGAAGAATACATATTCTGGAAGATGGGCCCTTAAGATCAGTCTGACCCATCTTGGGACGAACCTTACAAAAAAAAAAAAAAAACCGTGCATAACCTGTCCTAAGCCTTCTCTTAATGGTCAAGACTCGATCCATTTAAAACCACTATATGTATGTATAAGTGCAGGAGAGGAAGCCGACTACCTAGTAGGCTAGTACCGCAGGCTTGATTAAGCAAAGCCAGTGGATTCGATCAGATTGGATGTATATCCTGCAACAAAGTCTCCAAGCACTAGAGAGTATAGTGTGATGACTTCTCTTCATACAAACAACAAAAGAACATCAAATTAAGCATTACCGCTAACATTTGAAGTTAGGCGCAAATGAGTTATAACAAGACTTGAACAAAAGATATATTAACTCGGACAAAACTGTATTGTATGATATAAGAGGGTGACACCGTGACAGGAAGCCAATACTCCCAAAAATAAAAACAAAATATATGTGAAGAAAAATCAGTGAACAGCAATCAAATGTAAAAATCATCAAGATCTTCATTTCATTAGAACAACTCTTCAACTCTAATGCTGTATGTTAATATTGGGTGCTGAATTCTTGAGCCCACATGAGACAAGTGAGCCCATTTACTTGGTTTGGCCCAACTCGAAGAAACCTCTAGAATCTGTCTATTGATTTTACTAACAAGAATCCGTGGATGAACGACAAGTGGATCATGGCTGACCGTCGGATTTTGACTGTTGGCTATCTCATTTATATATCCCAAAGACCTTTGGGATCGTGGACACTTGACTTTCCAAACCCTAGTTTTCTCTCGACTGCGCGATACTCTTTGTGATTAATCTGTAAACTTTGTGAAATTTCTGAGTGATTCTCATATACTAGTTGGAGAAAGAGTGGGTGAATCTCTTAGTGAGATTATACTGTATTTTGAGGGGTTTTTAGTTGTGTTCTTTGAGTTCGAACATTATTAATTGTTCTGTAACTCTTCTTGCCTGATTATTGGGCCGTTTCTAGTGAATTTGAGCTATATCCTAACGGATGCTCAACGGGGGATTAGGCGTTGGATGTGGTCGCCGAACCTCCGGGACCTTTGGCCAAAAATTCTCTGTGTTCTTTAAATTCTGCATCTATTTTATTTTCTTGATTAATGGCTGATTCACAAACAAATCGCTATATTTGGGACCAACACTGTAATTTAAGATTAATAATTTTTACAAGGGAGAGAAAGAAACGAGAGCAGATAGAGAAACGACTCCGTCAAAAAATTCATTAATTTGTCATTACCTCCGATGCTTACACAGCATGTTTGGTATGCACAACACTCGATAATATAATTGAAAGGCCCAGAAGTACACGATATTAAAACAAGATCTCACAACACAATATCAAACTATGAATGACAAAGCAGAAATCAAGGATATAACACAAGATATGTTTTGGCCTAAGCCCCGGAGGTTCGGCGACCAGATCTAACGCCTACATCCTCCGTTGAGCATCCAAATAATATGGACATCGCTCGGTTGCACTAATAGCCAAAAATGGCACAAATCAAGTACAATCAGTTCAAGATTACAGCAGTAAGTCACAGAGACTTATCTTTACACAGGCTGAAGAAACGATTACAGAAGCAAGCCTCAAGAACAGACAAGATCACAAAGATCTACCGAAACCTCTCAACCAACAGCCAGAATCACAAAGATTCAGAACACTCCTCTTTCACTATAACAATACTTCACAGCGCAAGAAGTAAATCTAGAGATATTACACATTTTAGGATCAACACTCACAAAGAACCTAAACCCTAGAAAATGAGATATTTCTCTAACAGAGAGAGTCGACGAGAGAGAATGAAAAGCCAAAAGCCTTTTGGTTCATCGACTGCATCAACCCAAGAGGCCACCGTCCAGTTAATAGCCAGAAGTGTCTAGAACATTCAGCCAATGGTAAGGATCAAGCCACGTGTCAGCAATCAGGCCAAAGTTATAATAATAAAAGTGTCAAACCAAAGGAAACACGATTTCACTTAAAATTGTTGGAAGCAACCCAAAATATATCATCAGTGCAGGGTTCGAAACCCAACAATCTCCACCTTGCTTTCAACCATTTTAGCTTAGTGCAGCCAGGAGCAACATCTCAAGATATTCTTCATTTGCTCCAAGTACCTGTGAAACATTACATAGCATCAATGGATAACAACTTCAAACAGTTAAGAAACTTATTTAAAGGTATTATCTTAGTCCCCATATCAGAAGGATTAACTTGAGTAGGAATTTTACCAATTTTCATAATTCCTTTTGATATAACATCTCTAATGAAATGATATTTAATGTCTATATGCTTAGTCCTATCATGGAACATGGGATTTTTACTTAGGTGTATAGCACTTTGATTGTCAGAATACAGAATTGCATTTTCATCAACAAAACCAAGTTCATTTAATAGTCTACTAAGCCATATTCCTTCTTTAACAGCATCTGAAGCAGCTATGTACTCTGCTTCAGTAGAGGATAAGGCAACAACCTTTTGCAATTGGGATTTCCAACTTATGGCAGTATCACACAGAGTAAAGAAATAAGCAGAAGTGGACTTTCTATTGTCCCTATCCCCAGCAAAGTCAGAATCTGTAAAACCCTTTAACATAATTCCCTTTTTGTCAAATTTAAACACAAGTCCTAAATGTGAAGTCCCTCTGAGGTATCTTAAAAGCCATTTCAAGGCATTCCAGTGTTCTTCACCAGGATTACCCATAAACCTACTAAGTATGCTAATACCATGTGCTAGGTCAGGTCTGGTGCAAACCATAAGATACATAACTGAACCAATAACATTTGCATATGGGACTTTTGACATTCTATCATAATCTTCATCAGTTTTAGGACAGAAGTCAGATGACAGTTTAAAATGATTAGAAAGAGGTAGTGTTACAGGTTTACACTCAAACATGTTAAATCTTTTCAAAAGTTTAACAATATAATCATGTTGATGCAAATATAACATGTCCTTATTTCTATTTCTCAAGATTTGCATGCCAAGGATCTTTTTAGCTTGACCAAGATCCTTCATGTCAAATTCAGATTTCAACATGCATTTGATATTATCAATTTCAGATTTATTGCAACTAGCCAGTAACATGTCATCCACATAAAGTACCAAGTACAAAGAGTTTTTACCTCCATTTCCTCTATAGTACAGACATACATCATAATTGCTTCTTTGAAAGCCATGTTTTAAGACAAAAGTGTCAAATCTTTTGTACCACTGCCTTGGGGCTTGTTTAAGCCCATAGAGGGATTTCTTTAACAGACAGACAACATTTTCAGGATTACCATTAGCAAATCCAACAGGCTGTCTCATGTATATAGTTTCATCTAAATCACCATAGAGAAATGCAGTTTTAACATCCAATTGATCAAGTTCCCATTTGAATTGAACAACAAGAGCAAGTATACATCTAATAGTGGTATATTTAACAACAGGGGAAAATATTTCAGTATAGTCAATCCCCTCCTTTTGAGTAAAGCCTTTAGCTACTAACCTAGCCTTATACCTGATATTTTTATTCCCCCCTTCACCTTCTTTTATTTTATAGATCCACTTGCAATCAATTAGTTTTTGGTCTTTAGGTCTCTTAACCAGTTCCCAGGTCTTATTTTTCAGAAGTGAGTCCATCTCATCATTCATGGCATCTTTCCAAAACATGTGATCTTTACAATTTATGGCATCATCATAGGAGTCAGGCTCATTTTCAGATTTATCTTGATAAGTAAATAAAGACACAAAATCATCATTGTTAAACCTTACAGGAGGTCTAATTTGTCTTCTTTCCCTATCTCTTGTAAGTTGGTATTCATCAAGATGTGGATCAGGCAAAGTATTTTGTTCCTCAGGTTCAGATATGTTGTCAATTTCAACAGGCATATTATTATCATCAAGATCAGAATCATTCACAGCATGTTCAGGTGGTGCAGGTGTGTTATTTGTGGTCAAAGAAGACTCCACCTCAATTTGAACATCATTTTCATTCAAGTTATTTTCTTTTCCTTCCAAGCATGGCATAACAGACTCATTGAAAACAACATCTCTTCTTACAATTACCCTATAGCCTTTTTCATTTTTGACCCATAATCTGTAACCTTTAACATTTTCTCCATAACCTAAGAAAACACATTTAAGTGATCTAGGCTCTAGCTTTCCAATATTTTGATGAGCATATGCAGCACAGCCAAATATTTTTAGATGAGAATAGTTTACAGGATTTTTGGACCACACAGTTTCAGGAACTTCAAAATTCAAAGCACTAGAAGGTGTTCTATTCACAAGATATGCAGCAGTTTTTACAGCCTCCCCCCAAAACAGTTTAGGCAAACCAGAACTCAGAAGCATGCATCTAACTTTATTTAATAAAGTCCTATTCATTCTTTCAGCTATACCATTTTGCTGTGGAGTGTAAACAACAGTTTTGTGTCTCAAAATGCCATTTTCTTTGCAGTAATTATCAAACTCATAATTGCAAAATTCCAAACCATTATCAGTTCTTAAAGTCTTTACCTTGTGATCAGTTTGGTTTTCTATTTGTGTTTTCCAATCTTTGAAAACAGAGAAAGTTTCATCTTTTGTCTTAAGTAAGAAAACCCAGATTTTTCTAGAGAAATCATCAATGATCAACAGATAATATCTAAAACCAGTCAGTGTGGAAACAGAGGCAGGACCCCACAAATCAGCATGTAGGTATGCAAGTATTTGTTTTGTGTTATGAGTACCAGGTAAGAAGGGTGATTTAACTTGCTTACCAATAACACATTGTTCACATAAACCAAGATCACCAAGATTTTGTTTTCCCAAAAAACCTTTATTTTGTAAAGATTTCAAACTCTTATTGCCAATATGGCCAAGTCTTTCATGCCACAGTTTTGCTAAAGTAAAGTTATCAGACAGAGCAGTAGCAGTTAAGCCAAGTAAAGGTTTTGCATTTAGAAAATAGAGTCCATGTCTCTTAGGGGTGCTAATGATTAAATCATCACCCCTGAGAATTTTGATATGTCCTTGACCTAATTTAATGTTAAATTCCATGTCATCCAACATTCCCAGAGACACCAGGTTCCTCTCTAGCTCAGGTACATATCTGGTTTCTTTTAAGAAAAGCACTTTACCATTTTCAAGAAGCAGCTTAACTGTTCCTATCCCTTTTACTTTACAAGTCATGTTGTTTCCCATTATTACCTGCCCCCCTGAGGTGTGTTCAAAATCAAGGAAGCAGTTTTTATTTGGACACATGTGGAAAGAGCAGCCAGAGTCCAAGATCCACTCTTCACTCAATTTCTTTTCATTATTAACAAGAACAAGGCCATCTTCAAAATCATTCTTGTTACAGACTAGGGCAGAGTTACCATCATTGAAACCTTTATCTTTTGCTTCATTCTTTTTCTTGTAACAGTCTTTTATAAAATGACCCAATTTTCCACAGTGATAACATTTCTTACCTTTAGCTCTATTCTTGGATTTATTTTTGTCATTCCACTTATTCCTATTATCAGTTTGTGACTTAGAGAAAAAATTTGGTTTACTAAAACCTTTTCCTTTTGCAAGTAGGTTTTCACCATGGTGGATCTTAGACTCAGACTTAATTTCAAGTGCTTTGTTTCTTAAAGCAACAATGATATCTTCAGTAGTAATAGAAGATCTGCCATATTCAAGAGCAACCTTGATGTCTCTGTACTTGTCACTAATGGAATTCAATAGGACTACAGCCAACTGATCTTTTGAAAGTTTTTCATCACAGTTGGTTAAGTCAGTGGTCAATTTTGTAAATCTGTTCAAATTTTCATCCAAGTCAACAGCAGGGTCCATTTTAAAGGAGAAGAATTGTTTCAATAGAAAACATTTATTTGGCATTGTCTTAGTCACATATTTAGTTTGAAGAGCAGACCATAATTCAGAGGCAGTTTTGGTTTCACCAATTTCTCTCACAACATTATCAGACAAATACAAGAAGATAGTACTCCAAGCAACCTCTTCAAGTTCAGTTTTCTTAGTAGGTGGTAAATCAGCAGGCCAACTATTATCAAGAGCCCTGACAACTCTCATTTGCATCAAAATAGCTTTCATCTTTTGACTCCACATATTAAAGTCACATTTACCATCAAATTGAGGCACTTCAAATTTTGCAGAAGCCATAAAAGCACAAGTATGATCACAGAGTAGAGGTACAGACTCTCAGAGACTCAGATTAAAACCAGTCAGTTCAAAGAAATCATAGTAGCACACTTAGCAATACAAGATTCCAGGTTTATGATCATAGAGATATTACAGACATGCAAAATAAGCACAATATCAACACAACAGAGATCATATACTATGTTCCAACAATCACTCCAGCAAGATTCTACCCAAACACACCCGTACTTGATTTATCTCAGATTCCAGGAGCCTCACAGGGGCTACTGGACAAAGATTAGTCTCAAGGGGGTTTCGACGGTGCTTGGTGAATCAAGGGTATGATTGAGAAACCCTAGTCCTAATTTAAGAACTTGTACAGTATAAAAGAGAGGTATAGATCTCACCCAGCGAGTTAGCAAAAACTCGAAGAATTTTAATGTGCTTTTCAGCAGTCCCAAAAATTTTAGATCTACAATAGATCGTGCACCCTTTTCTCACAGATCCAGGTATCGTGTCCTTTCTCTTTCTGTGAAGATCCAGGTATCGTGTCCTTTCTCTTTCTGCGAAGATCCAGGTATCGTGTCCTCACCAGTGCGCTCTGATACCACTGAAAGGCCCAGAAGTACACGATATTAAAACAAGATCGCACAAAGCAATATCAAACTATGAATGATAAAGCAGAAATCAAGGATATAACACAAGATATGTTTTGGCCTAAGCCCCGGAGGTTCGGCGACCAGATCTAACGCCTACATCCTCCGTTGAGCATCCAAATAATATGGACATCGCTCGGTTGCACTAATAGCCAAAAAAAGGCACAAATCAAGTACAATCAGTTCAAGATTACAGCAGTAAGTCACATAGACTTATCTTTACACAGGCTGAAGAAACGATTACAGAAGCAAGCCTCAAGAACAGACAAGATCACAAAGATCTACCGAAACCTCTCAACCAACAGCCAGAATCACAAAGATTCAGAACACCCCTCTTTCACTATAACAATACTTCACAAATCAAGAAGTAAATCTAGAGATATTACACATTTTAGTATCAACACTCACAAAGAACCTAAACCCTAGAAAATGAGATATTTCTCTAACAGAGAGAGTCGACGAGGGAGAATGAAAGCCAAAAGCCCTTTTGGTTCATCGAATGAATCAACCCAAGAGGCCACCGTCCAGTTAATAGCCAGAAGTGTCTAGAACATTCAGCCAATGGTAAGGATCAAGCCACGTGTCAGCAATCAGGCCAAAGTTATAATAATAAAAGTGTCAAACCAAAGGAAACACGATTTCACTTAAATTGTTGGAAGCAACCCAAAATATATCATCAGTGCAGGGTTCGAAACCCAACAACTAGGTAACAACAATGACTAGAATTACTGAAGTGTACTTGAGTGTCTTTACTCTGGTTTTACACAATGTGAAATTTAACACTGAGACAAGATATTTAACATAGGTATGTTAAAAATTGCAATAGCACAAACAACATAGATAAGTGCTTATATGCTTGGTCACTAGGAGCCTCGAAACACCCTGGAAGCTTTAATGGTGTCATAGCTTCAATTCAAGAACATTCAGAGAAAGTGAGTGAAAAGTCAGAAACTGAAGAATTTTTTGCTGCTCTTGGTGGTGAAGAGAAGTAGGGTTTAGGTGGGATTTGCAGAGATTCCATGTTCCCTTCCAACATTTCAAGAACCCTATTAATTGATGGCCTTATTGTAGGATCAGTTTGTATGCACCATAAGCCAACGATTACCATTTTTCTTATTCTTAAATGTTCATCTTCATTCAGAACACCATTAAGATCAAGTTCAGCGTTCTGTTCAAGCCGTTTATATACCCAATGAGGAAAATATATTTCACTTGAATGATCAACTTTGACATCAATGTTATTCTTCTCTCCAACCATTTCCAAAACCATCATCCCATAGCTATAGACATCTGATTTGTGAGATATTTCTCCAATATTCCTACAAACTACTTCGGGAGCTATATACCCTATTGTCCCCCTCAGCCCGAGCATTGATACTGTACTCGACCTATTGGGGCAAAGTTTAGCCAGACCAAAATCCGATACTTTAGGTTTGAAGTCTTTATCCAGAAGAATATTGTGGGGCTTTATGTCGAAGTGCAAGATTCGTGTATTACAACCTTGATGCAAGTATTCTATTCCTCGAGCAATGCCAACTGCAATTTCAAACAATTTTTCATATCCTAACCGCCCTTCTGCTAAGGGGCTATTACTGTATATGAACTTCTCAAGAGATCCATTTGGCATGAACTCGTAAACGAGAGCTCTTCTGGAACCCTCATAGCAAAATCCAAGGAGGGTGACAACGTTAACGTGGGATGTTTGACTAATACTTGCAACTTCATTGACAAATTCTTCACCATTTCCTTTCGATTCTTTCAAAATCTTTACTGCTACAAGACGGCCATCGGGTAACTTTCCTTTATACACACTAGCAAACCCCCCTTCTCCTAATTTATAACCAAATGAGTTGGTCATTTTCTTAAGATCTGAGTAATTGTATCTTCTTGGTACGAGATTCCCGTGGTTCTCGAGGAAGAGTTCAATGTCCTTGTCGTTTTGCGTTTTTCCCACCAACTTTCTCCAGGTGAAAATGAACAAGATTGCGGAGAAGATGATGACTGCAGCAGCCAGAACACCTATAAAGAGTAACAGCATCTAAATTTACATGTTGAAGAACAGAATAAACGGAATTGAAATTAGAGAGAGTTACCTGCAATGAGAATCACTTTCAATCTATTTTTTTCTGCATCTGAAGTGAAAAAAAAAATGCGTGTTAGAGTTTAGGCAAACATAATAAAACAAGCCGGCCATGTAAAATCTTCACAAAGTTATGAACATTAGATTTCACACACAGACACAGTTGTGAAATAAATTTATCTGGAGTCAGGATTTTTTATAAATGGCCTGTAATACCAAAAGAAAATCACTGGTACTTAAATCAACAAATTTAGTACTCTGGAAATGATTTAGATTCTGATTTAAATTGAGATCACTTGTCCACAGTAGACTACCATGCCTAATGAGAAACTTCTTAAAAATACGGACTTAACAGTGAATGCTTAAAGAAATTTGCTGCGGGAGGTCCCAAATTTTTAAAAAGTACAGTTCCAAATCTCTGAATTGTAGCATATCTCTAAATAAAAAATAAATAAAATAAAATAAATAATAAATATCAAATGCGGTGCGCACCCAAAGCAAAATAGGGATAAGGTTGAATTTGATTTAAATACAAATAAAAAGCAATTAAATTTAAATACATATGTCGAGAAAGAGCCCAATTGACAAAATAGAATTGTCATCTAAAAAGTTTCTTAATTCAATAAATTTGATTTCAATATTCAGCGCTCATTTGGTATAGTTCAAAAAATTGCTAAAACGTTTGGGTTCAAAGTAAATAATTAAATTGAATCACATATTTAACCCTTGTTTGAATATCATTATTTGGGGAAAACAATGCTTTGAATAATGATTTTTAGAAGAACGTGTGGTTAAAAAGTAAAAAAATAAATAAATTGAATTTACTTGTAAAATATTTTACCGTGCAAATGTGTGGTTAAAAATAAGAATCTAAAAAAAGAATTTTCAAATAATAGTTGTCAAATAGTGATTTAATTCATCACACAACTTTTATCAAATTTTTATCACCACATTTCATGAACTCTCATGAAAACCTACTAAATTTCTTTAAACAAAAACTTTGACAAACAACTCGATGGAAAAATCATGCTCAAAGGCTGCTGGTACCTTTTTCACATCGAAATTTACTCCTTGTGTCTGTACACTGTCCTCCCTCTCGGTGGCAATCAATACAATCATCCGACAGATACCATTCTATATTATAATCGGCGCCTAACCGTTCGAACAAGTCAGCTGAATCTGATGTAGGCTGTGATTTGATTGGCAAGAAAAGAACAGAACAACCATTCGGAATTGGGGGCGGAAGATTTTCATTTGAATTGGCGTAATATATATCGAAGTCACGGCAACCTTTGTAGTTTCTATTATGAGTTTCATTTAAACGACGGATCTCATTGTCTTCGTCGGAGTTCAGATTTTTGGGGCATCTGATCAAAGTGATATTGGGGAAGTACGTAAACGAAACATAGGGAGAGTGTGGAATATAGAAACTGCCGAATGCACTGCAGCTTTTACTTGTCAAAAGACTTTCAAAAACAGGGTATCGAATCAATGCTTGATTGGTAGACATGTAGGACAGTATCTCATACGATGGCGATGAATTATCAGTTTCCAGGCGAAGGCTTGGATTAGGAAGAGCATTACACTCAACCATGAACAACCCACATCTGGGTTGCGTAAAATTGGCCAGAGGAAACTCCAAATTGCCAAGATTTCCACAAGGGAAACTTTTTGGGCATTGAGAAAACACAAAGCTGAGGATGAACACATGAAGAAACACAGATAAATAAACAAAAAAACTGGCAGCATCTCCACAGAGCTCTCCTGAAGAAACCATGATTAACAAGAAGAAGAAGAAGATAGAAATCAAATTTTCTAGCTCTGTCTCAATTTTATTTGAACATCATCGTGGTGAAATGCGGCAGTTGAATTTTTTCCATCAAGACTAACAGAAATATTAATAAGAAGGAACTAAGTCGAAACAGTCAGCCTATTCTTCAACGCCCTACTATTCCTGACCTGCAAGTCAGAAACGTGGAAAAGAAAAGTCAATAATGCCACTTTCATATCATTTTCCTCACTATCTGTTGACACGTGACAAAATGACAAAATGTAAAGAATAATATACCTATAACATTATTGAAGAAAAATAAAGGATAGTTCCGTGACTTTTACGGTACTCAATTATTATTGCATAAGTAATCTTTTGACATTAATTTTTAATTTTATTTTTCAAAATACATTTTCAATCACACATTTTATGTAATTCACAATTTTTATTAATTTTTTAACTATAAATTTCATCTTTTTTAGTAAAATTTACTAAAAATCTTATTTTTAACAAAACCAAATAGAGACTAAATATATTGAACTTATCTCATCGACATCATCATCATCATTTGCAAAAAATAAAAATAAAAAATCCATACTGCTTCAGTTGTCACTTCAGCAAATTCTTGAAAAGGAATTTACCAAGAAACGCCAGTTGGTCAAATGGTCAATTGCTACTGCTTACTCCATAGAATTATCTATTGGACTAGGACCGTGCTATTTGAACAATCCCCTCGAAAACCATGGGATTACGTGGCGCCCCTTGGACTAATACTTTTAGCCCCTATTAGTACCAGTTTTTTTGACTTATTTTTTCTGAAATTAATATCACTACACGAACTCATAACTTTATTCAACTCGTCACTTACACATTTTATTAACTTTTATCTAAATTTACTAAAAAAATTATTTTTATTCAAACCAAGCATAGGCTTGGGATTAGTGTCTAGGAACATGGAATAGTAATAAATAAATTGAATAATACTACACATAAGGGTTCACATAATAATCAAATGACAGCCCCCTATGTCAAATGTTAAGCGTACTTTTATGTACACAGCATATTCCAAATAAATTTATGATTCAAAACTTTTTGTCAAAATGTCTGTTATACCAAAATGAAATGGCTAGGTTGTAATTCAACAAATTTTATACTCTGTGGAAATGATTTAGATTCTGATTTAAATTAAGATCACAAAACTAATATAGCCCTTGTTTGATACACATTAAAAATTTTATTCTCATTTTTGTACACATTTTCAACCACATATTTTTCAATAAAATAATATTTTTCATTACATTAATAATTTTTCCTTCTTTTTCAACAACACATTCTCCATCAATCTACTATTCCATAATATATTTTTCAAAAATAATGTTGCTCAAACACACTCATAAATTCCAATGCTAAAAGACAAACCTTGAAAAGTAACGACATAATGGTATATGTTATATTCATAAATTACTTGGCATGCGCAAACAAGATGGCCCACATTGACCGACTCGACATTGATTATTTAATTGAATTTGACCTATTAAACTAAGCAATCTCGACAACCTCGTCTTGGGCCCCTTTCCTTGATGCTCACTTGATATATATATATATATATATATATATATATATATATATATATGTGAGTTCATTCACAATCAAAGGTATATCCCGTAACCCTAACCTAAACCTCGTCTTCCGTCTCTTGCACTCATATTATCTTTCATCTAGTCGTTGATTTGACCATCGAAGTGTAAGCAATCGTTGAATCTTTTTCTTGATTGGAAACATTTGCCTCCTAATGGGGTGTTTCGATGTACAAATGATGCCGACGTAGAAGAGATGGTTGGAATTCTATTGACACATTTTTTGAGGTCAACATATTGGTGTCATCTGTGAAAAATGGTATGTTAATCATGTTATCACCACATCTAAAAAGTCCATCAAAAAATGATAATTTATTTGGATAGTCTTCTCTACCAAAAAACATACTCCAACCTCCAAAGAACTAAAAATTCTAAATCACAATTTATTTATTGGTTGCAAGTCACAAATTTTAGAAGTCACGACTCAAATTTTTAGGTTATTGGTTAAAAAATATCCAAATTATTAGTCACAATCTCAAATAATTAAATACATATTATTTATTGGTCGCAAGTGAACCAATTTATTGATCACAATCAATCATAGGAGTGTCCAAAAGTCCCGAACCGAATCATAAGTTAAATACGTGAACAAGTACTCGAATCGAGAACCGATAGGTATGGGTCGGGTCGGGTCTCGGTCTAGACTAAGAACCGAATAAGAACTGAAACTAAATATATATATATTTTTATTTTTTTTATTGAATTAATTAAATTATTTTATTTTTTTCTAAATAAATTAACAAATTAATTAAATAAATCAGATCATTTTATAATTTAAAGCCTTGGACCTCAATTTTTAGGGACTTTTAATTTATAATTCATTTTCTTTATGTAGGTAGACTGCTTGAAGCAAATTAATTGATATGGATCACCGACATTTTAATATTGATATCTAATTTTTCGTATTTGTATGCATTGAATTAATGTTATTCGACATCTAGTTATTTATATATTTTTGAATTGGGCTATGTTAATTTGTAAAAGTTACAAATGAAATGTCATTAGTTATATTTATGTATTGTTGATGTAAATGTTAAAAAATTTAATTATGGTATGGAATTGAAAGGAATCGAACCGAACCTGAACGGTTCCATAAATATATTTGGACCCGACGGTTCCATTTATTAAATACCCAAAATTTTTGGAACGGAGCAAAACCAAACAGAACTAACCCACGGACAACTCTAATCAACCAAATAATTGATCACAAACACCCCCAACCCACGCCATCCTACTTACAACCATCGCACCACCCCCACTACCACCATCACCATCGTCAACCGCAACCGCCGCAACATCAACAAAAATCACCTTAAACCCCCATCGTGTTGCTATTGCGTCGACAATGTCATGCTGTGGTCGCCGCGACGTGTTCTAGTGTTGCCTTCGGTTGTGGGGTTCAGTGTTTTAAAATTAAAAGAAGAGAGATGGAGAGGGGAAAATGTGATTAAAATGTTTTAAAATATTATTATTAGTATAAAAATGTTGAATTATGATTTGATTTTTGTAAGAACAAACTTTAAATCTGATTTTTGAACTGATAACTTGAAAAATCTGGTTCCATGTAATTTCTACTTAGGGTCTGTTTGATTGCAAGTGTGGAAATAAAATGAATTACAAGTAAAGTAATTGCCTAGAAATTATTTTTTAGGGAATCGTTAATTTAGTGTGTTTGATTGATATAATTTTTCACCCGAAATTTTTTTAAATTTGTGTTCGTTTGTCTTTATTTTACATGAAAATTGTCCACTAAAGTGATAATCGTTTCCACAATTGATTATAAAATTTGTTTCCATCGCTAAAAAGTTAAAAAAAAAACGAAAAAAAATTTCCTAAAAAAATCAATTTTTTCATCAAAGTTTAGTGTTCGTTTGACTTGTTTTACACGAAAATTGTCTATTAAAATGAATTTTTTTTTTTTTACAATTGGTTATGAAATTTATTTCTCTTGTTAAAAAAATAGTCAGAATTGACTTTCCCACCTAAAAGGTGGAAAAGTCATTTCTCTCCACACCTAGAAATAGGCGCGTAGAGGGAAAAATATTTCCACCCAATGGTGGAAAAAATGGTGTTATCAAACACCCTTAAACATGGAAAATGAAATTTGAATTCCATTATCCATGGAAAAAAGAACACCCTTATACTTATTCCAGCTTTCATGCTACTCAACTTCTCGAGATTTTTTGGCTGGTTCACGTGCCCTTTCCTGCTTTCTTGTTAAGTTAGGTTGGCCCATTAAGTGAGTAAATATTCATTTTTAAATTCTGGCCCAATATGTTCACAAAATAAAAAGTTCTTGGAAGTTTTATTTTGGGCTCCCTCTTTGCTTCATGAGGAACTCGGCTGCAATAATTGATTTTTGGGAAAAATTCATATTTAAGGTGTATTCTTTACCTCAATTCAAAAGTAAGGTAAATAGTTTGAAAATTCAAAAATCAGATATGAATTTAATTAATTAAAAATATTTATTAAATAATGATAATAAAGTCACAAGTTGTGATTAATGGTCACAGATTCATAATTATAAGTTACATATTTATTTAATGGTCACATATCGTCAAATTTGATTATTTCGAGGTCACAGATCAAAAAAATTGTATATCACAGATTATTTCGAGGTCACAGATTTTTAAATTAGTTGGTCACAAATTATTTTCCAATCACGTATTATTAAATTTTTATATCACAATTGAGTAATTGGTCATAGATATTACCAAACATTTGGTCACAGACTATCGCCGCTATCACTATGGCCACCACCACCACCACCAACACTGCACACAGCACCATGTCCAACTGCCGCCACCACCAACGCCAAAGAAACACACCACCGTCGCCAAAAATGCACCGCCACCAGAAACGACGCCATGACAGCACACAACACCACCACCACTAGACTGCCAACAAAAATCATCACAACCACCACGTCATAGTCACCACCAATGACCACCGCCGCCACCATTTTGCAACCCACAAATAACAACTTGCACCACTACCACCTCACCACCACCGCCATATCCAACACCACATGCACCACCATATCTGTCACCATCTCAAATCCCCAAACCACCCAACCTCGACCAAATATTGGTCACATATACCAAACACCCAAACTCGACCCCGATCTACCAACAACACCATCACAACCGTACCTAAAAACACCGTTAAACCTACCCACCTCTAGAGCCACTGCACACTGGAAGAGCCACCACTACCACCGCACCCACAAAACCACCAACTGAGAACTCCGAATCGACCTTTGGAAACCTCCGCGTGGTGTCTGCTGTTCGGAAACCTCCGGATCGAAGACCCACAACACCTCGACCACACACCCACTACATCGGCACCTCACCACTCAAAAAAACAAAAAACCGAAAGAAAGGACCAGTAGCGTCGCGACGCTGCTGCAGTGGGAGGGGGAGGGAGAAGGGAGGAGTAGCTGACGATGGAGGCGGGTGAGGGTGGAGAAATGAATAGATTGGGAGGGAGGAGAGTGAAATGAATTAGTTTAGGGTTGGAAGAGATTAATTGTTTGATATTTAAAATAAAATACCTGATTTTTGAATAAATAAATTGTAGGTCTGATTTTGAAAAACCAATCTTTAAACACCTTATTTTTTATAATTTCTCTTGATTTTTCCAAAGTATTTGGGACACTTGGGTACTTATTTGGGCTCTCTTTTTTATCCAGGCAGTGGTTTCTCTCTTATAGACTTGTTAGTTTACCGAGCCACAATTTATTCTCTGTGGTCTTCAATTATGATATATCAATACAAGAAGAAAATCGGTACTCGAGTATTCTCTAAGTGGATATGCATATTAATTTTCTGCTACAATAAAGATATCATGGCAGATTTTTATTGGCATAAAGGATTAGGCTGAGCTATTCATAGTGAATAATTAGGACTGGACTCAATTAATACCGATTTAATTTACAAAGTGGTTTCAATCTGCAATGTTTATGGACAATGGTTTCTCGAATCTCATTGGCATATCTGGAGACATATAATATATCTAATCTCCATGTTGTGATTAGAATCTGACATATATTGGTTGTTTCTACTTGTTTTTAGATGTCTTGAGTTTTTCACATCCTTGAAGGCGCAAGCTATAGCTCTTGGGTTTCGTATTATTGAAGGCAAGTCCTACCTCATGATATACTTATTATTGAAGGCGAGCCCTAACTCGTGGTTTTCTTATTATCGAAGGCGAGCCCTAACTCGTGGTTTTCTTATTATTGAATGTGCGCCTTAGCTCGTGAATTTTTATTATCAGAGGCAACAATTTGGAATCCTCGTTCCTTGAAAAAAGGAAGAGACTAATTGTCAGACTTGTTTGCCTTTGCAAAATGAGCATTTCCCGGCCTTATTAATGGGATGTTTATTTCGTGTCTCGCTGCTTCATGAGATTCTTATTCCTCGTCGAGCCTAGCTATGAGACATTGTCTATCCGAGGCCCACTTATTAGATTCTAATAGTTCGAGAACTATTCGCAGGATGTTTATTCCCTCCTCGCTAGATGTTTATTACTGACTTTGTGGAATACTTATTCTTCGCTTCTCACTATCTTCTAGCATAGCTATAAGACCTCGTCATTCCGAGACAAGTTTATAAGACTCCGATAGTTCGAGAACTATTCTCTAGATGTTTATTCTTCTCCTCACCAGACATTTATCGCTGGCTTCGAGGGATGTTTATTCCCCGCTTCGCCAGATGCTTATTCCAGGTTTTGTAAGATGTTTATTTCTCACATTTCACTATCGTCGAATCTAGCTATGAGACCTCGTTTATCCGAAGCCTGCTTATAAGACTTAGATAGTTCGAGAGTTTTACGAGGGACGTTTATTCCCCGCCTCGCCAGATGCTTTTTTCTTCGCTTCGAGATATGCTTATTTCGCTTCTCACTATCGTTGAGCTTAGCTGTAACACCTTGTCAATCAGAGGCCGCTTATAAGACTCCGCTAGTTCGAGAGCTATTTGCGGGATTTTTATTCCTGCATCGTCAAATCTTTATTCCTGACTTCACGACCTGCTTATTCCTCGCTTCTCATTATCGTTGAGCCTTACTATAAGACTCATCATTTCGAGGCCTGTTTATAAGACTCTGATAGTTCGAGAGCTATATGTGGGATATTTGTTCCTCGCCTCGTCAAATACTTTTTCCTGGCTTCGTGAGATGTTTATTCCTCGCTTCTTACTATCGTTGAGCCTAGATGTAAACCTCATCATTCCGAGACCAGTTTATAAGACTCTGATAGTTTGAGAGCTATACGCAAAATGTTTATTCCCTGCCCATTGGATACTTTTTCCTAGCTTCTCAAAATGCTTATTCCACACTTCTCACTATCATTGAGTTTAGTTGAAAGACCTTATCAATCCGAGGCTGCTTATAAGACTCCGATAGTTCAAAAACTATCAGCAAGATGTTTATTCCCTGTCTTGCCAATGCTTATTTCTGGCTTCGTAAGATGCTTATTCTTTGTTTTTCACTATTGTTGAGCCTAGTTGTAAGATCTTGTCATTTTGAGGTCAATTTATAAAACTCCGATAGTTCAAGGGCTATACATGTGATATTTATTCCCTGCCTCGCCAAATACTTTTTCCAGGCTTCGCAAGATGTTTATTCCTCGCTTCCCACTATCGTTGAGCCTAACTATAAGATCTTGTCGTTTTGATGCTAATTTATAAGAATTTCTATAAGCTGGATGTTTATTCCTCGCCTCACCAGATGCTTTTTCCTGGTTTCGCGAGATGCTTACTCTTAGCTTCTCACTATCGTTAAGCCTAGTCGAAAGACCTCATCATTCTGAGACCAGACCTCATCGTTTAAGAGCTATACGCAGAACGCTTATTCCTCGCCTTGTCGATGGTTTTTCCTGGTTTCGTGAGATGATCATTCTTTGTTTCTCACTATCATTGAGCTTAGTCATAAGATTTCATCAATCTGAGGCCGTTTATAAGACTCCGATAGTTCGAGAGCTATTCTCTCGTTGTTCATTCCCCGCCTCGCCAGATATTTATTCCGACTTCGCGGGAAGCTTATTCCTCGCCTCTCACATCGTCGAGCTTAGCTATGAGACATTGTCTATCTGAGGCCTGCTTATAAGACTCTAATAGTTTAAGAGTCATTTATGGGATATTTATTCTCAGCATCGCCATATGCTTTTTCCTGGCTTTGATATATATTTATCCCTCACTTCTCACTATTGTTGAGCCTAGTTGTAAGACCTCGTCATTTCGAGGCCGATTTATAAGACTCGTCGGATGCTTTTCCTAGGTTTTGCGAGATGCTTATTCCTCGTTTCTCACAATCGTCGAGCCTAGGTATAAGACCTCATCATTTCAAGGTCAGTTTATAAGACTCCAATAGTTCGAGAGCTTTATACGGGAGTTTATTCCCTGCCTTACCAAATACTTTTTCCCGGTTTCACGAGATATTTATTCATCGCTTCTCACTATCATTGAGTCTAGTTGTAAGACCTCATCATTTCGAGGCTACATATAAGACTCCTATAGTTCGATAGCTATTCCCAGGACTCGGTCGAAGGATAGCACATGCCTCCCATGTACAAAAAGTCATGGGAGAAACCTCTGCATGGATTAAATATCCACCATTCAAGGAAGCGAAAATGACCACCTCCTAATTCGCCGAAGCGGATAGTACATGCCTCCTATGTACAAAAACTCATGGAAGAAGCCTCTGCATGGATGAACTATCCACCATGCAGTGAAGTGTGAGCGCTTTGATGAAAACCCGAATCCTAAAAGGGATCACCTCCTAATTCGTCAAAGCAGATAGGCCATGCCTCTCACCTACAAAAAGTCATGGAAGAAACTTCTACATGGCTATCCACTATGCATGAAAGCATGAACATTTCGACAAAGAGCTGGATCCCAAAAGGGACCGCCTCTTAATTCATCGAAGCAGATAGCACATGTCTGTCATGTACAAAAAGTCATGAGAGAAGCCTCTATATGGATGAATCATCCATTGTACAAGGAAGCATCGGCGCTTCGAAGAGTTGTTTCCCAAAAGGGACCACCTCCTAATTTGCCGAAACGGATATCACATACCTCCCATGTACGAAAATCCATGTATGAATCATCCACCATGTATGGAAGAGTGTGCGCTTCAACGAAGAGTTGGATCCTAAAAGGGGCCACTACCTAATTCGCCGAAGCGGATAGCACATGCCTCAAGACGAAGAGCTGGATCCCAAAATTGACCACCTTCTAATTTGCCGAAACAAATAGCACATGCCTCCTATGTACAAAAAGTCATGGGAGAAGCTTTTCAAGTGTCGAAAACGGAGCTTACATTCAAACCTTGAAGATGACCTTCAAAAACACTTCATCTTCACTTCAGCATAAGCTTCAAAAGTTCTGCAAAATTAAAGCACTACTTCACCACTTTAGAGCTTCGTCTCTACGTTAAATTTCAACCAAATTAAAGCATATTCAATGTCTTCAAAACAACTCAACATTCAAATTAAGCCCAATTTATTTTATCTTATAAACCCTCGCTTATTCAGGCCCACAATCTGCTTCCGGTGGTGGGACCACCACTAATGCGAAAAAAGGCATTTTAAAAAAAAATCGTAAGTCCTCATATATTGGAGCTGCTCATATCCTAGCGCAATCTATAAGACCTCACATACTTGACTACTTATATTTCGAAGTCCGACTCGCATATGAATTTACAACTCAGACTTGGGGGTTATTGTTATATCCATAAATTAAGTAATTTATATCCATAAATTACGAGTTCATTCACAATCAAAGGTATGTCATTTAACCCTAACCAAAAAACCCTCTTCCGTCTCTTGCACTAATATTATCTTTCATTCGGCAGTTGAATTGACTATGGGAGTGCAAACGATATGTTCCAGTGTGCAGTTGATGCTTACATAGAGGGGAGATGGTCAAGATTTTGTTGGCGCATTTTTTGAGGTCAACTGGTAAATATTATTATATGTAGTAATGGTAATGCAGCACACTACATAGAACACAAGTGAGTTGAATCTGATTTATCTTGTATACTAGTGGAGATCATGTGTTGCACGATTACCATTAGAATTTTAGAAATAATTTTTGTTAAAACGACAAATTAGTTCATAGATGTATAATAGAATGAAAACAAACTTTACCAATGTGTTTAGCTTTTTTGACCTTTCATTGATTGAGGAAATAAGGTGGATAATATGGAAATTCAAGATTTCATTCAGGTTGAATTTTTACTGATATATCACATTCAACACCAATCTCGCAATCAACAACTTTCAAAATAGGCACCTTGACAATTGTGATTGGAAGAACACCAGAAATGTACATCTCTATCCTCTATTGGATCTCACAATAATTGTGAATCATGTCGCAAATTGCTTATTACTTGGTATGTAGCATAATCCCCATCTGGAGAATCTGAAAGTTCAAACCAATGAAACTCGATTGATTGCTCAATTTCAAAGTCAACCATGCACATCTTATATATTAACTGCATGATATTTGTCATTCCAAGTTGAATCACAACTCATCGTAGCCAACGTATATTTGATGGGTTCGGGGCAACGTCCCCAATTGCGATCGCCCTGACGGGGGTCGAGGGGGTAGCGCCCCTCATAGCAAAAAAAAATAAATGAAATTCAGTATTTAGCAAAAAAAATAAGAAATAATTCCGAAAATCGCGACATGTGGTACAAAGTGTTTTGCCCCTTTTATTTTGTAGTGATGAAATATAGAAAAAGAATTTTACATACATCTTATTAAAATATAGTTATGAATTAACATTGTAATAAATTTACTGTTATAACCTAATCCAATTAAAAAAAGTGTAGACACCCATCTTAAATTTATCCATTTTATTTAGGCTAGTAAAAGAATATGTATTATCTATGTCAATATAAAAAAAAAAAAAAAAAAAAAATTTGCGTGCACGTACGAACCCAAGCCAAGCTCACGTTTCCATACAATCCATTCTCATTTAAATTCACAGAATTCCCAACAACTCCTTGAAAATTCATCATTAATTTCATTATTCATTCATAGCATTTCGAGTTTGAGCAAATTAGATTTTTAATGTCGTTCTTGTGGCCAAGCAAACGTTTGAGCAAATTAGATTTTGTTAGTATAAAAAGTAATTCAAAATTCATTTAAAAGAAAAGACTTTACGGGGAAAGTGGTGGAGCACGAAGGAGGAGATCGACGGCTTCGTTCTTTGCTTCCGGGAAGCAGCTAATAAATGAAAGTATTCCAGAGAAGGCGTCCACTTTTAGTGTTTGGGCAAACGACTAATGAAAAACTCTGGTGAAATTACACAAATTTTGGAAGAAAAAAATAGAAAAGAGAAAAGAAGTTTACAAAAAGGGATGTGCGCGCACGGACTCTCCGTGCTGAGAGTCCATCACGAAGAGAGACATTTTGAAAAAATGAATGGGTAAATTAAATGATGATAAATGACCAAAATTAAACCCAATTTGATCATAGTGGCTTCTGAGAGTTCAATTGATGATAAATTTTCAAAAATTAATCAAAATCCTCCAATATTAAACATTTCTGTGAATGAATTGAATCTAATGAAATTAAAATAGCAAAAATCGAATTTTCTGGGTTCATGACTGCTACCAATTTACTTTAATTATGAGATCGGTGGCAACATCATGGAAATAAAGCAACCCATATAATTCGAAGACCGAAGTAAAGCACACATTCTCACATAAAATGTGTGAGAACAACTTCAACTAATGAGGATAGAACCAAAAATAGAGAATACTATACTATCAAAAAACAGAGCAACCTATAAAGACAATGAAAAAAAAACTCACCATATCTACTCAGAAATAATTACATATTAAGATTACTGAGATGTAAAAGCGGTGACATTATTATTGATACATAAAAGGCAACGTCATTATCGTCGACGTTAGGTTTCATTTATCAATGAAATTAGAGATTGGAAAGAAAAACTAGCGGAAGAAGCGGAAGGAATGAATAGATTTTCGTCGACAATCGTCGGGAAGAAAATAGGCAAAAAATTACAGTTTAAACAAATAAAGAAATCACACCTATATGACATCATCATTGCGTCATGAATGAAACCTTAGTGTTAAAACTCTTTGCTTTTTAATATTGTAGGGATTTTGTAGCAATAGAAAGCAAGATTTTTAGTTGAATTAGAGTACTATATATCGAAAAGCTTGCTATCTGTGTGGTTTCTATAATTTTCCTGGAAATTAGGCATCTCCTCGTTGTAGTTCATACCTTTTGCGCATATGAACAGAATGATATTGGGGAAATCTAGACGAAATTAAAGGAGAGTTTGGCAAAGAGACATTGACGAATGTTCATATCTTGCATTATCTATATAACGTTGAAGAAATGGATCCCGATCCAATACTTTTGTTGGAAGACAACTTGGTCAGAATTTCATATGCTGAAAGCTAATTATTTTTCATGTCAAGTTTCGGATACGAACGTGCAACACACTCAAACATGAACAACCCGGGTTTCGAATATTAATGGGACGAAGGAAACTCCAAATTGCCACTAGTTCCACACTGGAAATACCTTGGATATTGAGCAATTAATTCACAAATAAATAAATAAGAACACACAAGCTTTATAGAGATTTGTCTTAATGTGAGATTACGTCATTTTTCAAAACTGCAGTAATCACTATGACGAGAATAAGTGTACAAAAGAAAATTGCACCCTATACCTCTTTTTAATATAATGGTTATGTATTTGTCACAATTGTAGACTAACAAAGTCTTGAGATGGAATTAACCAGGAAACTGTATTAGACCCGACCAGTCTGGTTGACTTGTCAACGGCTAGTTCTTACTCATTGGAAGTATCTATTAGACTCATGCTACTAGAATCAGCATCTGTAAACATGGATTTACCACATTAAAAAAGATACTAAGGTATAAGAAGCATTTGGATGTTTAAGCTTAAACAACGACCTAAATGGACATAAACATAGTCACCAAAATCAATTTGAATCCACTTTTCTTTTTCCCAGAATCCAAGTAGGAATGGACATGCATGTCAGATCAGACACAATTAACTAAAGAAATATAGACTTCCTGTTACACTTTAATACTCAAACAAACCTTGACGAGTCATACAAACATCTTAATCCTGGCCATTTAGGAAAGAAATCTATGATGAAATATAAGCCCATATGGAAACAAACAGTGGTGATATGGTTTTAAAATAAGTCTAATGGTAGATCAAATTTATATGATTTAAATCAAATGACTTCAGAGATTGAAGCTAGAAGAAAAACCGAGAAGATAAAACAGCAAAGTGATGGTAAGATGGAGAAGGAGACATAAGTACCGTAGTAAAGTCTCTCTTTGTGGAGGCAATCAGGGCTGCCCTAGTGTTTAAACAGTTTAAAATGCCGAACATTTATACATACACGATATTAAGAGATATCCTCTGGACCTCGACATATATTAATCCAAAACAGAATTAAATGAGGAGTACAATGCAATAATATATGATGCCTTCTCCATCACCACCCTTACAAAAATGGCAACAATGTGGTAAATGAAGTTGAGGCAAAGGTCAATTGCACAGTCGAGTGATGTGGACAGGTTCTCCCTTATCCAGTTCATGGGTTAGAAGGCTCGCAAAACACCCAAGGAGCAACTTGAATTTCATGAATCCCACGTTATTCCTGATGTTCTTAAGTGTTACTTTTACCTCTTTCCAAACTACCAAATAGACTGAATATCAGATGTTGTGATGCTGTGCCCCTGATGAATTATGCACAGCCTCATTCTCGAATCCAGAAACCTACAAGTTCTTCCATCGGGGAACTTTATTTCTATGACTCATGGGTGGAATTCATGATTACCCTGGGAATTGGAATGCTATCCATAATCAAGCTTAATACGACGAAGAAATAAACATTAAGCTCACGAAACGTCAAGCTTGATCTCCTAAAAGAAAGAGGAGATCAAGAAAAATGATTAAATGCTATGCAACATCTTACCTTATAAGTTAGCCCTTCTTGCATATTCTTTCTTTTGAGAATAAAGGGCAATGAAGACAAGCATGGAAGCAGAATATTCCAATTAGTCGAGTATTTTCCAAGTACTAGGCAATAACAATGACTAGAATAACTAAGGGATACTTGAATGTCTTTAATTACTCTGGTTTTACACATTGTGAAATTTAACATAGGTATGTTACCTACAAATTGCAATAGCACAATGCAACATAGATAAGTGCTTAAATGCTTGGTCACTAGGATCCTCCAAACACCCTGGAAGCTTCAATTCATGAGCATTCAGAGAAAGTGAGTGCAAAGTCAGAAACTGAAGAATATTTGCTGTTCTTGGTGGCGAAGAGAAGTAGGGTTTAGGTGGGATTTGCAGAGATTCCATGTTCCCTTCTATCGTTTCAAGAACCCTATTCATTGAAGACCTTATTGTAGGATCACTTTGTATGCACCGTAAGCCAATGGTTACCATTTTTCTTGTTCGTAAAAGTTCATCTTTATTCAGAACACCCTTAAGATCAAGTTTAGCGTTATTTCCAATGGTTTCATAAACTTTCAATGTGGAATAGTGACATAACAAAAAAATGTTAAAATGTCCATCAAAATTATTTTTCAAATGTATATATGTCTAATTGGCTAATTTGATTTTGAATCACAACTAATTAAATTGTAATATTCACCTTCATCCTTTTATTTATTCGATTTTCAAATTTAACTTAAATTGCACTTAATTATTAATATATTAATGTTAGATATCATTTTCTATAAGTTCAAACTATTTTAATTTAACAAAATAAACTATTTTAACATATTGATTTTTAATTTTTGAAGTATCGAGACTAATTGTAGGATAATGAATATAATTAACAAAGATAGATTTACTCTGAGTTATTAATATGAAAATTTTAAAAATATTATTGTTTTCATAGTAATTTATTATTTTTGTACGTATTTATTGCATCAAGTTCGATCCCGATTCGATCCCTGTTGAACCTTTTGACTCTTGACCCTTCATTTGTTTTGGATCGATGACCGGGTCGATTTTCAAAACATTGGTATATAGTGTTGCAATGCAACCCACTACAGTAAAACCCTTATAAAGTAACACGACTAAGAAAAATTATTATTTTAGAAGAGTTATTTTATTTTTCGATAAATGAATATTTAAAAATTTAAAAATGTTTCATATTTTTACTACTTGTACATGGATTTTTTTTTAGGAAGATATATGTATAACTAATATATAAAAATAATAATGGAGGTTTTCAAAAGTTTATATGAAAAAAAAAAACTATGCAAATTGTTTTTAGCATCACAAGATTCGATCAAATGAAGATATTGGTTCTAAATCACTAGTTGGCGCATATGACGTGAAATCATTTGTAAGTGTGGGAAATTTGTTTCAACTTCAATACCGAATTTACAACTTGATACCAATTTTGATGAATAGAATAAAAACTGTATTTACAAATACAGTTTGCGCATATTATAATAGATCGTAAAATATATATATTGCAGTAAATAATCAAAACAATTGCAGAACGACAATATGTAAAACCGAACAAATAGAATATGTTAAAACTGTATAACACTTTTAACTCGAGGCCTGTGTCAAACACAGTTTCTTTAAAAACAGATTCGCCCCCTCACCGTACGTGCTTGAGGATTGATATGAACGTCTACTTCCCAGGATACAACGGTAGAACCAGTAGTTTCTGAGCACCACAGAGACTACTCCGGCGAACTAACTATGTGCTTGAATTATATCACCACCGGACTCGAACAAAATCGGGAAAAATGTGGAAAATTTGTTTCAACTTCAATACCGGATTTACAACTTGATATCAATTTTGATGAATAGAATAAAAACTGTATTTACAAATACAGTTTGCGCATATTATAATAGATCGTAAAATATATATATATATTGCAGTAAATAATCAAAACAATTGCAGAACGACAATATGCAAAATCGAACAAACAGAATCTGTTAAAACTGTATAACACTTTTAACCCGAGGCCTGTGTCAAACACAGTTTCCTTAAAACAGATTCGCCCACTCACCGTACATGCTTGGGGATTGATATGAACGTCTGCTTCCCAGGATACAACGGTAGAACCAGTAGTTTCTGAGCACCACAGAGACTACTCCGACGAACTAACTATGTGCCTGAATTATATCACCACCGGACTCGAAATGGCTAGAACACCGATAGATACTGAAATGGCTAGAACACCGATAGATACAAGTCAACATCTATCCGAAAACAAAGGTGATAGTGTATCTCAAGTAGAATACTCGAGAGTTATTGGGAGTCTAATGTACTTGATGAGTTGTACAATACTAGACATAGCCTACACAGTGAGTAAACTGAGTAGATATACGAGTAACCCAGGAGCTGATCACTGGAAAGGAATAATAAGAGTACTAAGGTACTTGAGATGTACACGTAATTTTGGACTGCACTATACTAGATATCCAGCGGTCATTGAAGGATATACTGATGCAAATTGGATATCTGATATAAAAGACTCAAAGTCCACAAGTGGATTTGTGTTCACATTGGCAGGTGCAGCTATATCTTGGAAATCCTGTAAACAAACTGTGATAGCCAGATCCACTATGGAATCTGAGTTTATAGCTTTAGATAAAAGTGGTGAAGAGGCTGAATGGTTGCGCAACTTCTTAGAGGATATTCCAAGATGGTCAAAACTTGTGCCAGCAATTTGCATATATTGTGATAGTCAATCAGCAATAGAAGGGCACATAGTAACATGTATAATGGTAAGTCTAGACATATACGTCGTAGACACAATACCATAAGACAATTACTCTCAACTGGAGTTATCACTGTTGATTATGTAAAATCAAAGGATAACATTGCGGATCCGCTAACCAAAAGGTTAAATAGAGAGTTAGTTGAAAAATCATCGAGATGAATGGGACTTAAGCCCTTGAATGGATAAGTTAATACAAAGGAAAACCCAACCTAGTTGACTGGAGATCCCAAGATCTAAGTTCAAAGGGACAACCTAATTGTAAAGACTTAATAGAATCACTGTGGGGGATATTACCTCATGTCCATTCCTATGATGCACAGTGATGCCCGAAAGATAAAGGATAAGTAATAGGCTTTTAATGATTATTATGCGTCGAAAATTCGAGCTAAGTAACGTGGATTACTTGTAATGAGAAATCACCTATGTGAGAGAGAAGTGTGGCTGCTTCTAAGGGAATTGTGTGGGGTGCAATTCTTGTGAATTCTCACAGAACCAAGCGTATGTTCATGGCCAAAACGAACATAATAATGAGAACGAAAATGTGTTAGGAAGAATCCTGTGTAGAGTATATCATCGTTTACATAAACGGCAGAACAGTTCAAGGAATCGCGTCTACTGGTCAGCCAGTAAAGTAAATATGCTTTCACAAGGGAATGTTCAAGGGGTAACACCTACCTATCCTATGCAGGTTTCAACTGTTGAACTATATCACCTAGTCTTCATGTGTCACATTCATGTGTCGCTCCCAATTTTCATTCATGTGGGGGATTGTTGGAAAAACTGAAAAATGGGCCGACTTTGGCACTAGTTTTGAGTGGGACCCACTTGGCTATTTTGAAAGATGAAAGTTGATTTGTGTGCTCCTCCGTGAGTACATCGAAATCATATACTTACTTGTCAAAAATGATGCTTGGGTGAATGAGAAATTGAAGCTCAATATAAACTCCTTTCACATGGCATACTTTGAGCTTCAATTTCTCATTCACCCGAGCATCATTTTTGACAAGTAAGTATATGATTTTGATGTACTCACGGAGGAGAACACAAATAAACTTTCATCTTTCAAAATAGCCAAGTGGGTCCCACTCAAAACTAGTGCCAAAGTCGGCCCATTTTTCAGTTTTTCCAACAATCCCCCACATGAATGAAAATTGGGAGCGACACATGAATGTGACACATGAAGACTAGGTGATATAGTTCAACAGTTGAAACCTGCATAGGATAGGTAGGTGTTACCCCTTGAACCTTCCCTTGTGAAAGCATATTTACTTTACTGGCTGACCAGTAGACGCGATTCCTTGAACTGTTCTGCCGTTTATGTAAACGATGATATACTCTACACAGGATTCTTCCTAACACATTTTCGTTCTCATTATTATGTTCGTTTTGGCCATGAACATACGCTTGGTTCTGTGAGAATTCACAAGAATTGCACCCCACACAATTCCCTTAGAAGCAGCCCCACTTCTCTCTCACATAGGTGATTTCTCATTACAAGTAATCCACGTTACTTAGCTCGAATTTTCGACGCATAATAATCATTAAAAACCTATTGCTTATCCTTTATCTTTCGGGCATCACTGTGCGTCATAGGAATGGACATGAGGTAATATCCCCCACAGTGATTCTATTAAGTCTTTACAATTAGGTTGTCCCTTTGAACTTAGATCTTGGGATCTCCAGTCAACTAGGTTGGGTTTTCCTTTGTATTAACTTATCCATTCAAGGGCTTAAGTCCCATTCATCTCGATGATTTTTCAACTAACTCTCTATTTAACCTTTTGGTTAGCGGATCCGCAATGTTATCCTTTGATTTTACATAATCAACAGTGATAACTCCAGTTGAGAGTAATTGTCTTATGGTATTGTGTCTACGACGTATATGTCTAGACTTACCATTATACATGTTACTATGTGCCCTTCTATTGCTGATTGACTATCACAATATATGCAAATTGCTGGCACAAGTTTTGACCATCTTGGAATATCCTCTAAGAAGTTGCGCAACCATTCAGCCTCTTCACCACTTGGCTATCACAGTTTGTTTACAGGATTTTCAAGATATAGCTGCACCTGCCAATGTGAACACAAATCCACTCGTGGACTTTGAGTCTTTTATATCAGATATCCAATTTGCATCAGTATATCCTTCAATGCCCGCTGGATATCTAGTATAGTGCAGTCCAAAATTACGTGTACATCTCAAGTACCTTAGTACTCTTATTATTCCTTTCCAGTGATTAGCTCTTGGGTTACTCGTATATCTACTCAGTTTACTCACTGTGTAGGCTATGTTTGGTCATGTACAACTCATCAAGTACATTAGACTCTCAATAACTCTCTAGTATTCTACTTGAGATACACTATCACCTTTGTTTTTGGATAGATGTTGACTTGTATCTATTGGTGTTCTAGCCATTTCAGCATCATCCTTACTGAATTTTTCTAGAATTTTATCAATAAAATGTGACTGGTTTAGAACAAGCCCATCTGTTGTTCTTGAAATTTTGATTCCAAGTATAACATCAGCTAAACCCATATCTTTCATGTCAAACCTCGAATTTAACATATCTTTAGTGTATTTAATCATCTTATTGTCACTACCAACAATAAGCATATCGTCAACGTAAAGACATAAAATGACATAACCATTTCCAGTGTCTTTAACGTAAACACATTTGTAACACTCGTTGATTTTAAATCCACTCTCCATCATGACATTATCAAATTTTTCGTGCCATTGTTTTGGTGCTTGTTTCAAGCCATATAACGACTTCACCAATTTACAAACTTTCTTTTCTTGCCCTGGAGATGAAAACCCCTCGGGTTGTTCCATATAGATTTCTTCATCTAAATATCCATTCAAGAATGCAATCTTAACATCCATTTGATGTACTTCAAGATTTCGTAGAGCAGCAATCGCAAGTATCATCTTAATAGATGTTATTCTCGTTACTGGAGAATATGTATCAAAATAATCAAGGCCTTCTCGTTGTCTATAACATTTTATTACCAATCTAGCCTTATACTTTTCAATAGATCCATCTGCTTTCATTTTACATTTGAAAATCCATCTATAGCCTAGTGGTTTACTTCCTGGAGGAAGATCCACTAGCTCCCATGTATGATTTTGCAAAATGGAATCTATTTCACTTTGAATGGTCTCTTTCCATTGAGGTCCTTCTGATGAGTTCACAGCTTCTTGATAGCTTTGAGGTTCACTTTCTAGCATATAGGTCAGAAAATTTGGACCATAAGATTTTTCTGTCCTTTCCCTTTTGCTACGTCTTGGTTCAACCTCAACCTCATCTTCTAATTCTTGGTCCGGACTATTTTCAGTCATAGTCTCATATGTCCGTTTAGAAGAGCTTGCCTCTTCTTTGGACTTGCATGGAAATACATGTTCAAAGAAGGAAGCATTTCTCGATTCCATTATCGTGTTTTTGTGTATATCTGGAATTTTAGATTCATACACAAGAAACCGATAAGCGCTACTGTTTTGAGAATATCCAATGAAGATACACTCTACAGTTTTTGGTCCTATCTTCACCTTCTTTGGTGTTGGGACAGCCACTTTAGCAAGACACCCCCACACTCGTAAGTATTTATAGGAAGACTTTCTTCATTTCCATAACTCATAAGGGGTCTCTCCATTTTCTTTCGGGGCACCTTATTTAAAAGGTAATTTGCTGATAACACAGCCTCCCCCCACATGTTCTGAGGTAACTCAGAACTTACCAACATCGCATTCATCATTTATTTTAAGGTGCGATTTTTCCTTTCAGCAACACCATTTTGTTGCGGGGAATAAGGTGCGGTGGTTTCATGTATGATTCCATGTTGTGCACATAATTCAGCGAATGGTGCTTCATACTCACCGCCTCGATCACTTCTTATCACCTTAATTTTCTTGTTAAGTTGGTTCTCAACTTCATTCTTGTAGAGAATGAATTTCTCTATCGCTTCATCCTTACTTTTTAGCAAGTACACATAGCAATATTTTGTGCTATCGTCGACAAAAGTAATAAAATACTTGTTGCCACCTTTTGTTTGTACAAATTTTAAATCACATATATCACTGTGAATTAAATCAAGTGGTTTTGTATTCCGTTCAATTGATTTAAATGATGACCTTGTCAATTTTGCCTCAACACAAGTTTCGCACTTATATTTGGAATCAATATGGAACGCGGGTATACAATTCAAGTTAACTAGTCTACGTAAAGAATCATAGTTAACATGTCCTAGTCTACCATGCCACACATTGGAAGACTCAAGCAAGTAAGCGGAAGAATTCACTTTATTCATTTTTGGTTTAACAACCATTACATTCAACTTAAACATACCATCAGAAACATAGCCTTTTCTGACAAACATTCCACTCTTAGACAAAATAACTTTGTCCGACTCAAATACAATACAAAAATCATGCTTATTTAAAAGCGACTCGGACACAAGGTTCTTGCGAATTTCAGGCACATACAACACATTGTTAAGAGTTAGCTCTTTCCCCGAAGTCATCTTTAGAACTACTTTGCCTTGTCCCTTGATTTCAGAAGTTGTTGAATTTCCCATGAACAGCTTCTCTCCATTTTCAATTGCTACGAAAGCATCAAACAGTTCTTTATCAGAACACACATGCCTCGTAGCTCCGGTGTCAATCCACCATTCTTTTGGGTTAGAGCCCACCATGTTCACTTCAGAAATGACGGCTGCTAAATTCATCTCCGCCACATCATGCGCCATGTAGTCAACCACATTTGCTTCTTTCTTCTTCTTTGGCAATCTGCACTCCGAAGACTTGTGACCCACTTTGTCACAATTGAAGCATTTCCTTGAAACTTCCTTTTAGAGGTTCCACCTTTAGGTCCTAGTTTGGTCCCTTTACCACCGGATGACCCAGCCTTACTTTTGTAGGCCTTACTGCTTTGACCATGCTCCACAATATTGGCTTTAGCAACACTAGGATTGAACAACTTCTTTTCGGAACTCTTGTTGTCTTCTTCAATTCGAAGTCTAACAATCAGTTCTTCGACGTTCATTTCCTTTCGTTTGTGCTTTAGGTAATTCTTGAAATCTTTCCATGCGGGAGGCAATTTTTCAATAATTGCAGCCACTTGGAAAGTCTCACTCAACACCATCCCTTCAGCATGAATTTCGTGAAGAATTACTTGGAGTTCTTGCACTTGACTGATTATAATTTTGAAGTCCACCATTTTATAATCTAAGAATTTGCCGACAATGAACTTTTTAGCCCCGGCATCTTCAGTTTTATATTTACGGTCCAAAGACTCCCACAACTCCTTAGCAGTTTTCATAGTGCTATACACGTTGTACAACGAATCTGCTAAACTGTTCATTATGTAATTTCGGCATAGAAAATCCGAATGGTTCCAAGCATCAAGTGCACTGATCGCTTGAACATCTCACTCACCCTCTTTGAGTTTTGGAGCAGTTTCAGTCAAGAACCTCGCAAGATTCAAGGTGGTCAAGTAAAATAGCATTTTCTGCTGCCACCTTTTGAAATTCAAGCCATTGAATTTCTCCGATTTTTTCATTATGATTAACCGGAACAGTAGCCATAGGTTGGCTCACAACATGACTTGGCAATCTAGCCACAGTCTGAGCCACACCAGAACTAGAGCCCACAGCCTGTTTTCTAGTAGCCACAGTTTGGGTCACATCCATATTAGTTTGTTCGGTTGACATTTCTGAAAATGAAACAAAAATATTAGTTTTCAATAAACTAATATTAATCCAATAAATCAAATGAAACAATAACCAAATCTGTTTTAAGCTTGTGGGAAATTTGTTTCAACTTCAATACCGGATTTACAACTTGATACCAATTTTGATGAATAGAATAAAAACTGTATTTACAAATACAGTTTGTGCATATTATAATAGATCGTAAAATATATATATTGCAGTAAATAATCAAAACAATTGCAGAACGACAATGTGCAAAATCGAACAAACAGAATCTGTTAAAACTGTATAACACTTTTAACCCGAGGCCTGTGTCAAACACATTTTCCTTAAAACAGATTCGCCCCCTCACCGTACGTGCTTGAGGATTGATATGAACGTCTGCTTCGCAGGATACAACGGTAGAACCAGTAGTTTCTGAGCACCACAGAGACTACTCCGGCGAACTAACTATGTGCTTGAATTATATAACCACCGGACTCGAACAAAATCGGGAAAAAAAAAATGCAAAAATGGAGACTGTATGTAGGAGAAACAGAAACTGCAGGCAGATGAATATACAGATGAATTCGTGTACTGCAAACTGGAAAAACGAGATGACTATATAGACAACTGTAGAATAATTGCTCAATAACTTCATAGCAATTAACATTGGAGTTTTAGGAGTTTCAACAGTTTTGGAAAACCAAAAGTCTATTGAAAAAAATTAAAAAATGTAGTAAAACGTGGACACTCCTAAGGGGCCAATTTTGCTCCTTTCGGTCCGACATTCGTGTACGCAAGTCGCGCTCGCACACAAGTTCAACGTTTGAAGCCAATTTCGGTCCAAGATTTGCACCCCCCTGCCCGCGCACGTGGAGAGAGCCTCTATGCTACACATGATTACACCATTCTAAAGTGCAATCCTTTATAAAGTGGTTTTAATTTTCATCCACTTCCTATGTGGGACAAAGTTTAAATTTTTGCTTTCCCACCAACATAAACTCCTTTCACATGGCATACTTTGAACTTCAATTTCTCATTCACCCGAGCATCATTTTTTACAAGTAAGTATATGATTTCGATGTACTCACGGAGGAGAACACAAATCAACTTTCATCTTTCAAAATAGCCAAGCGCGTCCCACTCAAAACTAGTGTCAAAGTCAACCCATTTTTCAGTTTTTCCAACAGCAAGTCCATACTATAGAATGTGACGGTCCTACTAAAGACAATAATGAAAAGATTGTTAAAGGAAAAATGAATTTTATGATCTCAGGGCGTGTTTGATAGCATTTGTTTTCCCTAGAACTAAAAATTTATTTTTCATTTTCTAGCTTTTGCATTGTTTGATGGAAGAAATTTTTCATGGAAATCATTTTCCCACTTTCCTTCACACGGGCACTTTTTCCTGCTTTTTTATGAGTTTATTTTTCCACCTTTTAAGTGGGTTTTTTTTTGTGGCAATTGTAAAACATTCTAGACACAATTGTAAAAAAAAAAAAAAAAATTATCACTTTTATTAACAAATTTCATATAAAACAAATTCAAACGAATGGTATTCGGTATGATAATTTTTTTAGCAATTGGAACAAATTCTAGATTCAATGGTAAAAAAAAAATTATCAATTTAATAGAAAACTTCCATGAAAAATAAAGTCAAATGGACACCAAACTTTCGATATTTTTCAGTTGGAAAATTATACCAATAAAATACAATTAATTACAATTTTCAGTCAAACAAATTTTTGGCAATTCAATTCCCTGTAATTCATTTTATTTCCATCCAAATTCTACATTTGAAATCAAACGGACCTTTAATGATAGTTGTGGTATATAAACTATTTTTTTTTCTTTTCGAAATGTGCCTTTTAAGTCGGCTTTATTTCAAATATTTACTTTTTACAAAATGCAAAAAGTATACATCAAATTAGATTTATGCATTGCCAAAAAAATTAGGGATAACGTTGAGTTTGATTTGAATACAAGAAAAGCAATTAAATTTAAAACATATGCTGAGAAAGGGCTCAATTGACAAAATATAAATTGTCATCTAAAATGTTTCTTAATTCAAAAATTTTATTTCAATATTCAACAATGAAAAATCAAGTGCAGCTGTACGATGTCCTCCCTCTCGTTGGCAATTAATACAATCATAGACAGATTCCAATGTAGATTATAATAATCGGTGCCTAACCGTTCGAACTATTCAGATGAATCTAGTATAAGCTGTAATTTGAGTGGGAGGTTGTTAATATTGATATCACTTATAGTGACATCAATCACGGGATTGAAATGTTGAAATTATATGACAAAATAATAAAGTATTTGATCAAGAATAAAAGAAGACAAGATATAACAGATGAATTAGAAGATTTTATTGGCTCAATAATAATGGAAAAGAAAGAAAAATTACAATAGATCATATAATTCTAGTAATCTATTTTCTCACCCTTTAAATTGTAAAGAAGAGCCAAGTATGTATAGACAACTATGTATGGAGACGTCCAAACCCTGGTAGATGAGTTGCAGTTG
>CM032643.1:971822-1032334 GCA_019097785.1 Fraxinus excelsior | reverse complement strand
GACCGAGCCTTCAAATACTCTCTCTATGATTTCCTTTCTTGCTTCCACTGTGGATGCCTCTCTAAGCTCCTTGTACAGTGGATACCACTGGAAATCAACATTTCAAGTATGTTAAATAGAACTAATTTTGTAATGAATGATCCGAATGTTTTCATTTATGCTCGACTATAACAGTTTCTCTTTATAGCATCGTGGTCACGGATTAAGTCCTAATACTATTTACTAGAGCAAAAAGAAACGGCAACAAACTGAAAGCTAAGTCCACTTGTAACTGCACACCTATGAATTTGGCCTTTGGGTCTCACAATAAAATGACACTCTAAATATCCTTTATATATCATAAAAACAGGAAAGGAGATATGCCCATTGCCGATATGTCAATCCACATTCGAGAGAATACGTGAACTATGATTAGACTACACGGTCCAACACAATAGAAAATTACTTGAAGAACACGGGGGAACTAAATTGTACCTTGAAGAACCGGGCTAAGGCACGGTCGTGGGGGTTAGAAAGGAGTATGGAGGGACTATTATTCCAGGCATCATTAATGTATCAACAATGATAAGTGACTCACAAACAGGTTTCTCATCATGGATAAGAATTGGGATTCTCTTTTGAATAGGATTGGTTTTAAGAAGGCGCTCACTTCGGTCATGGAGCTATCTAAACTGGGCATGGTGATACGCCTAAAAGCTGCACACTTGCCATGGCCAATTCTCTGAAGCTAAAACCAGATTTTATGTTCAGGAAAGCTACTTCTCTTGGTATTTATCAAGAGATTGCAATGGTAGAAGTTAAATAGATATGTCAAAATTGAGTCTTTCTTGTTAGTATAAATACAAACAAGATTTGGCAATTCTGCTGCAAATGATCAAGCGTAAAAACTAAACGATCATTGAGATCTCCACCATCTCTATATAGGATCATCCCCCGTAGCCAATGCGCCAACTTGCCAAAAGATATTTCAATGGCGAAAAAACTGGACAGCCAAGACCCATGCATAGGCCATCCCAAGTCTTTTTTTAGTTGTCTAGACTCAACCTACTTAACACCACAATGTATGTATAGGTGTAGAGAGGGAAGACATGTACGTGGTACTGTAAAGACGATCGAACGAAGTGAATATAACAATTAAAAATTAAATTCTTCCTAAATTAGGGGTCAAGCATTTGTATTTCTTAAATTCTTCCATTTAAGCACTGAAGTAAAATAAAAAAAGTCAATTTTCTATTTTTGTCAAAAAAAAAAAAAAATTGAATAATTCTTTCAAAAAACAAGAAGAAAAATGATCATATTTTGTATTTTGGACCACAAACAAATTTAAGTCTTGATCCATTTGACCAAAGGCCCAATTAATTACATGCACCAAGTCGCTATCTTACTCCAGATGCGTCGGCTAAGGCAGTTCTTCTCACAATAAAGGAGCAGCCACCAGCTTCCCACCTGTCCCTATACCCTTTTTTATTTTGACCCGGCGGAGCCACCGAGCGAGAAACTTCCTTCATCAAGGCCAAAAATACACCCACTCTCTCAGGCACAAACACACACAACTGTGTGTTAAAATAGAGAGAAATATATAGAAATAGAGAAAATTGCAGGCTTTAATTTCATTTTATTTTCATTTCCCACTATTTCTTTCTTTAAGTTCTGCATACCGATATAGATCTTGCGGTTTGGTATCTGTGTATGTATAATGTGAACATATATGAAATAAAATTTTGTAATCATTTTTAGAGATAGGTGACTACTGATTCTTATGAAAATGGAAACGAATCTCAAAAGCAGAAAAGAAACTTTTGTTAAAATTTAGATCTCATCTAATCAGTTTAGAAAATTAGTTTTTATACTTTCTGTATTAAATTTAATTAGTAAATGAAAATCGGATCGAAGTGTTGAAAACTTAGAAAGCATAAAGATATATTTTTTTGTTTAAATTTCTAGAAATTATTGGAAAATGCCGGGGCACGGGGATTTAGACAGGCAAATAGAGCAATTGATGGAGTGCAAGCCGCTGTCAGAGGTGGAGGTGAAAACTCTGTGCGATCAGGCGCGAGCGATTCTGGTGGAGGAATGGAATGTGCAACCGGTGAAATGCCCCGTTACTGTCTGCGGTGACATACATGGCCAGTTCTATGATCTGATCGAGCTATTCAGAATAGGCGGCAACGCTCCAGACACCAATTACCTCTTCATGGGAGACTATGTCGGTGAGTTTTTCCTTGAATTATTGGGCGAAAAAGAGGATTCCTGTTTTGTGTTTATTGTATACTCTCGACCTGGATGCTGGAGTTATTTACTTGGATAAATATTGGATTTATAATCTACTTCCTCTTTTGGATTTTGGTTGTAAGGCTATTGAAAGCTGTGTGAACAGGTATCTAATGAATGCTTAAATTGGTTTTTTTGAGATCTGCTGCTTGAATTTGGGCCAAAATGTGAATGGAATATAATTTGGCAGCTATATGTTTAGTTTCCTTTGCACCTGAATTTGTTATTCAGGTTCTGCGGCGCTACATTTTTTTCAGTTATCCGCTATCTGCAGGTGACCTGAAAATAGGCTTTAGCGATTTATAGTTGTATATTTATGTACTGTGTCTAATGACCAAGTATATGGGTACAGCAGAGCATAATGTTCCGTTTATGGAGGGAAGGTTTGGTTTATGTTGATTGTCATACCCTGCTTTTGGAATGACGACTATCTTTGTCGATTTATGACATGGCTTTTGTATAATTGTCTATTTATGATGTGGCTGACATGTTGTTCTAAAGAAAATGATAAGGTGGAATGTTGATTCGTGTTTGAGGAAATTATGGATGTAGACATGTATTCTCGTGAACGCGGCGCATGGTTCATTTTGGATGATGCTTTGATTGAACATTAGCTGACTTTATTACAATATGAAATTCTGACCGTTTAGACGTTTTAATTTCCCTACAATATATAATACACTGTCTGGATGCCAACCATAACTTTTAACGGTTAGAGATTTATGGAAATACACTGCCATAAATGTTTTTTTTTCTATTACCTTATCCCATTGAGAAAATGTTATTTTCTGTCATAAAATACTTTTTTTTCTCCCTTTTTGCCTTTTTTTTAAAAGATTGACCTATAAGTTTGGTGGTCTCAACAGAAATGCTGTCGATTATTGTCACAAAGCATTCATTTATGCCTGTTTGGAAATCGCAATTGTCCAACGAAGTGTGTCTTATGGTTTGCTATATTTTGGTTTCCTCTGTGTTTTAATCAATACCTCTCTAGTTTGAGTCATGCTTTCCCATTATAGTAAACTTTGTAGAATTTAAACCGATCATTATGCATCTAAATTTCTTATCTTGCTAGATGGTACTACTACTGTACTGTTCAACTAATAAAATGACATTAAAATGCAGACCGTGGGTACTACTCAGTGGAGACAGTCACACTTTTAGTGGCTCTGAAAGTTCGTTATAGAGATAGAATCACTATTCTTAGAGGAAATCATGAAAGTCGGCAAATCACTCAAGTGTAAGACCCTATCGCTGTCTCCACTGTGCTTGTAGTAACAAAGGAGTTTGACATAGATATTTGAAATTAAACAATTGCATAAAGTTTAAAGTTATATGTGTCTTTAGATTTGCTAATATTCAGATTCATTCACTTATTTGCACCACAGTTATGGGTTCTACGATGAGTGCTTGAGGAAGTATGGCAATGCCAATGTGTGGAAGTATTTCACTGATCTTTTTGATTATCTACCCCTGACAGCACTAATTGAGAGTCAGGTTTTGATGATAACTCTACATGCCTTTATAGTTTGAATAGACTAACCTGATTACTTCTGACCCTATATATTGTTTCCTCGTAGGTCTTCTGTTTGCATGGGGGTCTTTCGCCATCTCTGGATACCTTGGACAATATCCGAGCTTTGGACCGTATACAAGAGGTAATGAAAATGTTGTCCTTGGGATCAATATGCTTTAAGTTTGCTTCTTTTAATTACTCTGTTTCTTTCACTGAGGGTGTTTTTTTTTTTATCTTTAAATTAATGTGCGTGTGTGGTATCTGTTAAAATCTCAGTTAAATTAATAGCAAAATTCTTTTCTCTTTTGTCTGCTTAGCTTTAGTGCTATCTTGTTCGATCAATTAAAGAAGATTTAGAATGTTTATCTTCTTCAATTGTAGCCTTCAGTTGCTTCTGTTAACTGATAAATGTACGCTTTCTCCCATTAGATATGTTTGCATTCAGATGGAATCACTTGCCTATTCAAGCTGGTGTTTGCTCTTAACCTTGTCATGCTTTTGTTCTCTCTATTTGTGTATTTTAGCTGTTCTGGAATTTAGGTTTGACGTTAGAAGTTTGGTGGAATGAATTTTTTGACGAACAAGATAAATTGGGTTGAATAATTTTGTTCACAAACTCTCTTGTCAACATGTTTGTTGGTGAATTGTAGGTTCCACATGAAGGACCAATGTGCGATCTCCTGTGGTCTGATCCTGATGACCGATGTGGATGGGGAATATCACCACGTGGGGCTGGCTACACTTTTGGACAGGATGTAGCTTCTCAGTTTAACCATACTAATGGCCTCACTCTGATTTCAAGAGCCCACCAGCTTGTCATGGAGGGCTTCAATTGGTGTCAGGTTTGTGAATTTATATCAATTGAATGCACCAGTCTCTTCCTCTTTCTCAGCTCAAAGGTTGCATTATTGGTCTCCAACCTCCATTGTCTGGTAAACAAGTTGGTCCAAAACCTTTCGTTACAGTTGCACAATCAGTCTCTAACGATGGAAACATCCAAATTTTCATTAAGTCATCAAGTGTCCCTCACATATCCAACTTTATGAAGCTTCATTTTGTTTCCAACTTGACCCAAATAAGTGAAGCATGTTTTCACGAAGGGCACGTAATGATGATCTAACGAAGATTTGTAGTATTTTCGTTGGGGTCTATTGTGCAACTGTATCTGACCAACCAACTTGCTACTCGAACATTGGATTAGGGACCGAAGGTGCTATTTTCCCTACGTATAATTATTATGCCCATCATATATGTAGGAGAAGAATGTGGTGACAGTTTTTAGTGCTCCAAACTACTGTTACCGCTGTGGGAACATGGCTGCAATACTCGAAATCGGGGAGAATATGGAGCAGAATTTCCTGCAATTCGACCCAGCTCCTCGGCAGATTGAACCCGACACAACTCGCAAGACTCCGGATTACTTTTTATGAACCCCCGCCTTTGCCAGAGCTGTTTGTAGTTCCTGTTTGAAGAAGTTACTCTGGGAAGAGTTGCATTTTCTTCTGTTTTGAGTTTGCTCTGCTGCTTTCTTCTTGTGTGAAAAAGATATTAGCCTGAGAGCTGAGGATGGCAGAGAGTCTCTTGTCTTGTATATGTTTTTCTTGAAGGAAAGCAAAAGATTTACATCGAGTATGTTCTTTAGTTCAAAATTTATGGTAGGAAGCAGATTTCAGCCAGCCTATTTCCCTTTTTCACACGAATACTTCAAAGAACTTGGATAGTTGGATTTAACACTGTGCACTGGGGGGAAAATGTTTCTGAAATTTTGGAACTTTTTGAGTGCCTGATTGACGGAAAGGGATGACCACAGTTTTTTGGCCTAGTTGATAGAAATTAAGGCGAACTACACCGACTTCTCTTGAGATTTTGATTTAATCAGAAATATCGACAAATTATTTCGAGGTCCAAAGATATCACATTTCTTTCACATTCAAGTACAATTAATGGTGATAATATTTAAAATAATATTACAAAATGTTTTCAAAATTTTAAATGTTGTCAAACAGATGCATAATGGCATGTCAATTTACCAAGGGAATCCAGTTTCGTCCCGTTCGCCCATAACTAATTTGTAAGGATGAAGAAAGAAACTCTATATTCTCATTGTAGTAAATAAGTGATTTTAGATCTTAGTGAAAAGAAAATGAATTATTGAATTCCTTTCTAGCACATGTCACGCCAAGGTACTATTGTTGAGCATTAGAAATTTGTGTTATCGAAAGATTTCATGCAAATAAAAATGTGAAAATAAAAACATATCTTTTAACCTTATAATTTAAAAATATTTTTATAATCTTTATTTATCATTTTCGTCTCTAATATGTCAAGTTGTGCTTAAATCGTACATTAGCTACAATACGAGTACCAACTAAGTAATTTACTCAAGATACAACATGTAACAAAACATGGATGGCGACAAGGCGGATATAGTAGGGTCGATCATTTCCACCCCGTCCCGTCGAGTTTTTTTGTCACCTTCATGTTTTTCCCATATCCTGTTAAAAGAGGGACGAGGCAGGACATGCCCTTTGCCCCATCTTTCGTCGCGTTTATTTTTTTAATTTTTAATTTTGTTTTTATGTCCCCATTTGACCCTCATTAATTTATAATACATTTTTCTCTCCCTTATTTTTAATCACACATTTTTTAATAAAATAATATTATACATAAACCAATTTTTTTTCCTTATTTCTCAACCGCACATTTTCCAAAAAACTATTCCAGAAATTATAACATCAAATAATGGGAGCCAAACAGATATTTAGTTAGTTAGTGTGTGTGTGTGTGTGTATTTGTTAAGAATAATTCACGGTCTCTTTAAAAATGATGATAGGTCTTTTATTTTTATTTGATAAAAAATTAAATTTAAACGAAATGGGTAGCGAGGCGAGAATTATGATTCTCGTACTCATCTCATATTTGTTTCGGGGCAATGATTCATGTCCCCGTACCCATTTCGTTTACCCAGTTAGATGGTAATCTTCACTCCATTCGAGACGAATCTCGCAGATATTGGGTTGAAGATGTATTTTTGCCATCCTAATGACTAAAAGTGAAAAGTCATGAAATTTGAAAATAAAAACTTTAAAATTTAGGGACCCAATTAAAATTTTACTGAAAATTCAATTACCCAATTGATATACCACCTCACTTCCCTTCCATAGAAGGAAAAATGGAGTGCGCCGGAAGGGGAAGCCGGAGCCCGTGCTCGGGACCGGCCACCAGACCCTGCAGTCGCTGCCGAGTCGTTGCCTATTGCTCCATTTCTCACCAGGTCTTTTCCACATACGTACATGTATCATGTACTGTGCGCGAGCGATCGCGTGCTTTTTTTTTCCTACTGTGGTTAGATGTATATATTTAAGTCCTTGCTCGACTATCTAGTTTAAATTTTTTACAGGTTTCCCATTGGAGTGTGCATAAGAAAGAGTGTGAAAGATTACAACAGCAAATGAAGCGTGCTGATGTCTTGAGTAATTTCCCTTTCCAATTTACTCGACGGGTTCAGGTTTTTAATTGTTTAATTGATCGATTTATTTCAATTGATTGATTTCTATGAATCCAGTCGTGCTCAGGAGCTTAATTAGGTGAATTTTTTTTTTTTTTTTTTTTTCGGTTAGATGTGTGAAAAGCAGGAGGTGCGTTGTTCACTGTTAATAAGAAATGGAATTCACCGTACAGGAATGTGGATGTGTGAATGTAGTTGCGAGGGATCAGCTACTCCTTCCGATCATTCTGGGTATTTTGCTTATTTTTCCAATTTAATGCTATTTTTACTCAATTGTTTGTACTATGAGCATCTTTGGTTGACTGTTTCTATACAAGTTTGAATATGTTACATTTGGGATCGTTTTGGTCACACTGCTTATAGATTTTTGGTAGGTTGCTTGAAGGTTGGAATCTTCCAAGTGCATTATGCCCTTGTAAAGGTGTTATTATTTTGAAAACTGATTTTTTTTTTTTCATCACATTACATCCCAGGTAACAAGATTTATAACTACATAATAATCATGCAGGGCCTTCTTCTCCAATACCAGAACTAACAAGTTGGAAGGATTACTATGAATGGAGGTGCATCCCACTTTGTTCTCCTGCTGCTTTACTTCTTCACTGGGTATGTTATGTATTAATCCGTGTGAATCCATAAAATTTTGTTCTTTGTATAAACTTCAATTTTGTCTATATTTAGTTACGTATACTAGTATCTATTTTACATTTTGTTGACTTAAATTCACGAGCAAGGAGCTCTCTAAATATTTTTATTTATTTGAAAAAAGATCAACGTCAGATATTTATCAAGCTCTAAAAATATATATTCCTGTGATTTTTCATGTATATTTTGGTAAAAATGATTGCAGGCTATAAGTACTTTTTATGTTATTTGTTGTTCCAGCCACTCACAATATATTGGGCTATTCAGCTTGCAACTTTTAAAAGCTTGATTCCTGCAATTGGTAATGAAATGCGCATTCATTACCTAGGTATCTTGTCTTCTTCTCATTTATGCATAGTTGTGTTCGAATACTAGTTCTGTTCCAAAATTTAGTCTGTTTCCTTGTCAAGATCCTCTTATTCCACAAATTCATTACATATGCTACTTATGGAATGGTGGTTATCTCAGTCCCATAGCCACGTGATTCTGTAGCTATGGGGGCACCTAATTTAAAAGCATTTTATGATCATGTTGGTTTTGTTCATTTATTGACAGCATTATAGTTTTGCCTGAAGAGAACTTCTGATTTTCGACACATACAGAGACTCTCTGCCTTGACAGAGTTTCTTTTAGTATGAAAAGGGACAAATTTGTATCTTGACTTGAACTGGAGTTGGAAATCTGATGTGCCTAGTGAGCTTCTTTATATTTTTTATTTCAATATTTTATACATATAACAAAAGTACTTCAGAAAATAGTAGTGTGTGGAAATTACAATATCATTTATACTTAACACGCAAATAAATCTTGCATCTGAAACGTGTGCAATTTATAAAGCCAATAGATAATCATGTTAGTGATTACATTTGGAAATTGGAAATATACTATAAAAAACCTCATACATCTTCGTAAGCCAAAAAAATCTTGTACATTTGCCTCACTGATATCACAACCTTTACTTGATGTTTTGATGTTTTTTCCTATATTCCCCTCCATGTTGCAATTGGCATTCCAACCCCACCCCCCCCCCCCCCCTCCTCTCTCAATCTCATCCCTAGTTAAATGCTCTTACTCTCCTTTATTATCCAATTTCCTTCTGAACAAAAACAAGTTCTTGTTGAAGGCCCAGAGAAAGAGCTTCGCCAACTTTCTGTCTTTGGAGAATTGCTTGCACTTTTTCCTGGAATTCGACTGTTAATAGACCTTGTTGGACCTGCAATTCCACAACATAGGTCAGTTCCAATGTAGATTCTTATTTGCTCATTTGCCATCATGCTTGTTTGTTTTATGTTACAATTTCCTTATAATTTAAAAGTCAAAGTCAAACTTTAATTTTAACCAAACATATTTTTGGACCTACAACTACTGCCCATTTATGTACCACTCATTTCTATCAAATTTATAATTTCAGCAACTTATAGTTTTTCCCAAACAAGCACAATTTCAATTTATCAGTTTACTTATTTGATATTTTAGGCGAACAGAATCCTTAATATACAGTGTGATCTTCTTTTCGTTTATTTATTTATTATCTTGGAAATCACAGTTCACTTATTTCAACCACCATTTTTTTTTTCATATTTCCGTGTATCTCAACCATTGTTACCTTAAATCACTGGCTAATTCAATTCGGTATGTTATTTTCGAAATTTAATACATTCTGAATTTGGAACCTTGAAGTTGGTGTTCGCCGGGATGATTCTTTTCCATTCCTTTCCACCCTTCTACTGTTCTACATTTGGTAAAAAAATGTTTAAATGAAAAACGAATAAAAGAAAACGTTATACATGAAGATTTGTAGCACTTATCTCTGATTTTACTTTATGAATAATATAAATTGCAAAAGTTCTCCAGGATTTGGAAAATCTAATAAACATCTAAAAAACCTTGTTTCTTGTTAATTCCCTGTCAGTTTCTGTTGGCAATTTCTAATTGATAGTTTTATCGGTTACATGTTACTTATGAGAATTATTTCACATGATCAGGGATGATGAGAAAATCAATGTTTACAATTATGCTAAATGTAATCAAATAGATTGTCAGTGCAACTATTCAGTTGAGAATCTTAGCCAACATGTATCCGAGGGCGACTCGTCTGCAGTCATATTACGGCTTCATGCAGGTTTTTATCATGATCGCTACAGAGATATAGCAAAGGTTGTTTCCATCATCTAGATGCACATAACTCTTAGTTTTGATTTACTTCTCACGAGGTATACTTCATTTGCAGGATTTTCCGCCTCATCTAATTATAGCTCCAAATGCCGGTATTGCTGCTTATACAAGCTGGTTACCAACAATTGTGAGTTTACTATCCTTACACCCGTCTTCCTCTCTCTCTTCTCTTGGTTTCTTTGGTTATGGATTAGATCCTAATCTCTTCTTTCGGGAGCAATAATCCGAAAAGTAATAAGAAAACAAGTAAAGCACACACTGTTTCATCTTGAATGTGAGAACTACGTCCACCCACAGCTGTATTTTCACTGCAATGGAGAAGAAGAATACACGTTTTCTTCACACATCAATTTGCAGTAAAAAAACAACCTCCGTAACAAATCCTTTACATAGCAGGAATTGTGGTTGTCTAACTAGAGACTGTGCAATAATAAGATCTCGCCTCTATTAGGGCGACCTGATTAGGCTCCACACAGTCCAATGTTTCTCTTTTTCTCCTTTTTTGTCGCGTGAAGGGAGGTTTTTAGCTTAACATTAGCTTCTGCTTTTGGACAATTTTACAAAAATCTAACTGGTATTGTTCTTTCCATTCTATTTTTCACTGAAGGAGCTAATAAAGGAGATCAAAGTTCCGGCAGTTTTTTCTGATTACTGTGAAGAAGCTTCTCATCTGGCAACTTGTTGCATAAGTTCTGCAACAGGCTGTGCTCCTACAATTCCAGTGTGTTCCATTTCTTCTTTACGCCGAGTAGTCAATAGTCTTTCAACATGAAATATATAAATTTGAAATATCCCGGTCTCTTGTGCAGATTCAGCTAAATCCATTCAGGCAGCCTCTACCTGTGGAAGAAAGTGCATTGTTTCTCCCTTGCTATTCCAACTGTTTTGTATTCGGTATGTGAAATTATGAACAAAAGAGATCATGCCATTTTGCAACGAAGTGCTTAAATGAAGATCGAATCACATTTGAGAGAGACTGAGTGTAGGCAAACCCTCTTATGTATGTGATATTTCTATTTATTGCGTCTCAAGTCTAGCAAGCAAAACTTGTCTCTGAAGTCTTTGGCCCTTCATGAGAGTTTTGATGTATCATAAATGAATAATTGGTTTTTGGCATCATAGAAGTTGATGGAAAATATTGTGGACCGTCACAGTGGTATCCAATGTAAACATCCGTCCAATGCAAGTTTAGCTTGTTGCAATCGGTTTCAATGTCGATTTTTCTTAGGTTGAGAAAGTATTTCGAAGTTAGAAAATTATGTGCACAAGTGGGAATGTGAATTACATGAATCTAATAATTACAAGTGAATGCTTGTCTTAATTGTAAAAAAATTGACTATGAATAGTTTACATATAGCTTTATTCGAAGACTAGGAGGTTCTAAGTATGGGTCACATTGTTTGAATATATTGAGAAAAGTGAAGTACCAAAATTCCACATTATAATTATTGTCATATATTTTGACATAATTTCCCTCTTTTCAATTGTGAAATTATGTTTAGTTGGTCTAGAAATTGTAAGTTTTAAATTTGTTAAAAAATTTAGCCAATGTTTGATTCCATCCCATTCTCTAAAATTCATTTTTTTAAAACTTATTTTCAATTACACGTTTTTCTAATAAAATAATTTTACACATAACTGATGAATCGAATTTTTTTTCTTCTAATTTTTAACCCGCACAATCTCCAAAAAAAATCACTTTATACAAAGTATATTCTCAAATAATGAGCTCAAACACGAGTTTACTTTTTAATCGAAATCTAAAAAATATATAACTTTTTGTAATTAAATAGATTAGAGCATTTACAAGATACATTTTAAGGACCATACTACATATGCATGAAGATTAACATATTGGTTTACATTCTCTGTGATTTGACAGGTTTTGGTACATTGATCGTGACAAAACTTTTTCAATCAACTGCCAAATTTTTTACATATAGTGGTATCAATCAAGGTGTACACTTTATGTGTAAACGTAGTTTAATTCACTTTTTAATATAAGATGATTTATATCTTAGAGACTCAATGCTTGAAAATAAATTTTAAGATATTCTCCATTCCAACTTTTTTAAAAATAGAAACCCACTTTCTATTTTTTACTTTATTTATAATTACATTTAATAAGTCACACATTTCAATACTTTATTTTTAAATTATTCAAATTTATTTATTGGAAATAACAAAATGAAGAGTTAAAAGTAGAGATCAATGTTGGAGTGTGTAAAGAATTTTATTATCTAAATTTCAAGATGACTTCTATTATACATAAAATGTTGTTTATTAATAGAAAGTGTCTTGAAAATACTTTTAGGTGATACCAAACACAATATTCACTCATACAATACCTTTTTTTATCATATGAATTTTTCATAAATGTATGTTACCGAGATTCAAAAAAAATTTATGTGCTTTCCCTTTTGCTGTATTTTCTCACAATCGACTAGTCATTCCCACTTGCAGCAAATGGATAAAAAGGGTACTTCAACTTGCATACGAAAGTCTCAATAGGCATGCTTAAAAGGGTTTGGATTGATTGAGCGTTAACGACTTGTTCAAAAGAACAAAAATATCGTCTATTATTAGGAATTATGTCTTTCGTCTTTTGAAATTAATTACTTCATAATTTTATTCAATATTGCATATTAAACACGTTTCACGAGGTCAAGAATAGCATAGTCACTTTATATTGATATTTGTGTCGATGAGTTGGATTCAAGATGTAATAATCAAGATTTTCTACAGTTATTATGGTTGTCATTATCTTCTAGATGATTTTCCCGACATATGAACAAAGCGAAATTTCCAGGAAAAGAGGCCGAGGAGTGAGGACCATGGTCCCATTACATAGGAAAAAAAAAAATTGAACCATAGTGAAGAACACTACAAGATTTTCATATAAAACGACAAATTTTAATGAGGATTTTTTGTTGGGGTGTTTATTACTAACAAATATAAATGAAGTAAAATTTAGGAGGAAATCCAGACAGCCATTCATAGTAATAAATATACAAAGAACCATAAAATCCAGATCTGAAACTAAGTTGTCCCCACGGGTATGGCGTAATGGTAAAGCATGAGGGTTTTTAACGGAGCGCGGAAGTTTGAATCCCCGTGATAGTTGAAATGTGACATTTATGTTGAAAGACATATGTCATGTGGAGATAAAGTTATGGTGCGCATTCACTCATCTGGGTTCTTGTTCTCATGATGTAAAGGGGGTCCACAGGAAGAAGAACTGCTTCTCGAATATCCGATCCAAGTGTGTACAAATTGTAACCGCATTCGATTTATCTAAGTAGCGAACCAGGGGAAAGTCGTCGCTCCTTAGCAAGTCGGCAATCATTCACTTGAGATCTTTTGACATGTAATTATGTGATTTCAATGTTGTCGAGAGAATATGAATCTATTTCGATCTTTCAAAACGGAAAAAATGGGTCCCACTTAAAACTATGCCCAATTGGCTCCACTTTCCAACAAATATGTGATTATTCAGATTATCCACAATATGTTCCTCCATTTTTAAATAATAACACAGCTAGGTCCTACAAAACTAGAATTGGAATGAAGTCATAATTGAGCCAACATGTTTAGAACAAAGACCAGGAATCATAAAGAATAAAACGCGCAATCTCGGAAAAAAAAACTGGCATTACAACCCGAAAGAGACTGCACAACGGGGTCCATGTGTTGAACCAAAATGGTATCCATTTATCAAAGATTTTAATAGAGATAAATTTCGTACGCATTTCATGGCGAGAAAAACTAGTAATATATTTTCTTTCGAGGTGAAAAAATATAGATAAATAAAGTACTCTCACATCCGGCAAAGTGCCATATTTCCTGGTACAAATCCGAGGCCTATAAGCGTAAAGTTAATTTGATTTGACATAATTCATTAGAGGTTTCATATATGACACAGTCCTTAGTCGATCGTGTTAGGTTTCACACTTCACGATTCATGGCTCTCATGGACGATTTTGTTTATACAAATTCGATCTCTTATCAACATTGGTTAGAAGTAATAATGTCCATTATGGATGGCGAACATGTGGTGTTGCCACGTAATACCTGTAGAGGTATGACGTGACAACACCACATGTTGTCACATTTACCGTCAGCATTATAACTCTTATTCATTGTGGACAGGAGATTAAACCCGTTTGTTTATATACTTTCATGATATTTCATAAAATATCTTTGATTATTAATCACTTTCGGTGAACTTTATGATTGACTTTAATCTAGAATTATCACCACAATTCTCAAGCAATCGACAAGGAGTATAAAGTATAAGATCAAATAAGAAACTTGGCATAATCTAAGCTTAAATGCTAAAGAAGTGGTAGGGCCATAACTTTAGTTGTAATATCTAGTAAGTAAAAAATCAAAATTCCATTGATTTTTTTTTTTTATGTAAACGTCACTTGTATGTAAAACAAGCAACTTGGATAAAAAGTAAGCTTTGGATTTTGCTTATAATGCATCCAGCTAGCCCATCAATGGAAGTATCTGGTTTTATCATCAAGAGAGCAAGTTGTCTTTGAAGTGTACATTGAACCCAACCCACCTTCACTCCTAGGAAAGAAGAATAATTCCCCATGTAAAGGGGAGAGTTTCACAGACAAGCCCCTCACAGTGGGGCGGGCCCCACATGTATTAAAAAAATAAAATTTGCACTGCCCCACCATATGTGTTGTCTATAGAACCTCTGTAAAAAAAAAAATTATGCAGTCCACGCATTGTTTAGGAAAGAAACATACAAAAGAAATGGGAGAAATTTCTCATAATGGATTCTTAATCTATTTCTCAAATAGCAAATTAGGCATTAAATTTAAACTTTGTTTATATTTAATTGATGTGGACTTTCACATTTAATATGTTAGGTCATTTGAGAACACCAATAATAGAATCTTGTTGCTCTGAACAATAGAATAATCAAACTACTGGTTTGTTATAAGATTTAAAGTTTCACCTTAAAATGTCAACCTTGCTAATAGAATTAGCTTAAATTCTTGATTTTTAATTTCGTTTATATTTGAAGTGGAATTTATTTTTCAACATACGATGAAAGATGATGGCTCGTTTGGACATATTGGTCTTGGAATTCGACAACTATGTGAGAATTTTAGACATAACAAATTGCTCGTTTGAATTTAACGAGTCCTCACTTGAAATTTTATTTTTAAAGATTCAAGTAATTAAGTTATTAATATAAAGTTTCACAAAAAAAATTAATAATGGTTTTTGAGACCTCAAAAATTTGGTACAAAGATTTGAGCGTGTCCGTGCATTGACGCAAACCTTCTTTCCACCCTGACTCCACTTCTCGCATTGGAAACTTCACTTGGCCCCATTCTCCATATTATTCTCCTTTTTTGCTAGCAAACGCCGTCGTAGGCGCCCCACCCCACCCGACACTCCAATTCTCGATTCTTTATAAGCAAGTTAATTTTCCATACTTATACTTCTATATCTTTCTTTTCTTCTAACCAAAAATGGGATTTCTCTCGTGCCCTCTACCTTGCCAATCGATTAAACGAGATCCTTATCAACTACAACAAGATCACGATCACGACCATTTACGCTCGGATGATTTTTTGTCTTCAAATTCCTCGATTTCTTCGCAATTAAGCTTACCAACGGTTCCTTCTCTAACACCACCAGCTGAAAAGTCCCCCTCCATCACCAACCACCACTGCCTAGCCACCCTCAAAGGCCATTCCTCCTATATTTTCTCCCTAGCTCTCGCCGGAAAACACCTCTTGAGCGGCTCGTATGACAGCGAAATTCGACTATGGAACCGAGATCCCTCTTCCTCCAGCACCCACAATCTGGCCCATCATAACATAGTTGCACAAGGCTATAGTGCTGTCAAATCTATAGTGGTCTTGGGAGATAAATTGTTCACTGCACACCAAGATCACAAAATACGCGTATGGAAAATCAATAACGAACCCACCCCATCTCACCAAGAATCCTGTACTATGCACCAAACGCGCGTCAAATGTATCGCAACTTTACCAACGGTAAACGACCGATACATGAAGCTGTTTTCTGCCAAGAACTATGTACAAGTACGCAGACACAAAAAATTCACTTGGGTACATCATGTTGATACAGTATCAGCACTGGCCTTATCAGAAAATGGCTCTTTACTCTATTCCGTTTCATGGGATAGGACATTTAAAGTATGGCGAACATCGGATTTCAAATGCCTAGAATCAGTGTGGAATGCACATGATGATGCAATAAGTGCCATAGTATTGTCCAAAGAAGGCTATGTCTATACTGGTTCAGCAGACAGGAAGATAAAAGTGTGGAAAAAGCATGAAGGAAATAAGAAACACTCTCTAGTGGCTACACTAGAGAAACACAAGTCAGCTGTAAACGCTTTAGCAATAAGCACCGATGGCGCGGTTTTATACTCCGGCGCCTGCGATCGGTCGATAATAGCGTGGGAAAAGAACGATGGCGGCGGTGGCGGTAGCGATGATCATATGGTGGTGGCAGGGGCACTTAGAGGGCATACTAAGGCCATATTGTGCCTGACTGTTGTCTCAGATTTGTTGTGCAGTGGATCAGCAGATAAAACAGTTAGAATTTGGAAGAGAGGAATTGGAAATAGTTATTCTTGTTTAGCAGTTTTTGATGGACATAGGGGACCTGTCAAATGTTTGACAGCATCTGTTGATAGTAAAAATGCTAAGGATGTTACAGAATATGGGACTTCTTATCTGGTTTACAGTGGCAGTTTGGATTTTGATATAAAGATTTGGCAAATTTGGGTCCCCAACTCTTAGATTTTACCACACCTTGTTCACTTTTTTATTTCTATTTTATGACACTCTTTTGTACATAGGAAGAGGATATATTTTTTGTGTTTGTGTGGTCTTTCGTTTTTTCATTTTTTGGAAGAAAAAAATACATGGAATGAAATAGTGAAGCAAAGAATTCTTTGTAGTTAAGAGCTTGTCTGATTCTCATTTGTGTAAAAAAAAAAAAAAAACATTTTAGAATAATGTATTGATGGGGAACGTGTGGTTTGAAAATAAGAAAAAAATTTAAATTTGCGTGTAATATTATTTTATTGAAAAACGTGTTTACAAGTTGGAAAATCACTGCAATGGTTCTCCAACCTTTTGACCTTCGGTGCAATCTTGTCTCCAACCTTTCTTATCATGTAATGTTTAAACTTATCCAACTTGACAAAAAATTTGAATCTTTTCGACTAGGCTTTAATACTACAAATCGATGATCCTGATAACTTGTACAAATCGGGTAGAACACGCATCAATGGAAATTCAATAAAAAGAGGCAATATAAGAATGGAGCGACAAAAGTCGAGAATCAAGAAACGACAAATTGATGAGGAAAAACTTTGATAAAATCTTATAAGATTCTGAGTTCATATTCATACTATCTTCGTCCCCAAAAGATAGGTTTGATTTCCTTTCTCGTTTGTAGGGGTATATTAGGAAACATTATATTTTCAACTATATTAAGAGGGTGTTTGGTATGGATGAAAATTCGATTTTTAGTAGATTGTGATAGAAGTTTTTGAAATTTATGGTTAAAAAATTGTGGGACCCATGAAAGATGTAGTTACTGTTGATTGTTTGACTCTGCTTTGGATTAAAATCAAATTTTAATCCGGACCAAATAAGGGCTAATTACATTTTCTCACTTATGTGTGAAAATAGAAACAAGATTAACAGTATGAAATGGAGGAAGTATTTTGCATGAAAAACCAAGTAAACTAGACTTTTGAATCAATCGAATGACATTAAATTCTTTGTAATCCACTATCTTCAGTTCCCTGCCAACCAGACAAACTAAATTTAACTCATTATAATTTTAACTGTTTAATGCCGACATAGAATTAAGATTTTTCATTTTGTAAAAATATAGGATTTTTCATTTCAGAACTTTAAGGATTTTATTTGTTTCATTAATTAAAGTGGGTAGGTTAAGTTAGGCTAAAAGTTATACATACAACCTTCACTTTTACATCAAAATTCTTTATGTTTCTTACTAAATCCAGATGGAACTTTGGGAGACAAGGAACAACTTTCATCGTATTCTCTATAAAGATGATTAATATTCAATAAGATAAATTAAACGCGATGAGTGAAAATACGTTATAGCTCGAAATATTGTTGTTAACTTTTTGAGATGGACCTCATAATCTTATTAACAATTCACGCAATTATCGATAGAATTATACGAGAAAAATATTTAATTTTCTCGTGACAATTCATCAAATAAATTAAATTATTTTTTATTGCCAACATATTTTTGTCATCAATGTTAATTATTTTTTATATTTATTACTTTATTTACCACTGGAAACATTCTTACATAAAAATTATGTAGGTGACTTGAGACATATTTTTCTAACACGATTCAATTTTTCTTTAAGTTACACTTTGTTTCTTAGCATATGTAAGTTTAAGACAACATAATCAAAACTAATTAATCTTTAATTATACCAATGCAGGTTTTCAGAACTTTAAAGATTTGATTTGATTTGATTTGATTAATTAAATAAGGTGGGTATGAAATTAGGCTAAAAGTTAAATAGACACCCTTCATTAATTTACATCAAAATGCTTTAGGTTTCTCACTGATGGAATGTGGAAGCAAATTACAAAGGAATTAAAATTTTCTTTAATTTAATAAACAAGATTGTCTACATGTATGTTATATCAAGAATTAGGGATTCGAACTTTTACCTAAATTCGATGATGAATTCTTGAACTGGATATGAATCATGAACTTTCAATTTTTTGGATCACGAGCTTCCAACTTTTATTTTCAAGAATTCGACGCTTCAAACATCCAAATCTTCTATGATATTTTCCAAAGTCAAGAATTAATTTCGAATTCGACTTATCCATATCCGATTTGATTTGTAAAAATAAACTCAGACCAAAAATTGAGACGAATTTGCGCGACGTGCACGTATTCGAGTTTGTACACACAGACCAAAACCTGTCTGCGCACAGACAGAAAAATACCTGCACGCGAATAGAAAAGAGAGATGCTATGGGGGACGCCATGTGAGCCCCCTGTCCCTTGGCCTGGCCTTGAGCCTGGCCAAGGGGTATTCCCCAATAGAAAACCTTTGATTGCGCAGACAAATTTCTATCCACTGCGTAGACAGTTGTCTGTACATTAAAAAATTGACCTTTTTTATAAAAAAAAATCTTGAATTCTTCGTCCACCATTTTCAAGTATGTCTTCAATCTTCAATCAATTTACAAGATTCAACAACTACATGAATTACATAATTCATATGCCCCGTAGGCTCACAATTTTGAATCTAATTGAAACAAAAATGAAATCAAAATGATGGAGTCATAATCCACCTATCTTGTTGCAACCTTCATATAACAAATTACAATCAAGAACTAGCCACAAATAATTGGATCACAATTTAAAATCATTCAATTATCCCATAATAAAATATTCATAGATATCACTCAATTAGAACATGCAATCAAGATTCAAAAATAACTCTGACACCAGTTATTGGAATGCAGAAGCAAAATTACCCAGGAATTAAAAATTACTTTAATTCAATAAATAAGATCGTCTAAATGTTCACAAATATGTTATATCAAGAATTAGGGATTCGAATTTTTACCTAAATTCAATGATAAATTTTTGAACTAGATCAAAATCACGAGCTTCTAGTTTTTTGGATCACAAACTTCCAACTTTTAATTTCAAGAACTCTGCTTCAGACATTCAAATCTTCTATGGTATTCTTCAAAGTTGAGACTATATGGATGAGTGGATACCTTCTTTTAATTAAGGGTAATTGGCAAATAACGTTCACACATTTCATTGTTATTGTGAAAAAGTCCATACCTTTCATTTTTGGTATTTCACCCATATTTTCACATTTTATTGTGCAAAAGATCATTTTCATCTATTTTCTCAATTAAAAATTGTAAAATAACGAATATATCATTCTCTCTAAATAAAAGAAAAAACTAATTGCAACTATATTCCCATTTAAAAAAAAATATCAAATGAGTCCCATACAAATTTTTAAAAGGGTAACTAGTACATAATGTCCATATTTTTCACCATTATTGTGAAAAACACCCAAACCTTTCATTATTGACATTTTCACCATTAATTACATATTTGATTGTGCAAAACCATCATTTTCATCAATTTTCATCCATTCTCTCAATAAAGAACCGTAAAATAATAATAAATATACTCTCATATTTAAATAAAAATAACAATTTTTTTTAATTTATAATTCTTTGATAATTTATTTGGAACTCGTTTGCACTTTTTTAAAAAAATTAATTTTTTAATAATTTATTGGGGACTTGTTTGCACTTTTAAGAAAATTGGATAAAGCAAGAAAATAATTATTTTCCCTCTTTTTTCTTCTCTCTAAATTTGAACACTATAAAATTATGTATTATGATTGTTCTAAGATTTTTATGTCTATATAATCTCTATAAATATAAAGATGTTACAATCCATATAAAATAGTAATTTCAAATAGAGGAGTTTTAATTAAAGTCTACATCCCATTAGTTTACATTTAATTATATGTGTAGTTCTAGAACTTCAATTACAATTATAATTAAGTTTACAACTTCTATAGCAATTACAATTGAGTACAAAACTATTATAAATATTGTAATTAAGTCACAATACTTTATATAGCTACCGCATGGACTTGATCAAACATATATTATCGAAACTTCAATAATTAAATAATGTCTAATCAACTCTAGTCCACCCAATTCAATTATTAGTCTTTGCTTTTTTCACTAAAAGGAAAAGACTGAACTCTTGAAATATATAAGATCACAGTAATTAATAAATCAATAATACTTTCCTCTGACATGCCGTATATTTATTTTATCTCCATCCGAGATTTGATATTTTTTGCTAATTATTTTCACTAATTTAAGTACAATTTTATTCAACGAACCTGCGAACTAATCACATATGTCGAAGTTTAGCTGTCGCTAAACACTGAGCTCTGATTTTAACTATTCAACAAATGCACTTAAGTAGTCACTCTACCCATTTTTCAGACCCGAATTCACGTTCTCTAATTCGCTTATTCTCAAGTTCTCAACTCACCGAAATATTTGATAATCTCATCCATTGGTGAATCAAACAATCATTAAAATCACAAAAATATATACATAACTCTGTAATGGATTTAGATAAAATACATAGCAATCAAGTGAAATTTAATTCTCCGCACGATCATGTTATATAATTAAATTCAACATATGGTCCATTCAATACACTCCAAGTGTACTAGTATCAACTTTAACTATTTTTGTAATAAGGACAAATCACAAACTCAAATAGTCGTTTGGTCAACACTACAACATTCAGTACAATGTGTCAACCCTTATACATTGGTTGTGAACAAATTATTTTTATCAAAATATAAATTGTATCTCAATGTACTTCTCAACGCAAGTATTCAACTTGTATGATAATAGGTATTTTAATTCGTGTGGTCAATAATATATAAATACAATAAATGAAATAAAAGCGATTTTATTTAATATAAGAGTATTGTTATTTTTACATCAGCAAAACTATACTAGATAGACACACAACACAACACTCACTAATATACATTTATTTATGACTTTGCAGATTTAGTAACCACGTTTACCAAAAGTAACAAAGCAAGATTTATTCTCAATAAATTTAAAGTCGTTTACATGTTTTTATTTTTTAAGATTCCCGTTATAAGATATAAAAAAATTTAAATCGATGATTCACTTTAACACAACCCTCTACCCTTTATCCAAAAAGAGAATAAGAGATACCAAGCCCTAAATGTGTTTATTTTGAGAATTAATATCTAAGTTTTATTTGGTCCCACCTTTTTACTTTTGGGACTATTAGATTGCAAGTCATGTTTCCGTACAAAAGCTAAATTCTTCCGTCAACATAACTTAAGGAATTATGCTACGGGTACATAACCCGTAACATAACCATTCACATAATGCACAAATGACGCCCTCTATTGCCCCTCCAATAGAGGGCGTCATTTGTACATTATATGCACCTTTATGTTACGGGTTATGTATCCGTAGCATAACTCTAACTTAAGATAGTCATTTGTTTGGCTTGTCGCCACGTCTATCTATTGAATTATGAAAAAGAGTGAATGCATTCAAAAGTTTTTTTTTTTTCAAAAAATAAAATAAAATTGAATTAATTATTATTATTATTGTTATGAAGGTTTGCACGTAAATATTTGTTGAAACTCGACAACATGAAAATAATTTATTATTATTATTATTTTCATTTTTTTTTAAATTCTATCTAACAAATATGGAAAAGCTAGTGGGCGAATCGGTTCGTGATGGGCAAGGCCCATGGACCGCTCGGTGCCACCCCTAGATTGTTGGGAAAATTACCAAAAACCAGGCATTAAGTTTAACCTTTTAAAAAATCAGGTTTTCATGTTTTTTTTTTCATTTATCAGGTTTTTTATCATTTTAATTAAATAATTTATCTATTAAAACCCTAATTTGTCTATCATTCTACACAACCCCTCCTCTCACTTCTCTCCACACTCTCTCACTTCTCTCCTCCCCCTCCGACCGCCGCCTCCTCCTCCCTTCTCTCCTCCCCCTCCCTCCCGTCTCCTCCATTTCCCCCCTCTGATTTGTGAGCTGCCGCTGCCGCTGCCCTCCCCGTCCCCTTCCCCTTCCCCCGCTGCGAATCGCAGCAGCAGCGGCAGCAGCATCGCTGCAGCCATTCAGCAGCGTTGACGCTGCTGAACGGCAGCAGCGATGCCGTTGTTGCCGTTGCCTTCCCCGTCCCTGTCCCCCTTCCCCGTTGTGAACCAACAGCAGGATTTTGGGCAGCAGCGGCAAACAAATCAGCAGCGAAGAAGCTGCTGATTTTGGGCAGCAGGGGCAAACAAATCAGCAGCGAAGAAGCTGCTGATTTTGGGCAGCAGCGGCAAAGAAATAAGCTGCTGATTTTGTGTGTGGGTGTTGCCGGTGCGGGTGCTGTGTGTGGGTGCTGTGTGTGTGTGCGTGGGTGCGGGTGCTGTGTGTGGGTGTTGTGTGTGTGTGTGTAGGGGTGCTGTGTGTGTGGGTGTTGCCGGCGTGGGTGCTGTGTGTGTGCGTGGGTGTGGCGGGAGGTTCAATTTGCTGTCGGCAGGGGAGATCTGTGTGTGTGGGTGTGGGGGCGGATTTCTGTGCAGGCGGTTTGGGTGGTGGTGGTGGTTGTTATTGGTGGTGCTGTTCATGCGGCTCTGGTGGTGGTTTGGGTGGTGGTTGTTGGTGGGTGTTTTAGGGATTAGGGTCGGATGGGGATGGGACGGACTGTATGTGGCCAACTGTTTGGTCGTTCTGTGACCTGTGACCTTTTATTTGTTGGGTGTATTGGGATTGAGGGACGGGTGCTGCGGATGTGATAAAGAGTTTCTGTGACCAATTACTTGGTCGACCTGTGACCAAGTATTGATGGTGGTTTGGGAATGAGCGACGAGTGTTTGGGTGTATGTGACCAACTATATCAATCTGTGACTATTGTTCTTTGTGGCAACTATTTAACTGTGACCTTAAAATTTGGAAATATGTGACCTCTATGACTAAATTAAAAAACTGTGACCTATACTAATTTTAACTCGTGACTAAATTAAAAATCTGTGACCTATACTAAATCTGTGACCGACAAATTTTAAAAATCTGTGACCTATACTGGTCGGAATCTGACCAATCGCCGGAATTAAGTGGCGGCGGAATGATCACCGGAGTGGTCGTCGGAGTAGTCCCCGTCGCCGGAACAGTCACGGTGGCCGGGGCAGTGGGGGTGGGGCTGGAGGTGGTGCGTGGGTGGGTTAATTATATTATATTATAATTAAATATTTAATTTAATATAATTGTAAAATATAATTAATTAATTTTTGAAAAACTTGATTTTTGCAAATTTAAAACTTGGGACCTGATTTGTGATTTTGGGAAAGAAAAAGCATGATCCATGCACTTTTCCCTAGATTGTTTTCATGATCCAATCCTTGTGGGCCCTGAGTTCTACCGCTGTTGTGGCCCAACAAAGCACTTCTAGGCCATCCGTAGGGCCCATGTTGTGACGAAGTTCAAGTTGCGATAGGCTTTGGCCCAATTGACAGTCATGGGGACAAATAACGGGATTCTTTGACAACTTCAAATGGCCTAAATTTGTGTTGTGAATATATAAGTAGTTTTTACATCTACGTACAACTCTGTTTAGTTTCGCTAATAATTTCTTGCGCACAGGTATGTTTTCTTTATATCTTACTTACATATCCATAAATTTTTTTAATTATTCCAGTTGATTTACGTAATATCTCCATATATAAATTCTTGATTTCGTTGAAATTTTGCGGATTTCTTGATCTGAATGAATCGAAACACCTCGATTTGATCTATCCACTTCCTTTTGAATCGGCATCTGAATCATGATTCTTTTAATGGTTTTTATCAGTTCTGATTGCTATTGGTTTTATGTATTTGATAAATCTTTAGTTTGCCTAAAGTTTTGACCTTTATCAGATTTGAGAAAAAGAATTAAATAAGCAGAGCAATGCTTGATTTGAATTTCTTGTAGATTTCAATTTATTTAAACATTATTGAATTTGAAAGTGAAGAGATTTTATCTTTCGTAAGTAATTATATTGTGTCCACTAATTTACTATGGTTCATCTTTGTGATATTTGATGCTTCTGAAAAGAAATCTAATTGTATAAAATCAGTTTAGTTAGTGCAACTCTGTAGATTCTGTCTAATTTTTGTATGATAACTTAAATTTTGGATATTTTAATTTGTATTTTAAACATTGCAGATTGTTAGAAAACAAGATTTAGCAAAAAATAAATTCAATAAGAAATGGCTGACCAGAAGAAGAAGCAATTCAAGGTCAACCAGCTGCGTCCGTTAGACACTGGGCTTAATTTAACTGTAAAGGTTGTCAATGCAAAGACAATAGCACCGAGAGGTCGTGCTCAAGGACGCCTTGCTGAATGCTTGGTGGGAGATGAAACGGGAATTATTATTTTTACCGCCAGAAATGATCAAGGTTGGTTCTTCTTCTTTCCGGAATGGCAAGTAGTTACTTTTTTTTGCATTGTCTCTGTTAGTTTATCTGATCAATGTTTAAAAAGGCTGGGTACTGATGCATTTTATCTCCTTCGGATGAGGGTAAGCCGCAAGTTTGCGCAAGTCTCAAGATAGAAAAATGAAAGAATTCAAAAGAATATAGAAGTACAAATTTATGTTCTTAATATACCATGAAGTCTTTTAAAAAATTTAATAATAAAACTAATCAACAAATTTGGTAATAATTAATTCTCAGATTAGTAATCATGTGACAAGATTATAATCTATTCCTATGAGTGGAGACAACTGAAGAATTTTTTATATCATTACTACTAATATGATCTTTCAGGGAATAATTAATATCACCATTATTGTCCTCGTTATAAGTGTGTTTTGATTCTTTGTTATCTTCCTTTGATTTCAATGGTGCATTGTCTTTTTCATTTTCCTCCGTATCGATTGGAAAAAGGAAATTAAAAGAACCCATAAAACATTTAGGTTATAAAGAAATAACTAAGAAGGCTAAATTAAATTATTAAATGTTTGAAAAATGCAATTGAAATGGCGGACACCTTTAGTTGGCCTGATGCTTTGGCTCGGTGTGTGAGCCTTACAAATGGCATTTAAGGTGCAGGGTTTGAGTTGTTTTATGATAGAGCGGGATTTGAGGCATAAATCTAATAGACTTTTTAAACCATGTATCTGATATCAGAATGTTGCTTGATAATGCAGTTGTATTACAACGGCAATTTGTTTCCTCAATTTTAATAAAGCTTGAATTGTGCATTCATTTTGTAGTTGTACTGAGCTTTTCCATTTGTTTCTCTTTATTTTCTTTCTTTAGTCGTTTTTTAATGAATGTTTTTGGGCCCTCATAAGGGAGATTCTGTTGGCTTGCCTGTTTCTTATAAAAAAGCACGACAGTAATAATTTATGTCCTGTTTGTCTCACAAAAACACGAGTATCAATGCGTACATATGTTCTCTCTAAAGCTTATTGCTGGCCTTGTTGATTGATGTGTTCACCAAAAAATTTCGTTAGACTTAACTGACCTCATTCTATATCTAGACTGGAAATTCACCTGACAATATGGTTTGTTTATATTGGAAAAGCGACTTTATTGGCACGTGGTTTTCTGGCATGTGTCTAGCCTTGTGGTGCTCCATGAACTGAAGACCGTCAACTGCTGTCCATTTCTGCATTTTTCTTGGTCCTTCGATAGCTGTCCGTTTCTATTATTATATTCCTGTAGTTGAGACTTGGAGTTCCTTCATCCCTTCGATGGGATTGTGTTGATGGGCATAGAAAAGATATTGGCTTATGATGTCTTATTCTTTCGTTGGATGCTGATATTCTCATTTCCTATGGATGTTTCAATTTGTTGTAAAATGTGTGTTTTGCTTTTCCGTTCTTACTGTATTAGTTTGAATGCTTTTATGCTGACGAATTGCCTCATATCTAGTGGACTTGGTGAAAGACGGCAACACCCTTGTCCTGTCAAACGCGAAAATCGACATGTTTAAGGGATCAATGAGACTTGCAGTCGACAGATCTGGCCGCGTTGAAGTTAGCGAGCCTGCTAGTTTCTCGGTGAAAGAAGATGTCAATATGTCGTTGATTGAATTTGAGCGTATTGATGTTGTGGTTTAAGGCTGCTCAGGATTAGGCATGTTCACAGACCGTCGTTGGTTGCTTCCAACATGTTTTATTTGCATACTTTTAAGGATTATAATTTTTTATCATCTTAGGAGAACCAAATTCACCTTGCTTTCTGTTGATGTGTCTACAGCAGTAATTTTGTGGATCTTTTCAGGACCTGTAGAAGTTCACAATTTGATTGATATCGGAAAGTTTTGTTGTTTATTACACTGATTTACTTCTTGTAGTGCAATGTCTAATTTGATTCTTCCTTAAGATAGTCCTAAATTCTTCCGAGGCAAAAGTTGCAAAGGTGAAACCAGATAGATGACCATGGATCAATGCATAGTGTATTGTAACAAGCTCCAAATGTTCACCACAGAGCACTAAAATCTAGTTCCAACTTTTAAATGTTGCATATTCTGCAATGTAATGCTTAAATTAACATTGCATTTTACATAATGGGTATTGCTTTGCAGTTTTTCTCGTACTGTTCTACACACAACCAAGGAAACCTACTTTCCTCCAAACATGGCCCCCCAAAAAAAAGGATTAAATAAAGAAAGTTACACGCGTATGTCTGCATTCCTGCACATATCTAACTTGTCAAAGTTATAGCAAATGCCTCGCGCGCCAGGTATACTGAAACTTAATTTGCCCTTTTAGATGACAACGAACACTTGAACAGTCATGCTAGAACTCCCGAGCGAACGGATGGTGCATTACTGCTTTCAGTGAAACCTGCTAAGGGAATGAATTTGTATCTTCGTTAAATTGCCGATGCTGTGCTTCAGTAATTAAAAAAAAAAAAAGAGGAATACCAGTAGTTAACGTACCTCTCTTCTTAAGCTTATTTCGGAAGCTCCTTTTTCTGCTAAAAGCCTTCTCCTGCAGCCATATGAGAATATGATGATGAACATTGCATAGATAACTCTTTGTATTTAAAAATTCATGTTAATGTGTTACTATTTAATATTTATCAGGAGGAAAACACAGCACTAGAAACTTGATATCAGAATAATTGGAGGCCAAATTGTACTTCCACAAACTACAGCTAAAGCAAAAGATGCGTCATTGCAAATTTTTTTTAAAAAAGAAAAAAAAAATGGCGAAAAATTCAAGTTCAATATATTACCATGGTCAGACCAAGCTTCTCAGCCTGACGAACTGCAGAAACGAGTTCATGGCTTGCTTCTGTATACAGGCTGGTAACAAGGCCAGGTTGACCTGCTCTAGCTGTACGACCCACTCTATGCAAAAAATCTACAGCGGAAGAAGCAAATTCTGCCTGGAACAATAATCAAGATAGCTATTAGATTTAACTGAACTCATCATCAACATACTAAGATAATAAATATGGAGAACTAGATAACAAGAGCTTCATGTAATCTGATTATTTTAAGTCAAGGCAATGCTAAACTCTTTTGTTTAATTATCCTTTTTACTATCAACAGCATAATTCAATGCAAATGAGCACCAGATATGGGCAATGTTCAACTTCTCGCGAAATAGATAATTTATTTATCAGGTTTGTTGATATTCCAGTCTGATCTCTTACGAAAGAAAAAAGGTGGGCCAGTAGCCATCTTATTACATTGAGAATATATTCACCATTGAGTAGAAAGAAACATAATGCGATGATGGTTCTTCCAAAAGAGAAATGAATGTTTTACATACCCAATATCATCAAGCAAAAAAGTAAACCAACCAATTACAAATAATTTCCTCGACATAATTTTTTAGGCAGGCCTTTCTTTTCTCTATCAAGAAATGCAAGTAAAACCATTCATCTTCTCAGATCTCTTTTATAAATGTTTTGAACCGATTAATTTAGAATTTTTCTAACAATTGATCAGCATACTCTTTCCCTTTTTATGTTTTACATTCCTGCGCTTGAAGAATTGAACTCAGCAACATAAAGCTTAGTCGTATTCACACTAAACTTGGGGTCAACGTAAAAAAAAAAAAAAAAAACCTATTGCCCTCCATTGGATTGAGTGCTGCATCTACCGAAAGCTTCAAAGATATTAAATATGTTGCAATCAAACCAGGTTATATTAATTTTGGTCTCTCCCTCTCTAATCTGTTGTACTAGGATGATGCTACTCATTGAAATGAAAAAAGAGAAAGGTGACAGATGGGTAAGAAGGCCGACTACTAGGGGGAGCAAACCGGAAAATTCAAGCTTTTCGGACCGGACCAATCTTCCGTACCGCTCCCCTTTCTCTCTATATATTAAAAAAAAAAATGCCCACAGGAAGCGCGAAGAGCTAAGCCACTAATGTCTGGCTAAGGTTATACCTCATAAAGTCAGAGAAGCTAAGGTTTCGTTATATTTTATACTCTCTTCTTTAGGGCTATACAAGACATGTCTCGACTACATATATCATCCTTTCCATGATTTTTCATCTGACGATGCTACATCAATACATTGACATACATCCTCGTTCTTATTGGATAATTAAAAGTCAACTAATCATAAATAGCCATCTTAAGGAGAGAAAACTAAAATATTACTGGCTTCTAAAACTTTTGCACATAATTGGCTGAAGTCAGACGCTAAATTACATCTCTGTGCATGAGTGAGAATGCAGACTCATAGAATTGCAGGTCTGCTTTATATTCAAGAGTGTAAAGATCATAATGATTGAATCAGTAAGAAGAGAAGTACCTGAATAACATGCGAAACATGTGGGATATCAAGTCCACGAGAGGCAGCATCCGTGCACACAAAAACGCCACCTTTCTGCTGGAAACTAACAAGATTCCTGGTACGCTCTTCTGGAGAGACATCACTATGGAAACGGGAACATTCAACTCCAGCTCCCGTCAAGATCTTAGCAACAGCTTCAACAGCCTCAACAGTGTTTGCAAACACCATGGTTCTAACTATTCCAGAACTAGAATCCACGGAAGAACTCAGTACATCATTAACAGCATTTATGAGAGCATCCACCTGACTATCAGTTGTAACTTCAATCCACCTCTGTTCCAACCTGAAACGTGTAAAAGGAATCCAATCCACTACATGAATAAATACATGATGGGATGTTGTTACAAGATAGTGTGGCTGTGAAAATCAAACAAAAATAACTAAACTAACAAACTTGGACTTTGTATTTATATCACTAAGAGAAACCAAAATAATTTCAAGTGGCTCTCAATTTGAACATAGCGATAACTGCAAAGGTCAGCGACAGAATAAGTTAAAAGAATGAGTACTATCCAGTTATCCATATTTGAAATTTCTAACCTGATGACCATATTCTTAAGCAAATTACAAGTTCCAATAATTTACTGGCCATAATATAAGAATTCTCTTTCAAGTGATATAAATGGTAGTGGGAGACTCCAGAGAATAATTTATTAAAAGGCACATTATTTATACTAGCTATCCATCAAGGAACTAGATTATTTTATTTTTTTTGGGAAGGTAGGAACTAGAAAATGACATTAAGAATAAAGTAACAAGAGACTAAGGCAGGCACCTGGGATTATGGCAATGGAGATAATTTCCGCTAACCCAATTGGCATCAGGAAACATTCTTTTTAATACTCCTCCAGCAGTTTTCTTCCCATTCACAGGAAGTGTTGCTGCAACAAATATGTATTGCTTACTGCGTTCATATATTTTTCTAACCCTCCTCCAGTCTTTTCTGTTTATAAACCCGGATTTGGATTGTGTGTTCTCCAAATCGGAATTATCGTCAGTATCTTCATCTTCTTTCACATTGGAATCTGTTTGCGGGTAATCTTCATCTTCCATATCCGAGACTTTCAGGGCAACAGAATTCAAGTCTTGTTCACCAGAATCTGTACTTCTCATGCAAGATAACTGCTTCTCATCAAATCGAAGCATGTTTATGAGACGAATTACTTGGTTCTGAAAACTTCCACAGAGAAGCAAGTCTGCTTCATCAAAAACCTAAAAGTTAATGGAATTAGATTATTAAGATAGAGATTTGAGATCAATTGACAAAGTTAAATCAAAAAATCTTGTCAATGTAATAGAAAATACCACATATTTGACACCGCGTATGAAGTCAGCGCGTCTACATTTTTCCGTGTCGATTGCATAAAGGTAATTCAGAAGCGCAACCGGCGTCGAAACTATTATATCTGGTTCTTTAAATGGCAAGCCCTGCAGTGAAATTACTCATCCATAAGAAACGCAAAATGATGAAATTCCACCAGTAGACACAGGCGACTAATTGTTAGATCAACAACAAAATTAGTACTCATATCATATTTCAGTACCTGGCGGCCACAAATAGCAGCAACTCTGAGAAGTGGTTCGCCGCTATCACCACAGAGGGAGTTAGCCATGCGAACCACTTGCTCACACAGCATTACATTTGGGCAGAGTACAAGGGAAAGCAGGCGATGCTTCTTCAGTTTTTGATCATCCACGTCACTTTCTGAAACATCTGATGTCCTACATAGCTTATCTACAAGAGGAATCAAGTACCCATGAGTTTTGCCGCTACCCGTCTCTGCTGCAACCACCACATCGGTTCCTGAGAGTATGCTTGGTATGCAGACAGCCTGAATTATATTAATACATAAGCGTCTCACAGCGATGAACTTTTTCCTCTAACTTAAAAATTATAACTGCAAATCACATTGATAAGATACTTTAAGTTGGAATTGGGATCATTCAAAGTCTACTTTGTTCGCAGATTCACTAACAGGAACACAAAAAGTAAAGAAAGCAACAACAAAAATTATATCAATCACATTTTCTCACTGATGTAAGAAATTAAAAGCATATGTACTCTATGTTTTCTATTGTTCACAATTAAAGTGACGAAAAATCAAATCTTGGCGCTGAATTTGAGAGGACCAGCAAAACTTCAAAATTTCCAAACATATAAAAAAAAAAAAAAAAAAAAAAAAAAAAAAAAATAGTAACATCTTTGAGCTGTAGAATAGGCTCAAAAAATCTCAGAATTACGGCCGAAAATCGCAATATCAAATAACCAAATCCCAATTTTAAAAAATGAACAAAAATTTATCTTTACCTATAATTAATAGAAAACAAACTGAAAAACATTAAGCACCTGAACCAAGGAAGGTCTATGGAGCCCAACATTAGACAAAGCCCGAGAGATGCCATCCGAAACACCAAGAGACGCCCACGAAACGCTTTCTTCCGCAAAGAAGGTGCCAGCGTCGCTTCCGTTTCTATCTGCGGCGGCGGCGGAGGTCCCAAATGCTCGGATTTTATTGCGATTTGGAGAGTGAGAATTGCCACGAGTGGTGAAAGACAAGGTTGTGAGTATCAGTAAGGAGTGATTTCTCGTAAAGGGTATGAGAAATTTTGGAGGAGGTGAAGTTTTGCAAGCACTGAGCATTGAAATTGAACGCTGCAGCATCATTTTGTGTTGATATGGGTTTTACGAGCGGAAACTGGGAGGTTTTGCTGGGGGGATATGAGCCGGGCTACTTATATGATCCGGTTCGAAATGGGCTACCATGTTTGGCTAAGTTAAAACTTCAAATGATTGCTTATTTAAGTAAATCTTAAAATAAAGTCATTTCTCCATGGAAATTTATATCCTTGGCCTTTTACCATAATTCAACTTTGTAGTTTCAATTCTCGTCAATAGACTTTAGAAGTCATCTAATGATGTTTTTCATCCAACTTGTTATAAATAACGTTAAAAATGTCTAATAGTGTCACCTATATGTGATATCAGAGGTAGCAATCCCTCTAAGAAGTTGGCAACGGAGGGAAACTCAGGCATAACTAATAGGGCTGGACAAAAGTCTCAGGCCGAACCCAAACTGAATCGAATCGAGCGGCTCTTCATAAGTTAAATACCCAAACGAGTACCCGAATTGAGAATCGGTGGGTTTATGTCAGTTCTCGGTTCTAGACCAAGAACCGAATAAGACCCGAATCTCAATAATTTTTTATTTTTTATATTGAATTAATTAAATTATTTTATTTTTTAAACAAATTAACAAATTAATTCAACCAAAATAATTTTTTGTAATTTTGTTAGCCCAATATTTGGGTCTTATTATTAAATCTTTTTAGTTGAATGATTTTTAATTTATTTGCATTTGTTAGTTGTGCTTTTTCAATTATGCTTGTAGAGTTTCTTACTATGACAAGTCAAGCAATTAGTGGTTAAATCAAATAGTTGGTAAGTATTATCAATACTTGAAAAATATTTTATTTTGATAATTTTTAATTTATATCTCATTTTCTTTATGCAGACTACTTGAAGCAAAGGAATTATTAATATGGATTATCGATATTTTAATATTAGTATCTATTTTTTGGTATTTGTATTAATTGAATTAATCTTATTTGACAACTTATTATTTATGCTTTTTTAAATTGAGCTACATTAATTTGTAAAAGTTACGAATGAATATATCATTAGTTGTATTTATGTAGTGTTGTTGTAAATATTAAAAAATTTAATTATAGTACGAAACCGAACTCAGACGGTTCCATAATTATATTTGGACCCGAAGATTCCATTTATCAAATAATCGAAAATTTTGGGTCGATTCGATTCTGTTTGGAACCAAACCGAACCAACCCGACCCATATCCAGCCCTAATAGCTAGTTAGTAGATTAATCAAACAAACCACAACACCAACTAAAAATGATCTTGCTCGTGGAGATGAGAATAACTCATGGGATCAATTATGATTTATTTGATGATACATACTACTTCGATAAACCATAATAATTTTCGTGATAATACGTGCAACAATCTGTAATTTTGGAATTGAAGCATTTCCCTCCTTCTCTTAAAAGAGAGAATGATTGATTCACTGTTCATTTATGTCACAGTACTTTTCACATTGAAACCGGTTTTGTCATGTTCATCCAAATAGCCGACTTCACCTGACATAAAAAAAAAAAAAAAAAAATGCCGCCGTATTTTCTGTTGATATTTTATAACCGACTACTATATTATTAGTCAATAAAAAACACACAAAATCCAAAAAAAAAAAAAAAATTGCCGACTTACATTTTCTGCCCTATATATACATGCATGCAAATGAATTTTCTATACAGTTTCCTCTTTCTCAAAGATTTAACAATAGCCGACTTCACCGACCAAAAAAAAAAAAAATGCCGCCGTATTTTCTGTTGATATTTTATAACCGACTACTATATTATTAGTCAATAAAAAACACACAAAATCCAAAAAAAAAAAAAAATTTGCCGACTTACATTTTCTTCCCTATATATACATGCATGCAGATGAATTTTCTACACAGTTTCCTCTTTCTCAAAGATTTAACAAAAAAAAAAAATTTCTCGACTACGCTGTGAGGTGGCAAAATATTCTCTTTGAAAGTAGATCTCTACTTGTTATATTTTTGCTTTTTCATTCCAATATTTTTTTTTTTTTTTTTTTTGCAACTTACTTTATATTTTTTCGTTTTTGTTTAGGTTTATGTTCTTCATCTTTCTGTAAGTATATTTTGCTTTTACTATTTTTGTATGTTACGTTAAATTGCATGTTTCAATAAATCTAATTCACAGCACATGTTTCAATAATTTTCTGTCGGGAGCATTAAAATTTAGTTGGGATTTAATTGTTTAACCTTGTTAGAATTTGTTTAGTGTTCTGTTTTGATGTATAAGTTTAGGGTTTATCCAATTGCTAAAAACATGGTTAAATGCATGGAATTACTTCTATGTGTTTATTTGTTTTTTTTTTAAAAAAAAATTCACTTTCATGTAGAAGTTTAAATGAATAAAATTATTTCAATACGAGTTTTTGGATGATTTTGATATTTTATTAAGGTGAAAACAATACTTCATTTTTAAGTGGTCAAAAAAAAAAAAAAATCTCCGTGTGCGCACGGAAATTTTTTTTTTTTTTTTTTTTTTAATGATGAACCTTAATAAAATAATCAAAAAACCCATATTGAAATAATTTTTTTTTATTTAAAATTCGTTTAACATATTTTTCTATCGCGCGAACGATTTTTTTTTTTTTTTTTCCCTTTAAACAAATTCTAAAAAACATTAAATAATATTCATAATTCACATACCAAAGTTACAACTACAATAAATTAAATTTCTTACATTTTCAACAAATTTTCATTTACAATTTTAATTTTAATTTATCCTATTGAAATAGCTAAATTTTAATTTGCGCACGGGAGTGAAATTTTTTTTTTTTAATAACACGGCCATGAGAAATATTATTTATTTAGGTACGATTTATTTTTTATTTTTTCCATAGATTTTGTAGAGTTCAATTTGTAGTTATCCTTTATATTTTTTTTCCCTAAAGTTTTTATTATAGTATTTATTATTAACAAATTGTGTACTCTATAATTTGTATTTACTTTTCTATCAATATTGAATTTGTTTTCAATTTTTTTTTTTAAGGTTGTAAGATATCATTCTCAAATTAAAAATATTAAAATTTTTAACTTTAATTGAAATGTCATATTTAATTTCATGTTGTTCCTAAGGTAGTGAAATTGATTTGACTATTCTCATTAGTAAACAAAACATTATATCCAACTCTTTGTATATATTTTTACTTTAATCTGATTTTCATTCGTTAACATTATGCGAGGTCAAGCTGCTATTCATCTCTCGAATTTTGTTCTCTCCATTTTGCTCGGATAAAAAGGTAAGAATTTCATCTCTTTTAAAAATTTAGCTTTATTTGATAATATTTAATTAGTCTTTACTTGGTGATAGTAGCATATAAAAAATGTTTATAATTTGCTTTAGATTTCATTTCATCTATATTTGAGTCAACGACTTCAATATTTATTACTGTTGTATTTAATTTTACAATTTCGTTATTTGACTTTAAATTTATGCGTTTTATAAATTTTTTTTTACAACTTATTAAAAATGAACCTTAATAAAATATCAAAATCATCCAAAAACTCATATTGAAATTTTTTTTTCATTTCAAATTTTTTTAAAATATTTTCTCATGCGCGCACGATTTTTTTTTTTTTTTTTTAATAAATTCTAAAAAACATTACATAATATTCATAATTCACTTACCAAAATTACAACTACAATACATTAAATTTCCTAAATTTTCAACAAAAGTTTTTATTACAATTTTAATTTTAATTTGTCCTATTAAAAGAGCTAAATTTTATTTTGCGCACGGGAGTGAATTGTTTTTTTTTTTCTGTGTGGCCATGAAAAATATTATTTGTTTAGGTACGATTTTTTTTCATATATTTTGTAGAGTTAAATTTGTAGTTATCTTTTATATTTTTTTCCCTAAAATTTTTATTATAGTATTTATTATTTATAATTATTTTTAACAAATTGTGTACTCTATAATTTGTATTTACTGTTCTATCAATATTGAATTTGTTTCCAAATTTTTTAGGTTGTAAGATATCATTCTCAAATTAAAAACATTAAATTTTTTAACTTTAATTGAAATATCCCACTTGATTTCATATTATTCCTGAGGTAGTGAAATGGACTTTCGTATCTTCATTAGTAAACAAAAAATTGTATCCAACTTTTTGTATATATAATATATTTTTACTTTAATCTGATTTTCATTCGTTAACATTATGCAAGGTCAAGCTGCTATTAATCTCTCGAATTTTCTTCTCTTCGTTTTGCTCGGGTGAAAAGGTAAGAATTTCATCTCTTCTAGAAATTTAGCTTTTATTCAATAATATTTAATTAGTCTTTTACTCGTTGATAGTAGCATATAAAAAATGTTTATACTTTGCTTTAGATTTCATTTCATCAATATTTGAGTCAACCACTTCAATGTTTATTACTATTGTATTTAATTTTACAATTTCATTACTTGACTTTAAATTCATGTGTTTTATAAATGTTATATACTAGAGTTTTATAACATTTATCCATCAATTTTATTTCACATTTTGCTACAGTTGGAATTATTATTATTTGTTAACTATTTGACTAATAAAATATTTTCTATTTTATTTTCCGATCAATGATATATTTATTGTCCAGATGAATTCTCTACAAACTGGTAATGAAGAGCCTGAGTTGATTAATCTTAAAAGTATTTCCGAAAGCACATGCAAATCATATAATGCTTTTATTCGCCAACAACAAAATCGAAGGCATGCGGATAGGAGGAATCGAGTTCAAACCGTAAGTATTGATCATCGTAAAAGGATAAATGATCCTATGTTATCTCAAAATAATAATTATGGTGCTATAATGCATTCTTATTCTGAGGGTTCCACTTCGAACGAAGAATCGACTAATATTTTCGATTATGAATTATGTGGAAATTTTAACCTTTTGAACATACCAACTACTGCATATGTGTTACCAACATGCAACTATTGTAAGTATTGTGGTGCGCAAAAATTTCATAGAGAAACAAAAGGTTTTTGTTGTTGTGATGGAAAAGTAAAACTTTTTATGCCTGATTCACCAAATGAATTGTACGATTTATTTATTTCTAAAGAACCTACATGTATGGAATTCAAAAAACTTTCACGCGGATATAATAATCACTTCGCATTCACTTCATTTGGTGTAAAGTACGACAATGAGCTCTTTAAATCATACCGAGGTATTTACATATTCAGAGTTCAAGGACAGATATATCATTATGTAAATCAACTTATGCCACAAAATAATACGCCACATTTTATACAATTATATTTTTATGATACAGATAATGAAATTCAAAATCGTATAAAAATTTCTGAAAATTTAGTAGAATCTACTTTGACTCTTCTAATTGAAATCTTAAAAAAAAAATCCATATAGTAAATTCTCCAGGTCTTTAAGTAATGTAACAAATTTGCACGACCATCGAATACAAATAAAATGTCACCCTGGACTCGATCAAAGAGTTTTCAATACTCCTTCAACATCTCAAGTAGCTGCTGTATGGGTTGATGATGATGAAAATGCAAATAATCATGTTCGTGATATTACTATATATGGCCATTCTGGTGATTCGCATAGGGTTCATTATTATTATGGTTGTTATGATCCTTTACAATATCATTTGCTTTTCCCATTCGGTGAATCTGGTTGGCATGAAGGTATTCAAAGATATAAACACACATCTTCTCAACCTGAGAATTTGGTTGACCATGTTGCTGTTCCTAAAACAATAGATTCTGCAACTCAAATGATTGAAAAAGAAGCTGAAGGTTTACTCATATTTCTCATATTTATTCTAATTTTACAAATATAGATGTTTTAGTTACAGATATAAAAATTGTTTTATTCTTCCTCATGCAGTGCTTCATAAAATGAAGAAACGTTATCAGGTTTCATGTCGTGAGTATTATGCATACAAGCTACAAATTAGACCTACTGGTAAGTTTGTGCTGCTTCATACGGTAGACTTTTTCAGCAATATGTTGTAGATATGTATGTTAAAATCGAAACAGCCAGATTAGATTACTTTCGTAATAACCAGAAACAAATTCGAGCTGAACTTTATCAAGGTATTGTAGATAGTGTCGAAAGTGGGGAAACAAGAGGGTGCAAAATTGGAAAGAAATTTGTTTTACCACAATCTTTTACTCGTGGACCTATAGATATGCTAAGGAGATACTTAGATGCTATGACTCTTGTCCAACGTTATGGAAAATCAGATATATTTTTAACTATAACATGTAATCCAAATTGGCCAGAAATTAAGCAAGAATTGAAACATAATGATGAGGTTCAAAATCGACCGGATTTAATTGTACATATATTTAGAGCAAAATTAGAAAAGCTTAAAAATGATTTGTATAGGAACAATATTTTTGGTCCTGTTGTTGCTCATATATACATGATTGAATTCCAAAAAAGAGGGCTTCCTCACGCGCATCTATTGATGATTTTTAACCATGGTCATAAGATTTCTTCCGCTCAACAAGTTGATATGATAGTATCTTGTGAAATTCCTGATAAAAACAAGTACCCTCATCTTTATTCAGTTATTGTAAAGCACAATATACATGACCCTTGTGGAAATCTTAATCCCAAAAATGTATGCATGGTGACAAATAGTGGTTGTAAGAATAAATATCCAAAATATTATTGTAATAGCACTATATTTGAGGATAATTCATACCCATTGTATAGACGTCGTAATAATGGTATTAGTATTAAAGTTAGAGGACAAATGTTAGACAATCAATGGGTTGTACCATATAATCCTTATTTAAGTGCAAAATTTGATTGTCATATCAACGTTGAAATATGTTCTTCTATTAAAGCTGTAAAATATTTGTACAAATATGTATACAAAGGACATGATCGTATTAATTTTTTCGTTAGCAAAGATGAAAAAGAAAAAGATATTGATGAAATATCTGCTTATCAATCTGCTAGATGGATATCTCCACCTGAGGCTATGTGGAGGATTTTTTCATTCAATTTGTCAGAAATCTATCCAATTGTTTATTCCTTACAACTTCATACCGAAAATCATCAACAAGTTACATACAAAAATACGGATGATTTATCTACTATTATGGAGAATGAAAATACAAGGAGAACAATGTTAACTGAATTTTTTCGATTGAATAAAGCAAACGAATTTTCTCGAACGCTTTTGTATCAAGATATCTCAACATATTTTGTTTGGAATGCAAATAACAAAATTTGGACTCCTAGAAAGAAACAGATTGTTATAGGACGAATTGTCTCAGCGAATCCATCTGAAGGAGAACGATATTTTCTTCGCATTCTTCTTAACCATATTAGAGGGCCAACATCATTTGACGATATAAGAACTTTCAATGAAACAACTGTTGGTACATTTCGAGAAATAGCACTTTTACATGGTTTATTAAGTGGAGACAATCGTTGTGAAAAATGTCTATCCGAAGCTATTATTTACGAAATGCCTTGTTCTTTAAGACGAATTTTTGCTACACTTCTTACACTGTGCAATCCTAATCATCCAAAGTTACTGTGGGATAAATTTAAATCTTATATGATGGATGATTATGTACATCAAAATATACCTGTTGAAGTCGCTGAAATACGAACTCTTGAGGATATAAGTTTAATGTAAATATTGATGAAGATGAAAGGTTGGCAAGAATGGTTGCAGAGGAAACAATTAATTTGGATATTCAAGGAAGCTTTGCTTGTGCCGCTACGTTAAATAAAGAACAACAATTTGCATACGATACAATTATGGAAAAAGTCGAATCTGAATTAAGCGGTGTTTTTTTCATCGATAGTCCAGGAGGAACATGTAAGACTTTTTTATACAAAACACTCTTAGCTGGTGTAAGGTGTAGACATTTTATTGCTTTGGCAACTGCGTCGTCTGGAGTAGTTGCATCTTTATTACCTAGCGGTCGAACAGCTCATTCGAGATTTAAAATTCCTTTGAAAACAATAGGAGAAGTCAACTGCTCTATTAGCAAACAGTCAGCTTTGGGAACTTTGTTGAAAATGTCTAAGTTAATAATTTGGGATGAAGCACCTATGGTAAATCGTTGTGCTATTGAAACTGTAGATAAAATGTATAGAGATATTACTGATTGTAACTTGCCTTTTGGTGGAAAAGTGATCGTTCTTGGAGGAGATTTTCGACAGGTTTTACCAGTTGTACCGAAAGGAAAAAAAGAAGACATAATGAAAGCTAGTTTGGTTTTCTCATATCTATGGCCTTTATTTGTACATCTACCATTAGTTCATAATATGCGAGCAAAGTTTGATTCCACGTTCTGCGACTACTTGCTTAGAATTGGAGATGGAACAGAACAAAAACATACTTGTAAGTGTATTAAGCTCCCAAATAGTATAATTTTACCATTCGAAGATGAAATCACGTCTCTGAAAACTTTGATACATTGTGTTTTTCCAAATATAAAAGCTTATGCTGATCATTTACATACAATGTGTTGACTATATTAACAAACTTCTGCTTGAACAAATTCCTGGTCAAATTTTCACATACTATAGTTTTGATGAAGCAATTGAAAAATCAGAACAGGGCGTGCAAGAAGATTTCTTGAATACTTTGACATCAAATGGTATTCCACCTCATGAATTGAACCTTAAGATAAATTGTCCTGTAATGTTATTGCGGAATATTAATCCTTCTGAAGGGTTATGCAATGGAACACGTCTTACTTGTCGAAAATTTGAGAGAAACGTTATTCTTGCTGAAATCACTACTGGCGAATATTGTGGAAAACATGTTTTCTTACCGAGGATCCCTTTTATACCACTTAAATCTGATCGAACCACAATTCCATTTAAAATGACTCAATTTCCAATTAGACCATGCTTTGCAATGACAATAAATAAAGCCCAATGTCAAACACTTGATTTTGTCGGTTTGTATCTTCCAGAACAAGTTTTCTGTCATGGTCAGTTATATGTAGCGTTATCAAGAGCAAAATCAAGCAAATCTCTAAAAGTTTTACTGAAACCATCAACCACATATACTTTGCACAACTCATGTACTGAAAATGTTGTCTATCAGGAAATTCTTTCTTTTATACATTCATAGAACAACATTCTCACAAGTATATTTTATGATGTTTGAAACATTATTAAAATTTCATGCCATTCACTATTTTCATAATTTATTTTGTATATTAGATTTAAAAACAGTATTTTAATATGCAGAAAATAATATTTTCCATTTTATATACAGGTTATCGATATTGATGTTATTCGAAAGTTCAAATCAATTCTCTACTGTGTCTGTATATTTCATAGGTATAAATTAATTTAAAAATAAAATATAAGTTTTTTCTGAAGATCTAATACATTGTGTCATTATATTTTTCCAACATTTGTATAGTTCTCAAAAAATAATTTTACACTGTTTTTTAGACTATCTACCACATTTTTCTGCAGATAAAATATTAATTCATCAACAAAAGATGTTATATTAGTATAAGTGGTGATACCATGTGACATGTCATTTCTGAATAAAAACAAGTACACACATGTGTTGTATATAGTAATCTATGTATTTCTCTTATTCCATTACTATATATGTACTATTATTTATCATTTCGCAAATTCTTCCGAATCCATTTTTTTTTTGTTCACGACATCTTTAATATAGAATCTTCCATATATCGAAATTAATTTTGTAGATACTTTATCTTTGTGATCCTTCATTCAAATTCATAAAATGAGTTAATATATTGCCTCAATCTTTAGAATTTGCAGTTCAATAGATTTCTCAATTATGGTTAGTCTGTTAATGCTGTTTTCCATTACTTTAGTCTAATGTGTTCATTGACATTTTGTTTTATGATTAGACACAGGTTTTCTGTTGTCAGCAAGAGTTCCATCTTCTCGAAGACATCCACAATTATTGTATTTGTACAATTTTTAGTCTATCAAAATCTTTTAATGTTGTCATGTGACATTTTACATAAAGCGTGTCTCCATAGAGTGCAATAGAACGAAACATATAAATTTCTTTCATATTTTAAGCCATATATAATACCCCAAGAATATGGAGTTGCTTTAGATTTGAAGCATGTGGAGGCCAAAAAACATAAAACAAGTTGTATATATGCAAAGGAAAGCACATTGTTCATATAAAATAGGTAAGTTTTATGTTTCTCACTCTTTCTGGTGATAATACATCATAAAAATCTTTTTACTAACAACTTCCTATATCTTTGACAGTTGTGTTTTGCTCGATCTTCACTTAGTCATGATGACATCTTTATTCTCGATACCAAATATAAAATCTTTCAATTCAATGAATCCGACTCATGTAGTCAAGAAATGGCTAAAACACTGGAAGTTTTAGTGAAAAAACAGGAAGGAAATGATTTTTAAGAGTGGTAAACCAGCTGCAATGTTTCTAAGATTTGGAAATTACAATGAGATGCCCGAGGATTGGGAACCGAGGAGAGTTCTGGCCGGTCCCGACCCATTTGGATTTTGATTTCGCTCTTTTTTTGTAATATATAAGATTCAATGTTATATCTATTTCATTCTTATTATTTTATTTTCTTTCTAAAATGATATATACTTGAAACTTGATCTTTTATTTTTTTTATTGTATAATTTTACTAGAACTCATCCAAATAATTGATTGTTAAGTGTAAAAAAAAATATATATATATTATGCATTCCATACTTAAGAAAATGATATAAAAAATAGAGATAATTTTTTTTAGAACGCTAATATTACCTCCTTAATCACATTGCCCGTGCATTGCACGGGCAATAGACTAGTAATAGATAAAAGATCGATGCGAACCATGTATGTTGCTGTAGTGATTCATGATAATTCCACAAGTCACACGGTCTTCACGTTGGCGGCTTCACAAAGGACGATACTTTTCATTTGTGTAATATATTTAAAACTTGTTTGGAAGGTAGAATTTATAATACTGCGAACGAAATGTACACTCAAATCAAGAGGAATGAAGCAGAAGTAAAGTTTATATTTCTACAAATCTTTTGTCGATGATAAATCTCCATGGTTTTATTGCTTCAGGCTGAGATTACTGGCAGATTCAAAGGGATTCATACTCGATGACACTGGACTGTTTCCTACTCCTCAAAGTTCAGGTGGCAAACGGGTAAGGATAGAATTCTGTCCCTCTAATTTGGAATCAAAGGAGGCATTAACCCAACTATTTTTGCCAAGGTGGTATTAAGACTTGAGTTTCATAATACAAGGACAGAAGTAGCGTACCAAAGGAGACAATAACATCACTAACTGTCCAATCCAACATAGTAAACAAGAAATCAAACGGGATGCCTAACTCCAACCCGATTCAATATATGGCATTGTCTATCTAACTCCTCAAACTATAGTAGGCAAGAGCTGGTATTTATGCCACTGAATTTCAATATATGCAGCTGTTATTACTTACTGATAGGCAATACACTCAAGCCAATCAGCTAGGCCAGCCGCAAATTTTAACTTCTTAACTGCGCTTAATCATTCATGCATACGTATCAACCCGAACCAAAAACACACTTTCATTTAACACAAAGCAACTGAATAAATCATATGGAAAAAGAAAGTAACAAAGCATATGCTTACCAAATATAATTTCTAACTCAATGAAAAACTAAATATCAAAATTGGATCAACAAACACTAGAGATCTCAATCAACCCAACTAACGATTCTCCCCAATATCCATAAAGCCCTTTCAAAGCTTTCGATGCAACTTCCAGCACAACATAGTTTGTGAAGTATGAACCCTCCCTGCAAATGACAAAATAGTGAATGAAATTAGATTTGATAGATTGAATGTGCAATCAAGCAAGGAAAATGCCACTTGTACACTCTTTTATCTACATTACAAGTGTTGGCAAGTATTCACTGATTGGGAGAAAAAACTGTCAAAAATTTAAACTGTCCAATGGTTTGTTGCCGCGCTACAAAGTGTAAAAAATGATGTACGGATGATGTACATGTAGCATGATTGATCAACAAGCTATAGCATGCTTAGAAATGCATTGTTTGCCTGACAGGCAGGAAGGCATAAAGGCAACATAAGGCTATAGAAAGATCTATCAAGTGTACCACAAACAGAAAAGCAACTAATCGAATAGTTACTGCGCTCATGGTGATTTCCATAGTATACTTTGGCTTCTAAAACTCCAGTACAGTAAATACAAATTTCTTGCTTCTTTTTTTTTCATCCTTCTTTTAAGAGAGTAGATGTTTTCTGTTCCCTTTTCGGGGTGGGGAGGGGACTGGGCAAGAGGCAATATTATTCTGGGTGCTAAGCAAGATTAGTGTGTCCAACAATGCAGAAATCATCCGCATATGCAACAAGATTCTAGAGGTTATACCTGGATGATGCTACTAGCGCCTGTCCGTTTTCCCAGTGGAGCGCTTCCCAGAGAACAAGTGCTTTGGTCTGAGAGTAGGAATGACTCTGTCTGCCTCTCCTTTGCGAGCATCTTTGTTCCTCATCTTGTGAGATTTTTCTGCCAGTTTTACAGCCTTCTTCTTCTGAGCAGAATCTTTCAAGCCCTCTCCTGGAACCACTTCATACGGTGGCCGTGATTTTGACCTCGACCTCGACTGGGATCTGGACCTCAACCGCAGCTTCTTATTTGGTTGGTTACCATCCATATCCATATCATCAGTACCATTTTGATCACCCCTGTCAATTGACCTCTCCCTCTTACGACCCCTAGACTTGCTACGAGCACGGTTGATTGCCAGAGTTGGATCAAGTCCCAAAGTTGATAACTGTCTTCCCATCCTTTCTGACGTAAACCGTCTGTCTTTATCGAATTTCCTGGGTACAGTTGGTCGGCTCTCTGCAGTGCTCTTCTTAATCCTGTGCTGTTGAATGAGTAAGCTTTTCTTCTTTCTAATTGCAGCCAGTGCCTCTTGCTCTTCAGGGGTCAGTTCAGCCCCATCCATCTCAAAATCATTATCTGCTTCTTGTTCTTGCCGCATACCTTCTTCTCTCTCCAATTCTTCAAGCCTTTGTAATATATCAGGGTCAACGAAATCGTATACATTGTGCCCATCAAGAATTTCAGGCATGATGTCTTCTTTCCATTCATCATTTGCTAAAATATAATGCTTTCTCAAACTTGCAGAGTATACACCTGCACCTCCATTCTCATTCTCTAGATCCTTCTCCAGCTTCTTCTGTTTCTCTGCAGTTTGCTCCGCTTTCTTGGCTTTAGCTTCTAAGACAGCCTCAGGTATACAGGGTGGCCTTTCCTTCTGGTCACGTGGTTTAGGCATTGCAACATGGAAGCGGTTCAGGCAATCATTCAACTTTTTCGACTTCATTTTTAATTCCACCCTCTGATCCAACAGCCGCTCACAAGCTGCATTCTTCACCGCAATAACACCCTCCTCAGTCAAAGTGCTCATAGTTAAGAGGACACCCTCATCGTTTGTTGGCTCGCCCCCTTGACCTATCAAAGTTTTCATAGCTTCTGATTTCATCTCCATGACCAGCTTCATATCGTCTTCGGAGATCCCTTCCAATGCCTGTAAGTCAGTCTTGTTGCAGACTATGATCAATGGTTTGTTCATGAACAATGACTTAATGCTGTGAAAAAGAGCCGCCTGCTGCGCAATGCTATACCCGCAAGATCCAGAAATATCAAGGAAAAACAACACGGCAGCTCTTAAATGGGCAAGAGCAGTAATGCTGCACATTTCGATGATATTACGATCCTCAAATGGTCTGTCCAAAATCCCAGGAGTGTCTATCACTTGGTAACGTAGATATTTGTAGTCAGTGTGACCAACAAACAGTGATTTTGTGGTGAAAGCATAAGGCTGTACATCCACATCGGCCCTTGTAATTTTGTTAATAAATGAGCTCTTGCCAACATTGGGGTACCCACAAATCAAGATTGTCCGTGTATTTGGATCAATTGAAGGAAGCCTCGCCATGTGTTGTCTTATCTGTTCAAGATAAGCCAAACTAGGGCCAACTCGTTTAATGACAGTACACATACGGCCTAGAGCAGCAACCTTCAAGGACTTGCATCTATATAGAGAATCTCCATACTTCAACAACTTGACATAGTCCTTTGCAATCTTACCAATCAGGTTCCTAGCAGTATTGATTTGGCCAAGAGCAAGCTTGTAATGGTCTTTGTTGTACAGAACGTGTAGGAGGTCACCGTAGAAAGGGTGGATATCATCAAGCCGGGGAAAATCCTCAATAATGGTGGAAAGCTTATCATGAAAGTTTTGCTGCGTATATTTTACTTTGCGCATGTAAAACTGACGGATGCGTGTGATGGCATATCCCTTATGAACAACAGTCGGTGTTTGACGTTGGGTGCGGGAGAGAATGATATCGATGAAGTCCTTTCCAGTGGGAACCACTGTAATCTTTTTAAAATTGTATTGAACCATGTCTTAGCCTTTGTTTATCACTGCGAACTATAAAAAGATCAAGATTTAGTGTACAAGGAAATGCATAGCAATAACAAGCAATCCAAAACAGTACAAACAAAAAAAAAATAAAAATAAATCAGCCATTCTAGTTGTTCACAGCCATACATAAAAGTTGGTATTAAAAAAATTCCTATTTGGCGGTTGGAACACTGGCAGTCCAGCTGAAATGTAAATTCAACAAAACCAACATCACAAACTTTGCTGAAATGTAAAACAACACCACTTGCAATCTGTCTTAATGTATTACAAGTGTGAACTCTAAAAAGTTAAAAAGGATTCAAAGATAATTCAAACATATATAAACCCCTGGAGGATAAAATTCATATCAACCTGCAAACCATTAAAGCCTCTTGGCTCCACAAGCAAAATATTAGTACTGAATATTAACAAATGAATAATATAGTCTAGTTTCAAATTCCAAGCCTGAAAGGAAAGTTTGTGAACTGTGAAATACTGGAAAATAATTTATTTTCACAAAAAAATAAATAGAAAAATGGATGCTATTTTATAGTTTACATGATTAAATATAAATAAATGTAATGAGAGGAATCTAGTCCGGATTTGAATAACACTCGAAAATCCAATTTTCAAAATTTCTTTTACCTGCCGGCTTAAATTAGGGATGGGATTTAGGAACTGGTAGATCTATGATAGGGTTTTATATACTTTATAGGGGTAAGACTAGATTGCACTGACTGAATAAGTTAACCAAAAAGTAAAACAAAAATTGAAAGGTAATGGCTATTGGTCGCATTTTTCCACTCAATAGTGAGTGCCAAGGTAAATCCCTCCAAGGAATTGTCAATTCAGTGTCTGAAGAAGTTGCTATTTTTCTTAAAAACTATATAAAAAATTATTAAATTCAGATTGTCTTTCCGAAAAGCAAAACAATTGCAAGAAAGAATCTGAAAGCTATTGGATTTGGATCCTAAAACTTTAATTACATTCAAAGGATAAAATCACACAAAGGTAAAAAACAAGTAAGAGAAAATAAGCAACTACGCAAGAGTCATGGAGATTCTGCCTCGGTACAGGGAAAAAATCACATTATTGAATTGATCATTGGAGAAATTGAAGAAAGTAATTTGCTTGGCTTTGGCAGGGGAGTAAATTTGCCCAACCCCAGGTTTAAGGTTTAAAATTTAGAGGAAGTGTTTGAGAAGTAGATATTATATTTAATAGAAGGGAAAACCGCATGGAAGCCCCTGACTAGACTTCTATTGCTAATTTGTCTCTGAACTAATTCATCCTTTAACCTCCATTACTATAAAACTGTAATCGCAAGTATAGCGAGTATATTATTTTAGTTGTGGTTAAGATGGTACATGACTCTCAAAGCCCTGACAAAACTGCCACCTCCCATCGCAGTTTCAAATCCCCATGGCCCATTTTGCCTCCTCCCAAACCCCATCGCTCTGTGCCCCTACTGCACGAAATCATATATATTAGAAAACATCAACCAAACCCAAAAATCAATTCTTTACTGGAAAACTTGGAAATATCCTAAAGTGCTTTCAGTTTTCCTCATCCAGCAACAATTACTGAGTTTCAATGCTACAATATTTCCACTCTTTTCTTGTGGGTATGAACTACAAATAACTCAATTCCAAAGAATAAATTTAAAAAAAATGAAAATACATAAATCCCTCTCAAGCAGGGGTGGAGCCACCTGGGGTCTAGTGGTGGCAACTGCCGCCACTGGATTTTGGTCCCGGGTATTTCACCTATTATGCTTGAGGGGCAGTCAATTTTTTAAGGCAAGGAGAACACCATAAACAACCACATCAAAAATTCAAGACAAATGTTGTCGAGAAAACCACTGTTGCTACAGGAAGATTACCATCAACAAAAAAACAATTTTGTAAAATAAATAAATTATAAGGAGTTGTGTTGAAATTAAATCATTCACAACAATCAGATTGAGTGCCATTTCAACATAAAAGCCCGTCTTAAACTAACAAAATCCGATACTACCTTCCAACTCTGTTGACGAAGAAGTTGAGTACAAATCACTGCTACACAAGATGAGTTGGTGTCAAGGGGTGATGAATATGTTCCCTTTCTGCCTCTCCCACAGTTTTTAGCCGCTTGCTCCCCCTTACTCTGAATATGACGCCTAGGTTATAGTTTGGACTAATGCATGACTTTTTATTGGGCTTTAGAGTCTGTTTGGGAATTTTTTAATTTTTTTTTATTATTACTAGTGATATGCCCGTACACTATACGGACTATAGTATTTTTAAGACAATATTAACGTATCAAATATTAAGGATATTGTGAGATGTCGTAAGTTTTTATCTAATATAATAATTAATAAAATTTAATAATGTTAATATTCTAGTAAGATTTAACTGAAGAATTTTTGGTAGCAAAAAATTGTTATAAGGAAGAAATTAATGGGGATAATATTAATCATTTTTAAGCTTGCTAACGTTTCAAAATTTTTATAATACACGCTGAATAAGAAAGAAAGTTTAATGAAAAAAAATGAAAATTTTTTCTGATAATATTAAAGACGCTACGGTTCTATTTTTAAGGAGTCATGCAAATATTGAAAAAAAAAATATCATCAAGTATTTGGGAGTAACACCCTGAATGTGATCGATGTAACCGATCAGGTCGCGGGAGTCGAGGGGGCAGCGCCCCTCGTGGAGGTTGCCCCGGCGGGATCAACCGACCAATCAGGTAGTGGGGGTCGAGGGGCAACGTCATAAGAAATTTTGATTTTCATGTATGTATGGAATGAAATATTTTCTAATGTTTTTGAATTAAATTATGAATAAGTGAAATTATATTTATAGTTTAAATAAATGTAAATGAGTAGAATTTTTGACAAAAAAAATAAGAAATAAAAAAAAGGCACGCCTCCGCATTGTCCGGACACAGACCCTTAGTGTCTCCACAAAAGTCGGAGATACCGCGCACGGTGTCTCCGACTTTTGTGGAGACACTGAAGATGTGTCCCCGCATAATTTGAAGACACCATGTGTGGTGTCTTCGAGAGTGATGCACATTAATATGAAAATAAAAAAAGATATTATGTTACATGTTTCTCATCGGTTATATTTGCTGTGCATATCTCAATTTCTATTGAATTAAAGTGAAACATATTTTTAATTTGACTGATGAGACCTTACCTTCCACAGAACTTCCTGAAATTAGAAAGTAAATAGATTCAATAGTGCAAGCAAAAGGATTGTGAAAATAAAAGTTCATAGGAAAAACCTTACCATAACCATCAAGATCTTTAATCATGAACTCGAGTAAATTATCAGTGGTAGCCAGATTGATATTGGTTTCACCTGCAACTTAAAAGGTATTTAAAATTAGCACGTTCTTATAAAAGGAAAGCAACGAAGCTTGATTCTAAACCAATAACAGTGTGACATAACTTATGAAGAACATGATATTACAATAGACAAAGTATGTCACAAGTTTCTTTTCACATATTAAAGTTTCAGTAGGATTTGGTGCTTCAGCTATTCCGATCTTCTCAAAAAATAGACATACATATTGAAAATTAATCGTCGAAATGCTAATTTGGATAATAACCATAATTAGATCTTTGATCAAACCTCATGAAGTCAATTCACACAGAACAAATTACCTTACACAGTATCATTAGTATCTATCATTTATTAATTTTTTATAGATAAAGCAAAAACATATCACCCTAACAAAGATATACCGTACTTTCCATTAACGAGTCCAAAGGAACCTAAATTCAGCAATAATTATCATTGAAATCACAAACATCGACAAATTCTCTAAAATTTAGCAATAATAAAACTAACATGTAACTGAGTTACTGGATGAATTAAAGAATTCATAACAAGATATGAATTAAATGAACACATTAACCTTAACGATGTATATTCTCTATTCCTACCCCGAGTAAAATTGACTTTCGTAATTACAACCTTCTGAATAAAACAAACAATAAAGAATCAAAGAAATCCAATGACAACATAGCGCACACGGTGTCTCCGAATTTTGCGGAGACACTGAGGGTGTGTCTCTGCATAACTTGGACCAGCCGTGTCTCGATGCTATGCGGAATTTTTTTTCATGTTCTTCTTCTTCTTATGATATATTATATAGTATATTATACCAAATTTAATTTGAACCATTTTCCCATTCAAACAAATAATTAACATGAAACATGAAAAAAAATGAAGTAATTGACAATTTTCCTAACAAGAAAGATTAAATTAATCTTTCTGTAAATAAAATCACATCCCATCAGATCAAAGCCGCATAAAAATCATTCGTTTTTTATTACACGACTAAAACAAATAAAAATTACATTGAACTTAAGTGATGGAATGTTGTCACAACAAACTTAAACAAAAGTAGCAGAAAACGAATATTGGCATAGCAAACTTAGTAGCGAAAAGCGAATATTGTTATAGCAAACTTAACTTATTATATAAGAACTTACAGTGACGGGAGAAACTCTCTAATTCTTTGCGGGTGCGCATGAATTTTGGATTTCCTTTGGTTATTTGTAGAGTTCACACAGGAAAAGTGAAGGAGGAGGAGAAATCAGATATTTGTTATTAATGGTCTATTTAATTAAAATTGAGAAGTTAACAATTGTGGCTATCTCACTGTAGAAAAATCAGAACTAAACTAGTTAAGTGTGAAATGGAAGGTGCAAAAATGAACAATGCTGGACTCATCATCTCTTTTATAGTAGAGTGATTATTAGGTTGAACCCCAACCTTGAGGGCCCCACTCCCTAGAACATCGTGGATAAGGTAAATCGCGGGATGTGCCTCAATAGGTCAGAGTACAAGAACTGGCATATTGGTGCCCATAAAAAATCAAATTTCAAACCTTGTTCGAGGCAGAAATCGAACTCTCACACTGCGGCTGTCAGTTCAGTTGAGACTACATTACACATGTCATTTGCACCACTGAGATATGCCCCGAGAGTTTTATTATTATTATTTGCACTTAAGATGGCCGGTGTTTGCTAATTTTTTTGAGCATCGATTTTAGATGGTTTAAAAATTATTCAAAATTACTTTATTGTGATTTTGAACAGTTCTTTCAACCCATCAATTGACAACTTTTTTACTGATTCTTATATTCTCTTCTAATTTGCCCATTTATAAAATAATTATTTCCAATCAAAATATTTTGTTCAAAATTAACTTACAAAAAAGTATATTAACTAAAAAAGTTTCTAAGCAAAAAAATTACATTATAATTAAAAAACTACTTATAAAATAAAAATTAATTTTGTCTAAAAATTTGATTATAAAGTGAAAATACTACCAATAAAACAAAAAATCACTTAAAACTTTAAAAATTACTTATAATTAAAAAATCACTTGTGTAAAATCACTTAAAAGTACAAAATTAACTTATAATTGTAAATTTTACTTTTAAGTAAAAAATGATAACTTAAAATTTTTAAGTAAATATTTAACTTTATTTAATTTTTTAAATTAAATATTAATTTATATGTAAAAAACTACCTAAAAGTAAAATATTAATTATGAGTAAAAAATCTCATACAAAAAACTATAAACTAAGAATTTGGAGATACATATAATTTTATTTTTTAAAAAAACTTTCAAGTCGATGAATAATAAACTCTCAAACATGGGTTGAACTGTTTTTAAAAATCGTTACTAAAACCACTTAAAACAGGTCCGTTCATACGGGTAAAATCATTATTTTTAAAAAAAAACACATAATCGTTACATCGAAACTCCCAATCAGCCTTAGGACATTTTTTTTTTCATTCTAATTTATTTTTAGTTAGATCTCAATCAATTGAGTAATAAATAAATAATAGATAAGTGGAAAATTTAACTTCTCCTTCTAACAAATTAAGTAACTATTAAAAATTTCTTAAATCATATGTTTAGGAATTTAATAATTAAAATTTTGTTTATAAATTTTTTTATATTTATGATATTTTCTCAAAATTATCGTAATTCAAACGATATGTTTTCTCTTTTATCGAGATAAAAAATCAACTGATATTAAAATTTCTTTAATCATACGTTTAAGAATTTAATTACTTCAAAAATTTAATAATTTCATTTATATTTTTTACTATCCTAATACTATTACTAAAATTATAGTAATTTAAACGATATTTTTTTATTGTAATATGGAGGGAGTGAATCGTTATTAGTACATTATCTTTTCATTAATGTGGTTGAAGGATCGCAAGATTTATGATCACAACTTCGTATTATATAAGGAATACTACTCACGTGAGCCATAATTGTAAGTTACTAAAATCTCGCCAAAGGTCAAAATAGTCTCATTTGCCAACTATTTACGTCTATATAAACAATTGTCACAATGCTACGAGATAACAATAGTTTGAGTCATAATTATTTTCACATTTTATATGAACTCATATGCATACTATATGAATTTGTTGTAGTTATTTTCGCAATTTGACATGTTTATTTTCGCAATTTTGTGAAATAATATTATTTCTCAAACGTAATTTTAATTATAAGAGTTATCAATTTTCCCTAATAATTATGTATCCATCTCATAATGTATCGTTATCAAATACCGTGCACAAACACTACTATGAAAAAATATTATCCAAAATCACATAACCCTGAGTAAATCTAACATAATTATGTTTAGCTACTGTTTGGTATGCATTAAAATTTTCATTTTCATTCGTCTACTCATTTTCAACCACACATTCTTCAATAAAATAATATTTTTTCATTGCATCTATAACTTTTTTTAATGGTACATGTATGTCAACATTTTGTTCCAAAAAATATATATAAGACAACATACATTTAACGCAAAACAAATTAGCGTACCATGATATATCATGCTTTAATCTAGCTTCCATCTTTGCAGCTTTATGAAGATAGTAATTCAACACATTATCCACCATGTATGATTCATCATCCCCAGATATAGGATCACCATTATTGTACCTTCACACAAAAGTTACTTGGTTAGATTTCAAATTCATATTTTTGCAGTTTGTCCTAACAAGAAATCAAAATCCCAAAATCTTAGTAAACAAATTAATCAAAGATGTTCCGCTATAGTAATTCGGTGTTTTTTTCCTCTTCTTTTAAACCTATTCAAGAGAATAACATGATAGAAGAAACTTATTCATAAAAAATGCTAAATATCAATTCATAAATCCAAATAGACAATTTTTTTTAAGTTGGAAGAGATCAATAGGGGAATGTGTTTCACATGTGCACAAGCATTATTTCTAGTCAATGGCTGTAGTGGAATATTTATACCAAATTAAATAAATTTGTAAGAATTCTCCAGTCTATATCGACGATACTGTAAATTATAGACAACTACGATGAAGCACTATCTTATCCTAACTATACTAAAAGAGGGAGTTTGCCACGTCATCGTCGTCAATACGACGTCGTTTTCTCCTTGGACAGATGTCGGTTTCTCCCATCGTCAAACACGCTGTTTCACTCACCGCCTCTTCTCCTTAAACCGCCATCTTCTCCCTTAAACACTCAGCCTCTTCTCACTTTAGCGAAGCTAATTCAAATAATTTTTGGCCGATTTTTCGAAAGTGGACGAGTTTAATTTCCTCTCAACTTCTTATTATTCTTTACAATTTCAATTTTTATATACATTTCAATTTTTATATACATAGGTGAGATTTATTTATTGACTACGTGTGGATTTATTGAGTCGCGGAGGGAGCCAGCCGTGTCTCCGTGTGGAACGGAGGCACGGTGCGTGTCTCCGTGTGGAACGGAGGCACGGTGCGTGCCTCCTTTCCACACGGATGTAGCCCGTGTCTCCGTGTGGAACGGAGGCACGATGCCTGCCTCCGTTCCACACGGAGGCACCCGTGCCTCCGTTTATATAAGGAGGCACGGGCGTGCCTCTTTTTTTTTTTTTAAATTTGGTATTGAGATGGTGTGTTGGAAGGACAGTGATTCTGAAGACTCCAGCAACTGTAAAATTGACCTCCCCAAATTTTGGTTCCCCGTGCCTCCGTGCGCAACGGAGGCACGGTGCTCTGTTGCGCACTTGGTGCCTCCGTGGTTTGGATTTCTGCTTATTTTCACCCTTTTCTCGATTAACATGTCAATATTTACTATTTCGTTGATATTTTACTTCTTAATTGTAATTATATTGTTTTGATCTAAATGGGTTTTGAGTTTTTTGGCCTACGAGAATTTCTTCTTCTTACAGTTTGGTAATCATGTCTTCTTCCCAAGCCATAAAGGTTTTTTCCAATTCTTTTGGTTTCGCTCCTTCTTCTCGCTTCCCTCTTCCCGGTTCTGTGCCTCATCTTTGTTGGAAAGCTGTTAACCCTCGTCAACTACAACATGAAGAAGGAGAACAAATAAGAGGCATCAGTGTGTCTGTGCCCTCGATTTTCTTCCCAGCTGCACTCAATTCCAGTCGAAGCCACCATCGACCTCGAGAGAAAGGTATATGGGAAGTTTGATTAATTGATATATGTCTTTTGTTGATGTGTTTATGTCAGCTGTGTTTCTGACAAAAAAGAATGGATTTTTTCAACACAATAAATGGGTATTCTGAGAACCTATTTGGGTTCCAAGGTGTAATAACAAATGGGTCCTCATCAAGTTCGTCTTTGATTTTGGATAAAGGAAGAGGAAAGTTTGTGAGGGCTATGACAAAGCCGGGCCAGAAAGAAGTTAATGGAGAGAAGGCATTGATAGCTTTGAGAAACCACAGTGAGGCTGAAAGGCGTAGAAGAGAAAGAATTAATGGGCATTTGGCCACTTCCAGGAGCCTAATTCCTGGCACTAATAAGGTAGTTTTAAGTGTTTGATTGAATGCAAGTGAGGAAACTTTTACCTTTAAATACTCTTGCGGTTATTTATTTCCATCAACAATATATAGATATACTTGGGGCATGTTTGGTGTTCTTAATATTGGAGACAAATTGATAATGTAACGATCAAGTTTCAGCTTTTCTCTTCTTCTTCCACTCGTGTAAACCACAGTGAGTGCAAGAGATCTGCTGGTCAATCTTGAAGGGGTTGCTTGTTTATGTTATGTGTTATCCACCACTTATCATGAACCATCATATTATTCTCAAAGACTTGCAGCCTTCACTCCTGGATTTGTTGGGGCAGATATTGCAAATGTTTGTAATGAAGCTACTTTAATTGCTGCTAGGGTCAAGGAAACACAGGTGAAAATGGAACACTTTGATGTAGCTATATTCAGGATCATTGGTGGTCTCGAGAAGAAAAACAAGGTACTTCATTCCTGAATCGGCTTATAGGGCATTGGATAAAATGCTCTTGTATCTACCTACTTCTTTCCAGGCGAATGATTAGTTAAAAGTTATTGCAAGTATTTTTTCGAATTATTGCAAAATGCTTTCTCTTTGATGAAGTTCAAATCTATATTTAATTGTATAATTTCCATGTTTTCATTTGATAGCCTAAACCATTAGATGACTGAATAATAATATAGATGAAGAGTTTCTGATTACGGTTACACTTTTACTTAGAAGCCTTAGAACTAAGTAGATAAATAGACAAGTTAGCGAGCTCCATCTTCTTCCAATGAAATGTCATTTACTTATAAGTAGCCATTAGGCCCATTACACAATGTAATTCGCTGATAACATATAGAGCCTCAATTCTGGTGATATTATTCTGTAAAAGTACACGTGGAAAGTCCCAACCTTCGTCGAAGTCTTCTAAGTTACATGACAAAGGTAGTTTTAGAATAGAAACTAAAGTGAGGCCATTCTAAATAACGCCCTTCTCCATTTCCTCTTTCCAACTTGGTCCTTAAAACATATTCCTCAAGAATATCTATAAATGCACGATTTATATACAAATTTGACAGTTTCGTCATCTTTTTTTTGCTCTTTGCCTTTTTAAAGGAAGAGTTTGTTCAGCAACACTAGGCTTGAATGTTCATAGATAATTATTAAACGTGTTTGAAATTATGCTTAAAGGTAGAATTACCTATTTTTCTACAACTGACTCTGTTTCGCAAAATCTATAAATCACTTATAAATGGTCAAATTTCATTTTCAACCTCACACTCGAATGACCCACGAGTATTATCCTGCTAACTCTCCTTTTTTCTTTTCGTTGTACAAAATGATAGAATTCAAGATACTACAGCCGCTTAAGCTAGGAGAGGCAAAGATATTCAAGGGATTCCTTGGGATAGACTCAGCATAACAAGGGAGAAGTATAGGCATACTAGAATAGAACAATACAATAATTAAGAAAACATTCCTCATTATGGAGAAGGATCAAAGAAGGTGAACTGTATTGTTTTGCTTTTAAAAAAGTCCCTTCTTGTTTCCTCTGGGAAAAAAAATGGTTCGGTGAATTATTATTATTATTATTATTATTATTATTATTATTATTATTATTATTATTATTATTAAATCGCTTTGTATTTCTTTTCCTCTTCTGAATAGCGATGCAAAACCACAGATAAAAGGGGATTGTATTATGAATTCAGACGCAATTCTAGGTCTGTGAAATCAACAATTTTGTATTTCCAGGTTAGTGACAAGGTTTTATCCTTAAGTTACTTCATCAACTAGATAAATTTTACTTTCTTCCTATATGTTTTTCTGTATTTGCATCTGTTAAGTTTGATTTTAAACAATCAGTAGGAAGTCTTTTCTACTTTGGTTCTGTAGAACATTCAGTGCTTAATGCTGTATTTCGTTTCTATAATTGATATCATCATCATCTGCTGATATTACTTTTTACTGATGAATATATTTATCATGTCTCGAAACACCTTAATGAAAAAAGTATTATTATTTTGTTTGTTCTCATTCTTTTTTCTTGTGCCCATTAATTCACAAAACGTAAATACAACAGACATGCTAGCATTTCTTAAATTCAAGAACAATATAACTGATGATCCCTTCAATTTCCTCAATTCTTAAAATGAATCTGCACATTTTTGCCACTTCTTAAATTCAAGAACAGAATAACTGATGATCCGTTCAATTTCCTGAACTCTTAAAATGAATCTGCCCATTTTTGCCACTGGCCTGGTGTTGTTTGCAGTAGAAGACACCAAAAAATTACAAGCTTGAATTTGCAGCATCAGAAACTGACAGGATCTCTGTCCCCATAAATTGGAAATTTTACTTTCTTAATCAACTTATTCTTGATAACAACATCTTTATGGTGAACATTCCTCAAGAACTTTGAAAGTTGAGAAGATTGAGAATCTGATGGCTAAGGAGCAACTCATTTAATGCAGAAATTCCTGCCAATCTGTCTTGTTCTAATCTCTTTGAGATTTGTCTTTCATAAAATAATCTCTATGGAAAGATTCCAACAGAACTTGGATCTTTGTCAAAGCTTCAGCTGTTTCAAGCTCCAAGAAATAGGTGAAATCCTGAGTACTTTTGGGCACGCGTCATCACTGCCCTATTTAAATTGACTGAAGTGCATTATCCATGACATTGAACAACTCATTTAATTTTACCTACCCTTCTTAGACTCTTTGTGAATCTACCATGGAGCAGTCTATGCTCAGTCAATGCTTTCTTGAAATCACCGGTCATGTCCTCATGAAATTTGTTCTTACTGCAATTGGATTTTTCTTTGCATTCAGAATAATGTTATACTCAATAGACCGTTCTTTTGAACAATGAGCAGTTAAGAGAATCACAATCTTGGATGACTCGTGCTCAGGAAATGGATGTAGAATTGACAGGTTAGTATTATGAATGATCCTGGACCCTTGTTAGTGTTTGATTGTGTCGAAGCTCTATAATGCAGATTATGTTTATTGATTTCTGATTATTTTCAGAGTTGGGATTGATCTGCCAACAATTGAAGTCCGGTTTGAGAATTTAAATATTAAGGCAGAAGCTTATGTGGGAAGCAGGGCTTTGCCTACATTTATTAACTTCAATATTAATATGATAGAGGTAAAAAATTTACCCAAACACCAGGCTATGTGTTTTTTTGATATCTTAAAGGGCATTTTGAACTCTCCTATCCTCAAGGATGCCAGTAGTATCATGAAGCCCTGTAGGTAAGAAAGCGAAAATCTTACATATATCCTTTTTTTTAGTGTGGGCTTTATATTTACCGGGTTTTCTATTTCATTGTTTTCTTTGGGGACAGAATAACATTCGCTTTTAGGCCCTCCAAATTCCGGAAAGACAACCCTTATGTCAGCTTTGGCTGGAAAGCTTGATACTGCATTGAAGGTAAAAAGAAAAACATAAATATAAAACCATTTCTACATGGATATGAATTTTCTTTTAATCAATTCAACATTTATTAATGAAACTAAATATGTGCGGCAGGTTTCAGGGAGAGTAACCTATAATGGACAAGGAACGGAAGAGTTTATGCCCCAAGGAACTGCCGCGTGCATTAACCAACACGATCTTCATATTGGAGCAATGATGGTTAGAGAAACCATGGCTTTCTCTGCAAGATACCAGGGGGTTGGATCCCAATATGGTTTGCTCAACGATTAATGGATTAGTATTTCTATGTTCATTTTTTCAAGTTTTTATTTTTTTTTATTTTCTGCAGTTGGTATTCTTATTCCTTATTTATGCTGAAATATTTACAGAGCTGTTAGCAGACACCTATTGACTAACAGAAGGGATAACGTCAAAACTTTTTCTTTTTAACTGCGGAAGGTGCAAGTTTGAATCTAATGGAAAATGGTACCTGAGATGTATATATATTACTTGTTTTCAAATGCTAAAGCTATTCTTGACCAAGTTCTCAAGTCTATAGATAAAAGCTACTACCCAGTTGGTGCCCAATCTCAGCAAAGCTTCCACCAAATTTCTTCCCAGTTTCACGAGACACTTAGATTGGGTTCATTTGACAACAATAAAGACACAAAAAGTTTGTTCACTGTTATTTTCATTTGTATAATTTCTCATCAAAAAATAGTCTTTTTTCCTCGTACTACTGTTATTTGCTGTGTCCTCTGACAATATGGTGATTCTTTCCTTCAGCTTCTATAATTATGTAAAGTGAACCAAAAATCAATCCATGCTATTAGGTAGCCAACTAAACTACTTGCAGCATGAGAGTCTAAAAAGTAAACATCAGAAACTCTCACCTTGTTGCTGATATGGGAGGAATGGAATGCATTCAGTCCAACCACTCTGTCATAATGTATAACAATACAATGATCGGCTTTAACATGATCGAGGCTGCAAGAGTCAATGGAGTTGAGAGGTATATCATCTCTAAAACTTTAAAATGATTTCTTGATTTTCATTTCCATGATCATGTGTTATACTTTCACCAACTGTTAGGAGTCATTAAAAAAATTAGTGATAGTAAATCAAATAAGTTTTAATGCACTATAGTACAAAATGGCCTTTTACACATGTTTTCAATTTTCCTACATGAGTTTCTGCTCGGTGCATTCCGACCAAACATAAAATTCTCAAAACAGAATGGTCCCAGTCATATTTTTCCTGTTTGTCACTTCTGTTTTTATCTAAGTTTTATTTCCACATCTGTAATACTACATTTGAATATGCAGATACAAGTGTTAACTTTCCCAAAATGGATTTCAGGTTCTTTTATGCTTCCAGTGCTTGTATCATACTCTCCACACGAAAATATGGGGCTTGATTTACTTATATTTTTATAACTGCAGGCTACCAAACATGCAATGATAGAACCAATTGATATGCTTCTTGAGCAGTGGAAGAAAGATGGACTTTCAAAGGAGGAAGTTGCTTCGAAATTCTCAAGATGCACTCTTGATGTTACATGTGAACCATGCATAATGTGTGTAGCTACTTTATCTATAATTGGTATGCTCAAAATCGTTTATTTGCATAATAAATGATAATTTTTATAGTTATTTTAATTTGA